>JASCZW010003491.1:0-339048 GCA_034211315.2 Aedes japonicus
TTCCTAAGAGTTCATAACGTGCATATTGCTGTTATAGCTGAGACTTACATATCAAAACTGCATCGCATAAGGTCAAAAAAGAGATCAACTGATTCATGCCAACTTTGTAGTCAATTGATTAACCACGTTGACTTCGGTTCTGATCACCTTCCAGTTACATTTGAAATATCTCAAGAAATAATTGCTAATTTAATCAGTTCAACTTTCAACTACAACTAGAACTGATTGGGGCAATATCAACATTTATGGAATACAACTTTTGATCCCAATATTCCATTGCAAAACCAAGAATGATACTAATTATGCTCTTGAATCTCTGAATCCGAAAGAGCAGAGCACTATCGTGCATCATTTGAAAACAAGCATAACCGTCTAACGTCGACGGAACTAGCTTTGATTTCAAGGGTTCACGAGGTTGCGAGTCTCCAGCCGATAGAGAAGCCACAAATGTTTGAAAGACATATCACAAATTACAGTGGTTCGATAAATCTGGCATCACGCGCCGTTTAAAGATCCAGACAAGGCAAATCTTTTCTAGGATTTGTAAGGTGACCCAAAGCCTAAAAGCAATAGTTTACGAGAAAAATCACGTCAACTCAGGTTTGCCGAAATGATTGTAATGACTGACCCTTCTTTGACAGTGTCATTGACTTTGCTTTGGTTTACTGGCAGCACTGTGTAAGTCTATTGAAGAAAATGGAGAATAAGACAAAACTATTAATGGTTAGGAAAAGGCAATGTCCTCAATTGAAAAAATAGCACTTTCAATGCTTACCATAAATAACTGTTACGGATTCTGTGAAATTTTGTAAACTGATCACTTCCATAACTAAATGCAATAAGTACTGTATCTATAAGCAATTTTCTCTGCTCTGCTGCTGCACTTTTCAATCACGCTGAAGTTTTGATGCACTTTCACTATTCCACTTGAGTTTCATCACTACGAGAAACTCCTCCTGCCAACGCTGCAGTTGAAAACCGAATGGTGGCGAATAGTAGCCCGAACGGGCTATTTATTCCATTTCTTCCTGCTCCTTCGGTATTCATTCCTACTTCGGGTCGGTTTATACCACATCGAACCGTACCTACATCAATGCCGTCGCGTTAATCGCAGCGTGGTACAAATCTGAACGGTTCGTTTCTTCGTGCTCTTTCGGTATTGTTCGGGTACCGTCCCAAAGCTCGCTGTGTTCGTTGGGTATAAATCTAAATGGTGAACGGTGCATACCGAACGTTCAACGACAATTTTAACTGTATACCGTATATACTTTGAATAAGAAAACAAAATGCCTGACAAATGCGCTCGTGATGAATTTCTGAATGCTTGGTTTGGAAATATTTCACATGATAATATGAAAAAATATGTTTGCAACAATCCTCGAAGCAATAGCTTGTTGATAGCTCTTTTGCAGATCCAGCAATCAATTTTAGAAGTGGAATGTTACTTCCGCATAAAATTACCTCAGTATGTAAACATAACCGGTATCATTCGTATTCGGGTTCTGGAACACTCTTACAGATTTGAAATTATACAGTTTCCAAAACAGGAGCCCATTTTGAGTTATTTGAAAATTTTTTTTTTTTGTAAAATAATTGTATTCAGATAGATCTCACCGAATACTCACTTTCGAAATAGTATCAGCTAGTTGAATCGGTAAAATTCAATTTTTATCGTTACAGTATTTTTGACGAAATAAATGCAACTTTTAAAACTACCGTTATGTAGCAACCCGAACAAAATCTAATTCAATTTTTGCTAGATATTATAAAAATGAATTAAGTTTTGCTCTGGATGATTTGTTCAAATCCTTGACGTTTTTGAAGGCCTTCCCTGTTTTCCGGAGCCTGCCCTTCATAATCGCCTAGAATTTTTCTATGGCAGTATAATTAATCATCAATTAAAAGAGAGATTTGAGCTAATAAAAAATGAAAAAGTGCCATTAAATTATTAAGGCCTGTGCTAACAATAACGTGTGATCAGCATTAAAAATTAGAATGAGCAATAAAAGATGAGAAAAGATCTTCGGATAATCTAATCGTGACCGGTAAATCTGTCAAATAAAGCAACAGCTATTAGTATATGCGCAATTAAATATGGCAGTATTTGCCAAATTATGTAATTTGAGCACTAAACTATTCGCATATGTCTTTATTTTGTTAGATTTTCCCATAAAAACAGTAAAATGAGCAATGGATATTTATTTATCCATTGCTCATTTTACTGTTTTTATGGGAAAATCCAACAAAATTAAAAGACATATGCAATAGTTTAGTGCTCAAATTACATAATTTGGCGGAAATACTGCCATATTTAATTGCACATATACCAATAGCTGTTGCTTTATTTGATAGATTTACCGGTCACAATTAGATTATCCGAAGATCTTTTCTCATCTTTTATTGCTCATTCCTAATTTTTTAATGCTGATCACACATTATTTGTTGGCACAGGCCTTAATAATTTAGTGGCACTTTTTTCATTTTTTGGTGCTTTTTCTGAATTACTAAGTGCAGGTAAATATTTTAGTCATTTTTCTATTGGGTGAAATTATGGCGAGTTTTGCGGATTTGCTTCCTTCGGCTTCGTAACACTCCATCGTCGGTTTCGCGCAATGGCACGGTGCCAGATTCGGCCAAAACAAAGTTTCAAAGGAAGGGCAGCAAGCACTTTTGAAGGAATTCTTCTTTATATATTTGACCATAGGCGTAGCCAGAGGGGGGCCGTTGCCCCCCCCCCTAACTTTTGAATCAATTTTTATAATTTTAGTGTTTGCTTCAATGTTTTATTATTTAGTGTTAATGTTTGATAGATTGCCCCTTTGCCTCAATGAAAAAGCGCGAAGTTGCCTCGATTTTGTGACAAGATGTAGCAAAAAAGTGCAAAAAGAGGACATCCATGAGAGTTTTTTTTTTAAATAGTAAAGACTGAAATTTTTCCTAACATATGATCAGTGCCTTGAATTTTCATAAAATATTCATGAGAAGTGAAAATGATTTATCCCAGTGCAATGATGATTTTTACTTTCCTGGTTTTCATGGTTACCGCTGTCACTTCTATGCCAACTGAATTTTGTTTGCTGCAATGAATGAAGTCGGCTCTATGTGCGGGTCAAAAATCTGCTGTCACTGTTGTTTTGATTATCAATCGGTAAGCATGAATTTCATTTGATGAAATCTGAATATCATCTCTTGTGATGAATTTTCATTATTAAGTGATTTTGAATCCTAATCCAATTATGGAACAACCAGGGCCATCATCATCGTCCCAGAGGAATAGATGCTAGCAATGTTGTGCAAGAATACCCTGGACTGGGCTGCCCTTGGGCGAGGCAGACGCTGGTTATTACATTAGTTTGAGATCACCAGTTTTTTCACACTGAGAATGTATGCTAGTCCCAAGCATCATCTGGTGGTTCTCTGTGTAATAACAGCTCATCTGGCAACAACGGAGTAGCAACCTCGTGTGGTCAATTATGTTTATTATCTTACTCATGCTCATAGTAACCGATAAAATCTTCGAATAGGATGAAACAACTGCTGTCTTGTCTCTGAAACTGGGATATAAGTCGTTTAGTCTCGCTTGTAGAATATCATATGCAGTCTTGTTAAAAGTCATGCTCATTAGATTCAAAAGCGTGGATTTTCAGGCAACATAACATTGACTACCTACAAGTTTCATGCGAAAATCAACAACAAACAACAAACGTAACCAGAAGAACGAACGTTCAATTTTCAAAATGCTTTGATATTCATTTATGTAAACAAGTTCATTTTCAAAACGAATTTTGAAATGTCAGAAATCTGGTGAAATGCTATCATTACACCTCTTTGTACAATGCACAAAATGAATTTCATGAAGATGAACCAATTGCTGCTTCTCTTCAATCGTACTCATACATGTTCGTATTGCTCCTCAGGTGTGCTGGAACCATCGATTTATTTTTATTTATTTTTTATCAATTACATACTGAGCCGATAAAGAAGATCTGTCAGTCAATCATGCAACCAACAGAGTTTCTTTTTAATTGATAACAAAATATTTGTAGCAGTTTATATTGTTTTCGTACAATGCACGATTGTTCTTTCTGTGCCAATAAATGCTTCGTGTTTTGGACAGTTACTCGTGTAGCATTGAGTACGAAGGTAGCGTCTTGTTAGTTCTACCTTCGATTTCGTAATAAAATCAAAATTTAATTTTCAGTGTGGGTGAGAGAATCGTGTAAAAAAAAGCACATTTTCAGTACAAACTGTGAACACACTCGGTGGTTATTCTATACAAAAATCCAACACGACTGTATAGTGAATATTTCGACAGTACCCGCTAGATTTTACCATGGTTGCAATTTAATGCGGTTCGATTTTGAACATGTGAAAAACCTAAGGTTTTTAAAATCCTTTTTGTTTATTTTTTAAATTCCAGAACAAGCCTAGAGTTATTCAATCTTGTTGCCAAAATTTGACGGGTAAGCGCAGAGAAGAGAATCCACCCGTCGTTCAGGCGGATTATCACAAAGTGAGGGCTCGATTCCTGCTCTAGCTGGTGGAACTTGAAAATATCCCTACTCTACTGGTCAACTGAGCGTTGTGTTGTCCGTTGTATAATGTTATGTGTTCAGTGTGTGCAACCGCTGGTTGAAGACGGTGTCATTCTCTCTCTCTCATTCTCTCTCTCTCTCTCTCTCTCTCTCTCTAAACAAAATATCTTGCCCCACCCTATTTGAAATCCTGGCTACGCCTATGTATTTGACCGTTGATGGTGCCGGCCATTATGTGCGGCTTGCTGAATTTGCCGCACCCACAGATCGCCTGCCACATAAAAACTGTGTTCCAATAGGGTATTATAGGGGTATGTGGATTATAACATTGTTCGATAATAAATATAATAATATACCGGCGCATTCAATTTTTTTTTATTTTGACAAGCGAAATTATTGAAAAAAAAAACAATTTCAAAATATGAAAAAAATAATGATTGCAAGACAACACCATCCTATTTCACCATGAAACATGGTACAATGAACAGACTACCTAAACCAACGAACCAACCATTGATATCTAGCATACATAAGTTTACATTTATGTCATAATGTGAGCCCCCGTTACTGAAAATTAAGTAGTGTTACTTGCATAAATGTCACTTTGTGAAACTGCATGTTGATTGGATTAAATTAAAACCCCCTATTAGTGAATTAGTTTTAATTTTACTTAAACTTGACAGATCGAAAAGAATGTATTAACCGATTAAAATCCCTATGTTATCGATCAACAAACTTTCGATAAGGTGTCTGTCAAATTGATTTGCTCTTTGTTAGAAATAAGGCAGCTCTAGTAGCAGACTTAATCGATTATTTTCCATCTGTCAAGTTTAATTGAATTGATTTCAAATTTCGTGAATTGGAGCACAGTCCAAGTACTTAATGGCAAATTTGTTGACCTTCTTTAGCCGGAACTTCTCCGGATTGGCGTCTGCTTTAATGTACGTCTCGTCTTCCATTCGATGCATTTCGGCTGCACCAACCACTTGCGGTTTCCTGACATTTGGCCACCGTATTCTGTTTATCAGTTCGGTTAGGCGCCTTACTCTCCTTGAAGACATGAAGTCCGGCCCGCTTTAATGTAGGCTGGACGAACCAGACGGAAGAATTGGCCTTCTTGGCCACGTCCCGGACCGAGTGGTTCGGATTGCGCTTGAAGTAAACCCACAACTTCCTTGCGTTCACGGGACCGGTCGTCTTTGGTTTTCTTCCGCGGCCAGCTGGGTCGTCTGGGTCTCCTTGAACGATTTTACCACACGAGACACGGTTGAATTATCGATTCATAACTGTTTCACGATCCACCTTTGGTACTGGCCAGGATGTCCGCCCGATCATTTTTTGTCGAAGCACTTCTTGTTTGGAAGCCATCTTGAAAATCAGTTGACAGAGCATAACTAGTTGAACCCAATATATTCTCAATTTTTACCCATGCAATAAAAAGATAAACACAAAAGAAAGGTTTTCTTTTTTGAGTACAATCTTAATGTTTTTAAAACTCCATTAAAACTCAATTGTTTTACTCATAGCAGGAACGGCCGCCCCAGAATAAAACCATTTGAACCACTAGATAACAATCGTAGTCGGCCAAGTCTACTCAATTCTAAAACTCTTATCCACCCATTTTAATCATAAATATCAAAAACCACTGTTTACCACAAACGGCTCAACTCCCATCTGGAACGAATTATACCCTTTCTATCATTTTCATTGGCACGTTTTTGCCATTTCGTTCCCCGTACCCCACTCAAATTAACTTGTTGATTTCCGGTTGAATTCCCCAAGATTTCTGGCTGACCTAATTCTGTCACGTCTTCTTTTCCCCTCCTTTCCCCCACTAAGGAGGGGATTTTTATTTCCTTACAAATCGCGTGCCTCCTCCCTATACCACTTTGCGAAGAAAGTTTGGTTGATCTTGCGACAGTGCCCCTGGCCTCCCTCCCCCGGTCCAACTATGACTAACTATGTTTTGTGGTGGGAAAACGAGAGTGGATTAGCAGCTGTACTAAATTAAGCAACGGCTGAATAAATAGACGACGACGACGACCAGAAGACGTCGTCACCATCAGCGGCTGGGAAACCATCGTAATGGATGCACACAAACATCGTCATCTGCATAGGTTTTTTCTGTCGTTCGTTTTGCGATCGATTCCACGCCGAGTGGCCTATCGGTTTGACTCGAACGTTTCCGAAATGGCGCATGATAAAAAAATTCGGTTGAGAAGTAAACATGTTAGCGTACAATCCTTGGAAATTATCGTTAATTTCGGCAGTTTTCACTGAAATCGGAACAGCAGAATTTGTGCGTGCCAATTAAGTTGTATTTGAGCGTTTCCAGCAGAAATGACCTGGAAATGTGGAAAATTGTTTTCGATATTTTCTTATTTGAATAAAACTTTGCAAACGCGTTTGTTTGGATGATGATGGTCCCGCCACTTACCCCTTCAATGGTTTGGCTTAGGAGACTGAGCATTTTCCGCGTTAACAGAGAATTTTGTGACTCAAGAGTCAGTTTTAAAAATGGCGTAATCATCTGAACAGCACTTCAATTTATAGTTTGTAGCTCGAAAACCTTTGGTTGTACAAAAAAACTGTCTAAGAACAAGTTGTGACCCTATGTGTGTAGGTTGTGAAAAAAATATACACTGAGAAAAAAACGGAAAAAATCGAGAAATAACATGGAAATTTATGTATCTCAAAAAACATTTTTTGAAGTTATTACGCAAATTTTAGCGAAGACTCCAGGATGGAGAAAAGGAAAAAAGTTTCCACAACATCAACTTTCGGTGCATTTCTCAAAATTTTAATATATGCGGGAATAAACGTACTCTGAGTATACAATCTGATTTTTGAAGTATTTCATAAATTTTCAGCGCCTGCTGATGACCTTCGTATGAGCATTCGTTCTCGAAATATTTGCAATTTAATTTTATCATACTCGAATAATATTCGAAAATACGACCTTTTCATGAGTTTTTCTAGATTCTCCAACAACAAGAGTTGGTTTTTCGAAATGTATAATAAATTTTTCGCTATTCTTCAACATCATTTAAGGGGGGATATACAGTTAGAATGACCAGAAAATTTAATTTCTATTTTTGGCATAAAAAGTTAGCAAATTTCCCGTAGAATACGCTCCTGAAAACCTTTTTACGAAATTCGAGCTCCAAGTGTTTTTTTTTCATCGTTTTTCGAAGACGTCTTTTTCGCGCGCACCAAGTATTTTTCGATAATTAAAACTTTCAACGCGTTTTTCTCAAAACAGCATTTTTGGGGTTTATGCGGGTGATAACTCGAAAACTTATTATTCGATTAAGCTGAAACGTATAGGATTTCTTTATTATAATATTAACTTCTATATGAATTAAAAATTATTGTAATATTTTATTATTAAATATGGAAAAATGTGATAAAACGGCGGAAAAAATGTGAGTTTTTTCAAAAAAGTTACGCCAAAAGTGCAGTTTTCTACTAACTGTAAATGTAATTAATATAATTGGTTTGGGTTAGCAGGTTACAGATCAAAACTGTGACCAGGAGAACCGGCACAAGCAAAATACAACGACTTTTTCAACGCACTTCCCGCACTCCCAACGGCCGCCATTTTGTTGAAAAAAACTTGAAAAAAATATTTTTGTATGCAACATGGATACACTTGTAATTGTAGAAATGTTTCGATTGATTTGAGAAAAAACTTTTTTTTTTAAATGATTTTTTTCTAGTGCTATCTGTATATTCCCCCTTTATGAACGGTTCAAATAACACAGAATATAAACTATAGAGGATGCATAGCGCTACTGTTCGTCTTGTTGTCACACGCGAACATGCCGGGTACATAGCTGTCACATGTACACAACATAAAATACAGGAAAAGATATTTTCCCAATTTTTCACCCATGACTAATCAAAACCGAACAATCCTCGTTTTTGAGACATACGAAGTTGTCATAGTGTGTGATTTATCCGAAAATTAGACATTTGTTCTTCAGGATGCCGTTCAAAGTAGTTATTGGAATAGTAACCAAGCCAAAAATCATCCCTTTGTTATTTACTATGTCGAATCAGGAGCGCTTAAGAATTTTAACTTTATCTTTATATCGGCAGTACTTGAACATGGCACAAAAGCGGTTCAGGTATTTCAAAAGTAATGAGCTTTTTAAGAAACGAACTAACGCAGTTGAAGAATGCGATATTCATGTCTGCTGGAGCTGCATCACAATATAAAAATAGGAAAAAATTTGCAAACCTTTGTAAATTCATATCAAAATATAGCATACACGCTAAGAAAAAAGTACCCAGCGGAGCAGTTAAGTGTGGGAAGCCACCTTTGGGTATAATTATGTTTACCCACCGTTGGGTTCAAATAACTTAGTTTTGGGTAAAATTTTAGCCAAAAGTAAGTAACTTGTACCCAACTATAGGTAAACATGACTATACCCAAAGTTGGCTTCCCACACTTAACTGCTCCGCTAGGTACTTTTTCTAGCGTGTAGATGTTGAATGGCATTTTTGGCTACTTCCCATGGCAAGAAACGCAAGTATAAGGAGTGTATCGAAAATAAGCTATCCACAAACTTTCTTTCAAATTATGTTGAAAACCGATGTTTTATTCATACAAACAATTGATACTTTATTGTAAGAGGTTAAACATGAACATAATGAAGACCGGATGAAATTTAAGTTATTCCTTCATGAATTTTCGAACTTGGGATCGAATGCTCTTCATCAAGTTCCGGACAAGTGTTGCATCGCATTTTTAGACGCTTGAGCTCAAATTATTTTGAGCTCCTGCATGTTCCCAGCTGCCTTACCAGTCTTCTTGAAGACCCTCTTCACTATTGCCCAGTAACGTTCGATGGGTCGAAGCTGAGGGAAATTTGGTGGATTGATATTTTTCTCAACGAAATCTATACCCTTTTCCGCAAGCCAATTGAGAGTGGTTTTGGCATAGAGAGCCGACGCTAAATCCGGCCAAAACAGTGGAGGTGTACTATGCTTCTTATATAAAGGCAACAATCTCTTCTGAAGACACTCAGATCGATAGATTTCCGCATTTATAGTTCCGGTATTGTAAAAATGGTTGACTTCAAACCACAGGAACATATTGCTTGCCATACCAGTACCTTTCGACCGAATTTCTCCACTTGAATCGACCTGTCCGCATCGCTCACATCCTCTCCAACGACGGCAGTAAAGTATTGTGGACCTGGAAGAGTTTTTGAGTCCTCCTTTACATAGGTCTCATCGTCCATCAAAACGCATGCATCCGGACGCTGCAAAAGACGCGAATACAATTTCCGGGCCCTTGTTGCTGCTCGCTTCTTCTGTTCTGCACTTTGTTTCGAGATTTTCTGCTTCTTGTAGGTCTTCAGGTGGTTTCGCCTCTTGATACGCTGGATCATTCCGACACTCGTTCCTGCGTTTTTGGCCAAATCACGTATTGGCATTGATTTGTTCTTCATGATTAGAGATACCACTTTTTGCTCCAGTTTCGGGTTGGAAGAACGGGGTTTTCTGCCTCTTCCTGATAGCTCACCCAAAGAATAGTGTTCCCCAAACGTATTAATAATGACTTTAACACTCGCATGATGAATTCCAAACCGCTTCGCCAATTTTCGCATAGTAATACCCTTCTCACTTAGCCATGTGTCCAGAACCTTAATTTCACTTCCTTTTCAATTCGCGACATTTTGAAAACGCAGAATTTGAACCGCATAAACAAGTAAACAAAAGAAAGCTGACAGTCAAACGCACAGCATGCAGTGTTCAGAGCATAAAAAACCATCACAAATACATGCGTACAACTCAAATGTATGTGAATAGCTTATATTCGATACACTCCTTAGCTGAGCTTGCTTAACGAAAATGACATTTTGTTATGTATCTTATGAAGACTATGAACAGGGAGTTACAGAATGGAGCAATATCTTTCAGTAAACTAAAATGATTACTGGTACACAAAAATATCACTCCTTTGTTCTGCGCTCAGATCATCAGATAGAGGCAAAATTAATTTCAAATTATTCAGCATCAAGCCTTCATAGTGATGTGCAGAACCCGTAAGCAGATGCACTTACACGAAACCCACAGAAAGGCAAGAGAATCTCCTTCCTACGAAACGCTCTTATTACAGGAAATGAACAGTAAGCAATACACATTAGGATTTTCGTCTGGTGGTTTGTTAAAAATAGGGTTAGCAAACTCACTGTAGACTGTCCGAAGATAACTAGACCTTCGCTGAACTCGATCTGACGGTTTCCATCAAGGAAGGCATAATTGTCATCCATGACATGAGCCAAATAACCACAAATCCCTCATCCAGCCTACACTACGTCTGGCACCCTGTATTCCCCCTTACCCTTTGTTATTGAATGTATGTATGTAATGTACGTAATAGAATAATATATGTATTTACAAAATATAATTGAAAGTCACTGGATTGTTACTGCAAAATAAAAATTGGATATGTATTAATATCTGAATAGACCTGGAAAAGCTGAAAAGCAGAGTAGATCAGTTCTTTCAACAAAGATAAAATTTCAAAGAAAAGGTATTTGATTTGTTTTATTTTTAGGAGATTCAAAATTCTTTTTTATAGGTTAAAGAAAACAGTTTTAGTGATTGAAGAGCCCGGTTCAATGATTTCTGAAATAAATGAAATATATTATCATAACACCACTGAACACATATTTTTAAATACAATTCCATATTATCAGCATCACATCCAATATTATCAGCATCACATGCCGGTCTTTTCTGGAATAATAATTGTAGTTCAGAAATAAAATTTTAATGAAAAAGTTATACTGAAATGCTGAAAAACAAATTCAGCATTACAAGCATTAATTTGTCATGCTGCTGCGTGCTCTGAAAAGCAAAAGTTATTTGAAATCCAAAGATGTCACAAGGCGTGCTGAAATTATTAATTAAATTAGGATGATAAATATACCCTGCTTGAATATTCTTCAGTCGCAGCCACGCGCTTCCCTGTTGATAAGCTGACAACATTGCCCTGGCTACGCCAACCAGCTTCACCATACTGAAATGCTGAGAGAAAATGTGTAGATAACTACAGTAGAAAAAATTAATTTATGTTATATAACCAACATGGAACTGACTCTTGGCTTTGGGTTTTGACAGAGAATCCCTAATGAGCACTTGCGGCACGTCAAGCCGGCCAGTTCAGCGCAAGGGATGTAGCATCAAGCCTTCATAGTATATATAAACATGTTAAAAGAAGGGAACTTCTCTAAACTAATCTAAAAGTAGAAACAATATATGTACTTTAGATGCGTATAATAAATTGGAAATACAAGTAAACTAAAATATAGGAAAAGTGTTTTCAATCGCTTTCCCTCTTTCTTATGTTTATAGAATCATCTTGCTGGCTAAGAGTGAGTTGTGGAAATCTAAACGCCTATTTCGAAAACCGTGAATAACTTATGAAAAGGCCGTATTTTCCGCTGGAAATGTACTGCAAACATCGGAATACGTCTATTTTGGCAAATAATTGGTATTTAAAAATAAAAGTTGACCTTAGAGACACTGTTTTCACTTCAGTTCTCTTCACCCTGAAGTTTTCTCCAAAACTGACGTTAGAGCTTCAAGTTTTTACACACAATGTACAAAGTATACCATAAGAAGCAAAATACTGTTTGAACCATTTTACCCCATTTCTTTTGAACCGTTCATACAATCGTCTTACTGTGAAAAAGAGAGTTCTAGGAAATTTAACTAACATTTCTTAAAACGTTTTGTGGTTATTGGAGAAACACGAATAGTTTTAGGAAAGGTCGTATTTTCTAACTACTATTCGAATATGATAAAATGAAATCGAAAATATCTCGAAAACGAATGCTCTTACGAAAAACTTCATTAAGTGATGAAAAATTTAAAAATACTTCAAAAATTAGATTATAGCATCAAACTACGTTTATTTCCGCAAATATTAAAATTTTAAGCAATACACCAACAGTTAATGTTCTAGAAACGTTTTTCCCTGACATTTCTCCATCCTGGAGTCTTTGTTAAATTTTGCATAATAGCTTCAAATTTTCAATCGTGTTTGAGATACATAAATTTTCATGTTTATTTTTTCTCCGATTTTTTTTCTCAGTGCATATTTTTTTCACAACCGTCACGCATAGGGTCTCAACTTGTTCTTAGACAGTTTTCTGCAAAACCAAAGGTTTTCGAGCTACAAATTATTAATTGAAGCGCCATTCAAATTGCATACGCCCTTTTTAAAACTCACTCTTGAGTCCAAAAATGTTTTGCATCAGTGGAAAAAAATTACTTTCGTGGGTAAAACGTGTGTACAAATTTTCAATTAAATCGGAGACACTCGAAGTTGGTCGGTAGGTCATTTTGGCTGGAAACGCTCATTTGAACTATTTCTAAATTAATTTCCAACTACAATTACCAGATTCGATTATTAAAACCGAGGTTAACCGTATTTTGAGATAAATTTTGAGTGACATGAAAAGGTGTTTCAAGCGAAAATTGAGGTGTTTTACCCAACAGTTCCGCTGTTCACATTTTCGGTACACATTTCCAATGTCGGTTATAGCTTTTTTGTGTGTAGAGCACTTCCTTGGCGGTGATTACTGACTTAATAAAAAACTCTCAACATCGTTTCAATGTGCCATGTCGAAATTTAGAATCATATGCTGTAATTGGGACCGAGAAGAGATGAAAGATTTTGAGCATTCTGTCATTTGATGAGATGAAAGATTTTGAGCATTTGTCCCGGAGCAGCTCTCTATCGCAAAGAATCCACCAGAGTTTACAGTTCCCCATACACTTGTGGAAACGATATTAAAATGGAACTCTTGGGAGCCAAAGCATATTAACAAACTAGCATTCTTCTTCTATGATCATTAAAAACATTCTAAAGCAAAACACAGCGATGACACTAACTGCACTTGCAAGCGAGCGCACGCCCTGCCAAATGAGCAAACACCAACAAAGAAGAGAATGAAGCGCAAACGTGTGGTCGGTAGCACGCGAGAAATTATTTTCCAGGCCTTCCGTATCGAAACCAGAATAGGATGATAGTCGGAACCGTAATCGTTTTTGTCGTCGCGCGGTCCAAACCGTTTCGTTTCATACGAGCTAATTTTCCCCAGCCCTGTCGCCTGCCCAAGCGTTGAAAGGCGTGCAACAATGAGAGGAATATGATCTGTGTGCTTTGGTTTTGCAACTCACTACTACTCCGAGATCGCAGCAGGCAGATGTGTTTCGTCATTGTCATTTGCCGGTCGAGCATGCATGGTTGTTGTTTGGTGACACATGTGTTGTTGATCATGATGGTCAGTGATGTTTGCAGCTGGGGGGTGTAACTCTTCGAAACTAAGAAGAAAGCTAATTGTACCAGCGTGATTTCAAGAGAAGATGGAGAATCGTCACGGCGCGCGTATCTAAGGATACCGTATGGAATGGCGGGTGTACCACAGAAAGTTCGAGAATATTACGAAAAGAAGGATTAACATCTTAATCAACTGTTTCTAATGTAGATATAACTCTACTAGTGTGAAATAAACAATCGAATTCGTTGAATTATTTGTTAATTTTCGTTGCTGCTATTACAGGGTGCGGCAGAAAATAATGCGAAAATTTGTTCTATTTTCAACCAATTCAAGCAATAATATCAACATTTTCGAGTGCAGTTATGAGCATGAGCATGAGCATGATTGACCGCCCACGGATGCTACTCCGCTATTGCCAGATCAGCTGTATTTACACAAAGAACCAACAGATGATGTTTAGGACTAACATACATCTTCAATGTGTAAAAACTGGTGACCCAATATAAAGCCATACCGGCGCCGGCCGTGTCCGAATGCTGGTCAAGTAAGGAATGGAAAGGAACGTGTCGACGTGATACGGAAGCCGAGAAATGCTCTGCACTTCCACGAGAAATCACTGGGATGTTGGATAGTTGGGAGAAGGTTAGCTGCAGAGGTTGTTTTGGTTAACGATACGCTGTAACTGAAAAGAGACAAGAATTACGAAAAACAGAACACAATAAACAAAATAAAACAGGACATCAGATATTGTCTTCAAAACCTGGCAGAAATAAACCACTTGTTGTCTGAAAAGAAACAACACACAAGTTAAATCCCTGCAATCCTCAGGATGTTTGAAGAGGTCAGCCATTTCTCTGAAAAGATACCATGCGGGCTTTCGATGGTTGATCATAACTATGTGTTGGATACTACTGGCCGAAATGAACATTGAATAAGAATAGCGAGAACATTTCATTGAATAAACAACTATAACACTCAACTGTTCACCAAGCTGCAGCCCATTCAAGCTATATCTAACGAACTCAGTCGGCTGTTCCACCCAATAGCCCCTCAATCCTTAAATGTCACTGGTCCATACTTCCACTGTCACACTTCATTGCTAGTGCGTTGCAAGCTCATCTCCCTTTAGCCCCTCCGCTCAGCCACTCAATGCTAATACGCCGCCATGACAAACCTAAAGCTCACAACTGCATGCCAGTCTGTGACTTGAAAAGTTTCCAGACTCATGAACAAAAAGTCTCGGTTGAAGCACACTTACCGATCGGCTCTTTGTCAAAAATCGAAAAATTAAAGGGCTATTCACATTAGGCCGGGCCGAAGCCCGGTCGGATGACGGCCGAGTTATGCTACGAATTCATTATATGAGTGCTGTATGCAACCGTTCACATTAACCCACCGGGCCGTGGTCGTGGTCTTACCGGTGTTCGACCGGGCTGGTAAATAATATTTCTTGGCAACGATATTTTTGACGGCTCGGTCTCAGCACGGCTGGCAGCATGTGCTTTGATTTATATGTAGTTGTGAGCGCATCGCTCAACAAGCGCGAATAATACGTATTGATAGAGAGTAGAATAGTAGTTTGGTGTTTCGAGCTAATTTGCTTTGCGTTTTAAATTTGTTGTATTTAAAATGATAAGCTTAGTAATCGCAAATTGTCATTGTCGGGAACACAATTTTTAAAGAATATACTTCATAGATTCGACCAAACTAATTTATTCATGTTTTCAGAAGACTCGATCAAGGCTGTCTACGTGAAACACTAGGACTTATTCTGTTTTCAAACTTTATTTAGGGAAAGTGGCCCAATAGTGTGAGAGCTAATTTATTCTATTTATTTTAAACCAAATAAACTACACTCGCAGAAAATCAATAAATAAACTAGTTACAATTGTCCTTGGTTTTTTTTTCGAGAAACACATTCATTTTCCAATTGAATTTACTTTTTTAATCAAAACGCTCCGCCATGAATAGGAAAAAGTATTCCTTAGTTGCAGTATTTTATAATTATTGTTCGTATAATTGCGGTAAATCCACCATTTTTTTCTACCAGTGGCAAAGGGCATACACCTTTTAAAACATAGCATGGTAAGTGGTAGCACAAGTTAACGATGCAAAATGTAATTTATGTTTTGATAATAGACAAAATGCTTACTGATAGTGCAACTATAAGTACACAACTATATAGACAACAAAATTTTAAGGAAATATTTCTATTAATACGGCATTTTTATCAAATTAACGATTCAAATGTGCTAAGCCGTGACTTTAACGATTAAAAGTGTATGATACCGTTACAGATCACAAATTACCCATGAACCTTATTTATTAAGATAATTTTAAGCAGGGTTGCGGCTCATCATTTTTGACTCAGGCATATTCATTTGCCAATATCTCCTTTCAGAGGGTCGATTTGATAATATGATGTATGATGAACTTGTAGTGCATGAGTAGACCTACAACTTTGTTCAACAGTACATTGCTCTAACTCCTATATCTTTGACATGAGAGCGTATATTCACAGTGATCTTCACGATGATAATCGCGTGATCTTCACCGCGAATTTCATCGCGAAGATCACTGCGAATATACGCTCTTATTCCTCAGATATAAGAGATAGAGCTATGTATTGTTAAACCAAGTTGTAGGTCTACTCAAGCACCATAAGTTCATCATACATTAAATTTTGAAATTGAGCTTCTGAGAAGAGCTATCGGCAAATGAATATGGATAAGTCAAAAATGATAAGCCGCAACCTTGATTTTAAGTGTTTTTACATTGTTCTTGCATTAGCGGTTCAGAACACAAGTTAAGTTTTCTAAACATGGGTTTCATTCATAATGTAGAAACTAAAAACTATGACTAAATCTTATCGAACTATGATTTTTTTCCTGAAATTATTAAACTTTTTTTTTTAAATTTGTTTTAAAGTCCCAATATTCGAAATTCAGGGTACCTTAACAATAATGATCCAGGGAGGCTGCCTTAAAATCATTTCCATAATTTTGTTCTGAATCCCTTGAAGTGTCTTTTTCTTGCTAGGCAACAACCTGCCAACATAAAGCAAGGCCGATCTAGAAATTTATTTCACCCTTATGTGATCGACAGGGTACCCGGATACCCACCAAATTCAAATGATTATAACTCTGGCTTTTATTGACCGATTTTTATTCTTTTGGCACCGTTAAGTTCCAAAACTCATTCGCTTTAGGGATATTACCAGCAATGATCATTTGAATGCATCTGTGCATCTGTGTTCCGGTACAGAGTCACAATATCGGAACATCTATTGAATTTGCAGGAATGTTTGTCAGAATGTTGGAATAATTCCTAGAAAGTATTTTTATCCTATTGTGGGCCATATGCCAACTTGTTCCTGGAACGGTCATTCTGTAACTGGTTCTCGTGGGGCCTAGAGTGGCCATTAACATATTTCAAAAGAAAGCCGGGCAATATGGGTATCAACATGCATGAAATTTCTCCAGAAGGCTACTTCTCAACCTTTTGTGGCTATCTGATAATTTGTCATCGGACCGGTCAATCCTGAACAGGTTCCCGTGGGGCCTCGAGTGGCCATGAACATTTTCAGTAGAAACCCCTGGCAATATGGGTATCAAAATTAATGAAATTTCTCCAGTAGGATATTTCTCACCGTTTTGAGGCTATCTGATGATTTGTCCTCGGGCCGGTCATTCCGAAACATGTTCTCGGGAGGTCTCAAGTGGTCAAGAACAATTTCAGTAAAAACCCCTGGCAATATTGCTATCAAAATTCATGAAATTTCTCCAGTAGGATATTTCTCAACGTTTAGTGGCCATCTGATGATTTATACTTGGACCTGTCTTTCCAAAACAGGTTCCCGTGGGGCCTCGAGTGGCCATGAACATATATAGAACGAAACCCTGGCAATATGGGTATCAAAATTCAAGAAATTTCTCTAGTAGGATATTTCTCAACGTTTTGTGGCTATCTGATGATTTGTCCTCGGACCAATCAATCCGGAACGGCAAACATACTTTTGCATATAAAAACAAATAAATGATACATTAAAAACTTAAAATCGTTCCACAAAAAACGCATTCATGACCCATAAAACTCTGGTCAATATCCATAATAAAATGGATATGATCCATAATATTTATCAATGTGATCCATAATTTATACGAAATTTAGCAATAAAATGTCAAAAATGTACCGTTATATATCTAGCGTATGATCAATAAAATTGTATGGATTACCCATAAACATATAGCGAATGTTCCGTAAAACGTTAAATATCATTCCTTAAAGTTGTAATATTGATCCACAGAATGTAACATTTGTGCACTATAATACGTGCACATGATTCATAAATTATTGAAAATGTTCCATAAATAAATTGTCTATGATCCATAAAACAATGAATAATAATCTATAAACTCATATAAATGATCCGTAGCAAATTATTCTTATAGAAAATTTTCTCAACTACAATTTTTCCAAACATTGGTTTTCAGAAAAAAAAAAAAATCAAACAGCTCCTCAGTTAGACACACTATATTGTACAATGTGACATAGTAGCCACGATTTGTTATGCTGTACTCCAAGTGCTAGAAATATCAATGTTGCCTGCTGAGCAGTTGAGGATTGAAGAACTAAGGAAGTAGAAAGCGGTCGAAGTTTCCGATATCGTCTTCAAGTTAACGACTGATTCAAGCATTTGCCCGGTATAATGCAAACGGAGGATGTTTTTTGTAGTTAGGTCCGACGAGCGATAGCGAGTTGGACGGCAAGCGTTTGCCCGGCATAACTTTATAAAAAAAATCTTAAATAACAGTTTGATCAAGCCTTAAATTTGACATGTAGAGTAACTGTTCCCATATTAATCTCATTGTTCCTTTATTCATCCTACGATGAATCAAACAATTGGGCAGTTGAAGGATCGCTTTCGTTTTCTAATAATGTTTGCTTACTCTTAATAACAACAACAAACATTACTAACTAATCCTGTCACCTGTTCATTGTTTAATTTCAAGTAGGATGAATTGCAAACTGATGAGATTAATATAGGAAAATCTTCCCTAGTTCGTTACATGCAAACTTTAACAAATTTATTGGGAAACATGTGTCGCAGTTGCGGTCGTAAAAGAACATGAAATCGCGAAAGTAAATTAGCTCTCTGAAAAATTAAAAATCTTCTAAAAAACAATCCTTCTTTAATAGCAATATTTGAGCTGCATAGCTAAAGAGACGGACATGTTAATAGATCTGAGTAATAGCACAGTCAAGGATCGATTTCCCCGTAGCCAAAATTAAAAAAAATATAAACCCAACATTGTAATAATTCTGGCACTATTTATGGATCCTACATATTATTTTATGTGCCCAAAGTTTATTTCCTATGGGCCATATTTAGAAGCTTGTGGTTAATTTTTCAAAACTATCATGGATCATTGACGATTGGATCAATAATTTATTGATCATGTGAATATATTTAAGTTCACAAACGTTACATTCTGAGGATCAATATTACAACTTTAAGGAATGATATTGAACCTTTTATGGAACATTTGCTATATGTTTATGGGTAATCCGTACAATTCTATTGATCATACCCTAGATATATAACGGTACATTTTTGACATTTTATTGCTAAATTTTATATAAATTACGGATCACATTGATAAATGTTATGGATCATATCTATTTTATTATGGATATTGACCAGAGTTTAATGGGTCATGAATACGTTTTTTATGGAATGAATTTCAATTTTTAATGGATCATTTCTTCAGTTTAAAAGTGCAAACTTAGGGCTGCCATCCGGAACAGGTTCCTGTGAGGCCTCGAGTGGCCATGAACATTTTTAGTAGAAAACTCTGGCAATATTGCTATCAAAATTCATGAAATTTCTCCAGTAGGATATTTCTCAACGTTTAGTGGCCATCTGATGATTTATCCTTGGACTTGTGAATCCGGAACAGATTCCCGTGGGATCTCGAGTGGTCATGAACATTTTTGAAGGAAACCTTGACAATGTGGTTATCAAAATTCATGAAATATAGGATATTTCTCAACGTTTTGTGGCCAGTTTTGTTGATGGCCACTCGAGGCCTCACGGGAACCTGTTTTGAGATGACCGTTCCGAGGACAAATTATCAGATGGCCACACAACGTTGTGAAATAGTTTTCTGGTTAAATTTCAGGAATTTCGTAGCCCATATTGCCAGAGTTTCCTTCAATCCATGAACATGGCCAGTTGAAGCCAAAAGAAAACCTGTTCCGGAGAAAAAGGTCCGAGGACAAATCATCAGATGGCCTTAAAACGTTGAGAAATATCCTACTGGAGAAATTTCATCAATTTTGATACCCATATTGCCAGGGTTTTCTACTGAAAATATTCATGGCCACTGTAGGCCCCACGGGAACCTGTTCCGGATTAACCGGTCAGATTACAAATCATCAGATAGCTTTAAATCGTTGAGAAATATCCTACTGGAGAAATTTCATCAATTTTGATGCTCATATTGCCAGGGTTTCTTTTGAAATATGTTCATGGCCACTCCAGGCCCCACGAGAACCTGTTAAAGAATGGCCGTTGCAGGAAAATTGTCGGCAAGTGGCCCACAATGGAATTAAAATAGTTTCTAGGAATAATACCAAAGATTTTGGCTTCCATTCCCGGAAATTTAATAGAAGTTTTCAAATAGTGCCACCATACCGGACCACAGCCCCGGTAACCCGGATTTACGGGAACCAGATGAATTCAGACGGTCATTGCTGATTATGTCCTAAGAGCCAATGTGTTTTTGAATCTAACGGTGCAAAAGAATAAAAATCGGTCCCTAATAGGAGGAGTTATAACCATTTGAATTCGGTGGGTACCCGAACACATAAGGGTTAAATTTTAGAAGTTGATTCTTAATTTAAACGGATTTTCTGTGCATTAGAATTATTAATATTCTGTATATTTCAAATAGCTTTAATACATTTAAGGTGATTGAAATAAGTTAATTTCTGTTGAATTATCATCCCAAGGTATTTCAATTGACTTGACCAGCTCTGGTAAATCTCACGGCTGTCATGCGACAATGAAACAAACTGTCCATTTCACTATCACGGGAAGACAAGAACAATCATGAGGTTTCTTGTCATTCTTGAGCCATCTCGCAGCCATATGATTTTTTCTCATGGATTTTGATTCCTAAATTTCTAACTTGTTTATATGAAATAAGCCAAGCCATATGTCATCGATAGAATGAAAAATGCATATAATGGTTTGCCTAAAAAATAGTAATAATATCAATAAACGTGCTTGTTATTGCGATGACCAAAACAGTGTCAAAAAAATCGATGACAATTTGAAGAAATCTCAATCGTCGTTTCCTCAGCCGATGAGATTATCAGGTGTATTTCAATCAACATTGCATGACATTTTTTATTGATTATGACAGCCCTGGATTTGACCATGAACTTGGAACTCCGTTCATAGTATCTATGTGATTACTACAAGTTTTCAAGAAATTAGCTGGAAAAGGAAAAACTATACTTGAAATTTGGGAAGTGTTGGAAGAAGTCTTTCATTGTTGAAAATCAGAAGTGATAATATCTAAACTTTTTTGTTTTGCAGTCGGCTGCAAATAACACGATGGCTTCTTCCTAATCAACAATGCCTTTGTCGTCAGCGAACAAAGATAATACAGGGGGTTCTTACCGAATATATTATCAAATATTGCCACAAGAATGCTGCCCTGAGGAACTCCTGCTCTTATAGGTAATCATTAGGATTTGGAATTCTGATAATGATGAATTTTGTTTATAGTTGGGATAGGTATTATCATTCATCTGTTCCTTGATCTAAGCATTCGTCTTTGTTTTTACTTTTTCAGTCACAAAAGAATTTTATTGAAATTTCTGATCGCCAGAAACTTACGCCTGAGCTTCAAGTGAATTGTGAAATAATGAGTACTAAAAATGGCTTCTCAAGTTTAACACAAAATTTGAAAAGAAAAAAGCGGCTGTAGGGTATTCTATTTGGGGCCTGTTAATAAACCATATTGACTCATTTTTAAAAACATCAGACCGTCCTACCCTTTCGTTAATGTTTTTCTCATGCATATTTTTGAAATTTTATGTGTATCGTAGAGTTTGACAGAAAAATCTACAGGGTTCAAGAATGGTCCCTTGATTATCAAGAGCAGATAATTAGTGATTTGAAAAAATGAGTTTCAGTCCCCGATAATATTTAAAGGTATTGCATCCAGACTCGATCAATCATATATAATATCCAAAAAAATAAAATGAAGATCATGGCTAATATTGCGAGTATCCATTAAAATATTGGCCTGTAATTATTAAATAAATTTAGGGGAAATTTTATGGCACTTCTTGTTTCCCGTAAACAATTTAAACAAATACGCGACCCACAGGTTGCATTGTTATTTGGTTTTCAAAACAAAGTCAACGTCATATTTCGGGTATCTGGGAAATGCTTCATGAACAATCAGTAAAGTTTTTCCACAAATTGGTTTGTGAGGCTGATTTTTTAAGACTTATCGACTTTATCGACAAGTGTATCAAGTGGTATTCGTCTTCTAACAAATCTGGCTGAGGAATTTGCAAATATTGCCACAGGCATTACAAACAATTATTACCAACTTTTCGACTAAAAGGGATTATTGATATATACAGAAAAACAAAAAATAACTGAGCTCTATTGATGTGTGCGTTCAATCTGCAATATAGAATCCCGAAACAGCCCCGGTACAGTGTGAAGTGTACAAAATATACCGGCCGTGAATTAAAAGCTTTCTGGCTCCGGCCCGGACACGGCCCGGCCTAATGTGAAGACCCCTTAAGACACATACCTGCACCACTCCGCCGTAAACCCTGTAACATACCTCAACCTTCAATCGCATACGGGAGGCCATAAGATTTATTTCGAATAAGCTTGTGTGTGAGGCCAGCAGCTTTTCCTTGGTATTCGTATCCACACCATGCATTGCCATGGTTAGCAAACACCTGCACATGTACATCGCTCTGCAGGCGATCCCCACTCTGGGGAGGCCAACCTCTTCCCATACACTAGCACATCTTCACCCTGAACGGCTAACACTTCACCATAATTCTCACTTCTCACTTCTCTCTTATGACGCTCCGTCGCTTCTTTGCATGTTTCTCCGCACACACATACATGGAAAAATATGCAGCCTTGCTGTTGTGTGAGTAGCGAAGGAAAGAATTAGTTCACACATGTGTGAATGTTGGCGATACGCCTAACCACCAGGGATGCCATATTCACAGACATGTCTGTAAATTTGCAGACATTTCATTTTTATTGAAGACTTTTTTTAACGATGCAGACATTTAGCAGACATTTTATTTATGTTGCAGATTTTTACAGACATTTAAAATGTTTTTTAAATTCCAAATAAAGGTATTCTCTGACTTTCGGATTTAAAACGTACGAGGATCTGAACAGTATAGTATATACGGTATGAAGCTTTGTTGTAATATTTTGAAATATCGTAGGTGTCATTTAAAGTAGAAATCCTTGAAGTAACGAAAGCGGTGGGCCACTTGGAGGCCACTTGGATAAGTATCGTATAGGACCTTTCCGAGGGTAACATTGAGTCCCTACTTATGTAGTGTTCAATCCAACACGTGTTGAAACCCATGCGAAAAATTACTGTCAAAGCGTTGGTAATATTGGTCCTTTGCTATTAAGTCATATCGAAAATCAAAGCTCACAACAAAACAAATCATATTTGAGAAATTTAGAGACTTCCTCGAAAAAAAACTTCTCCTATGGTCAGGTAGAAACTGCTCAGAAGTATTGGACGCAACCAGTTCATGCTAGAAAAACCTTCAAAAATTCATTACCGAAGTTCAATACCAGAATTTCAAGACAGAGCTTCCCCAATAATCAGGAGAGGACTTATCAGAGCTTCAGAAAAAGTGTAGAGAAGAGGACTTCTCGGGAGTTTGGAGTTTTTCAGAGGTTTTGGAGTTGTTCCCAGAAATTCAAAGTTGAACTTCCCAGAAGTTCAGAAAAAAAACATTCCCAAATTTCCAGGAATGTTCCAGCACTACCTATAATTTATCAAAAAATCAGGAAAAAAATCTTCAGGACGATGCGTCATAGAAACTGAGGAAAGAACTTCTCTCAAGTTCAGGAAATAAATTACCAGAAGTTCCGGAAGAAACTTCTCGAATGGTTAGTTGGAACTTCCTAGAAGTGCTTGGCAGCTTTTCCAAAGTTCAGACGAGAACGATCTGCATTTCAGAATACGGATTTCTCAAAATTCTTTAGAGAGAAAAAAATGAAACTTCCCAGGAGCATTGGGGGTGCTTCCTTCTTATTTGAGCACGAATTTCCCAAAAGTTCCGGAACAAACTTCTCCAAAGTTCTGGAGAAAACTTCCCAAAAGTTCTGAAGAGGACTTCTCAGAAGTTTAGGAAGAAACTTCAAGAACAAATTTAAGGGAATTTTCCTAAAAAATTTGGAATAAAGTTTTCCTCACAGTTCTGGATGGGACCAATCAGAAGTTTGGAAAAGCTCAGGAAAAAACTTCCCCAAATTTCAGGAAGAAACCTGCCAGAGAGGGCACTACCTGTAGGATCAAGAAGAAATTTTTCAAAAAAATCATTAGAGAACTCCTCAGAAGTTCACAAGAGAACTTCTCAGAAGTTGCCAAAAGTTCAGTTGGAACTACCCAGAAGTGCTAGAGAGCTTCCCTAAAGTTCCGAATCGTACATTTCAGCATTTCAGGACGAGAACTTCTCGAAGTTCACGAAACCCCAGAAGTTATGGTAGATTCTTTTGATAAAATCAGGAAGAAACTTTCCAGAAGTATAGGGAGATCTTTCTAGTAGTTCAAGCAGGAATTTCTCAGATGTTCAGGAACAAACTTCCACGAAGCTCAGGCAAATGCTCCCCTGAAGTTAAGAAGAGATTATTTCGACAGTTCAGAAAAGAACTTATCAGAAGTTCAGGAAGAAACTTCTAACAACTTAAGAAGATTTGCCAAGAAATTCTGGAGAGTACTTTCTCAAAGTTTTGCAGAAACTCTTCTCGTAGTTCAGGATAGGACTTATCGGAAGTTTAGAAAGTACTATGTTCAGGAAAAAAGTTACCAAATGTTTCTGGAAGGTAAGGTTGGGTTCTTAAATGTGAATTTCGAAGAAAATAAGAAGTGGCTGCCAAAAAGTTCATGAGGAATTTTGCCTGAAGTTCAGGAGGAAACTTCCCAGAATAAAGCAAAGAGCCTTGCAGAAGATCAGAAGAGAGTTTCCCTGAAATTTAAGAGATAATCACTGACTAACCGAAGAAGCAATCTATACAAAAATCATTCATATGACCATAATGATATTGATGATCATGAGTGATGTTCAAAATATGGTACACACCATCAATGGTCAAAAGTCTGTTGATTTTATCAAATGAAAATTGTGATTTTGAAATACAAAACTGGTAAAAGCGTTACAGGGGGATAAAAACTATCGAAAATTGTGTCATCTATGCGAATGCTTCAAGCTTCAGTTTCACTTTAAAAATATGAAACAATAGTGTAAGGTTGCATACAATCCAAGAAATAGATGCAGACATGTTCACATAATTACACAAATAGCGATAATGACATAACTCGCTCTCCTTTTACGTCATTTCGTTGAAACAAGTCTAATTTTCTAAAAAAAATTACAGACTTTTATAGACATTCCCAGACATTTCAAATTTGTATCACAGACATTTGAAAAAAATATCTGGCATCCCTGCTTACCACTTACCAGTCAATCGAAGGACTTGCTTCGCTAATTTATTAGCCCCGAAAGGTTGACCGCGATTTAGGTTTCCACAAAACAAGCAACCTAGAATACACTGAGTCCTGTGTGAGGACGTTGCCCTTTCACTCGAAACGAACCACCGAGCGCGCAAAGTTAGAATTAGGATATTGTTAAAACAATTTTCATCATCGGACAACCAAAGAACGAAAGACCGTAGTACCGTCCACTTCAAGATATATTTTTGAACTGGTTTATTTACAATTTCGCTTTACAGATATGTATTTCAATCCACAGCGGAGATGATTGACTTGAACTTAAAATTACTTTATACAGAGATCTCCAACATTCCGGCCACCTTGAAACAGTATTGTTTCAACATCTTAATTCTATTATTTACAAACGTTGCAGGATGATGTGATTCATTCATCGGTCACACTGGCGTTGCTGCCTAGCCGGTTGACATTCGAATTCTCTGGTGTCCAGGTACCTCAGGCTGATGATGAACGGTGTAGAGTGGACGTCGTAGATTACCGGGAACAAATAAAAAGAGCAGGTAGATCTTACGGGGAAACTGTAAAATATTGGACCTGCAATTACCTTTGCAGAAACGCAGGTGAGCATCGAGCAAGTTTTCCCACAAAGGGTTGCTCTACCTGGTTTCTGTTATGTAGCTCTCGGAGTTGGATGCAGGGCAATGCGATCTACGGCACGCACCACCTCGTTGGCATTTGCTGTCTTGAGGGTCAACTCACGGACGATGCCATCCTTCCCGGGGTGGAGCTTTATGATCTTCCCCAGCGGCCAGTTGGCTGGTGGAACGTTACCTTCTTTAATGATGACGATGGCGCCGACCTCGGTGGTGACGGGCGGATTGCAACCCTTAGTCGCACGGGATTGCAACTGTTGCAAGTACTCGGGGTACCAGCGCGACCAGATCTGCTGCAGATGCTTCTGGGTGAGATCCCAGTGGTCCAAACGGTTGTCGGTGGTCTCCTTCCAGTTTGATTCCGGAACAGCTTGGAGATTGCTGCCAACAAGAAAGTGTCCTGGGGTCAGGACGTCTAGGTCGTTTGGGTCCTCCGGTATCGGTGTCAGAGGTCGAGAATTGAGACACATCTCGACTTGAGCCAACAAGGTCAGCAGATCCTCGTAGGCAAGGTTGACATTACCGACTACCTTCAGCAAGTGGTTCTTTGCCGATTTGACTGCGACCTAGCAGAGGCCTCCGAAGCGTGGTGCTCGCGGTGGAATAAATTTCCAGACAATTTCGTTTCCGGAGCACCAGTCGAAGATTTGGTTTCGATCGGCGGCTTCAGTCTTCAACATGCGGTAGACTCGGTTGAGTGCATGTGAAGCACCTTTGAAAGTAGTTGCGTTGTCTGAATGAAGTTCGACGATCTTTCCTCTGCGGGCGACTAGACGACGGAGTGCAGCTAGGAACGAATATGGCCACGTAGACTTTCGTGGGACCATGGTTTCTAACTGCTGACTTTACGTTAAAAGGTCCACAATAATCGACACCGCAAACGCAAAACGGACGCGTCGGCGACACTCGCGATACCGGTAGATCGGCTGTGCTCTGCTGGACTAGTGTGGGCTTGGATCGGAAACAAGTGCAGGGTGGCCACAGACTCGGGAAAATCGGGAAATGCGGGAAAAATGCGGGAATCCAAAATCATCGGGAAATATGCGGGAAAAAAGCGGGAATTTCAAAAGTGATCGGGAATTTTTGTCATATCGAAGAAATCATACTAACACCTTTTTCAAATGATTTGAGTAGCGTTTTTGTCATTTACTCGGTCCACCGATCTCATTATTCAGCCTGTTCAAAACGTACCGCTTAGAGCATCTTCAGCGGTGGTCTATTTTAACATCTTTGTAGTTGATTTGCATCAGCAAACTTAAAAACAACCAGCTAAAACAGACCAACTTTGCGTTCCCCGCACCGGTGTAGTATTTCTTGTTGTTAAACCCACCAACACCTATCATCTTGTCAATCATACAATATCCAGAGATCAGAAGTTTTGTTTTCTTCAAAGACCAAGGATTTTTCGCAAACTTTTTACCATGGATTGGTTTGATTGGTGGTGAGTGTGTGAATGCATGCATCTCATTTAAACGATATCAGATAGTGCTGATAGTGATAGATAGCACTACGTCAACCTATGACAAGAAGCACTTTTTGCGACGTTTCGACATGCCAAGGGATATGATCCTAGACATTATGCGACAACTTACGGCCCCAATATCGGAAAAGGTTAAGAAACTGATGGACAAAAATTATCTCTAAAAATTTCGAAAAAAATCTTGCAAATTCAGTGGACTTAGAAACTCAGGGAACTTATCAGAAGCTCGGTATACTTTTTAGATTTGACTTAGACTTTCTCGAGGTTAAGCTATTCTCCCTGATGTCAAAGGAACATACCATAAAATCAGGGAACTCTCCAGAAATTAAGGGTTCTTCCTAGAAGTTCAGACAACTTTCCTGAAATTCAGATTGTTTCCTAGAAATTCAGGGAATTGTCCACAAATTCAAGGAGCTTACCACGACTTCAAGGAAGTTTCCAAAAGTAAAGGGTTCTTCACAGAAGTTCAGGTAACTATCCACTAATTCAGGGGGCTTCCAGAAGTTAAGAAAACTTATCAGATTATTTTAGGTATTTTTTCAGAAGTTCATAGAACTACTCAAGATGCTCAGGGAACTGCCCAAAAATTCAAGGAACTTGCCAGAAAATTGAAGAACTTCCAATAGAGAACAGTCAAGAAATTCATGAAGCTTTTCAACAGTTTACGGATCTTCCTAGAGGTTTAGTGAACTTCTTAGAATTTAATGAAACTTGCTAGATATATACAGAACTTCTTAGAAGTTCAGCGAACATGTAGGAGTTTAAGAAACTTCCTTGAAGTTTAAGGTTTCTCATGAATTCAAAAAAAAAACTTCTCAGAACTTCAGGAAATGCTCTCAAAGATCATGGAACTCCCCCAAAGATCAGGAAACTTTCCAAAAGGTCAGCAAACATCTCAGACGTTCAGAAAACGTTCTAGAAATTTAGAAAATTTTCCAGAAGCTCGAAAAAACTCCCGGATGCTGAATCCTGAATCCCTTAGCAATTCAGGAATGCAATCTTCCAAGAATTTCAGAAAACGTCCCAGATAAACAAGAAACTGGAGTTTTTGAGCATTCGAAAAGTTTAGGAAAAATTCAATGGATTTTTCCATAAGTTTGGGGAGCTTCCTAGAACTTCAGGGATCTTTCCAGGTGATCGAGAAACTTTCCAATCTCTCCGAAAGCATCCCAAAAGTTCAGGGTATTTAAGTTTTAAGAAGAACTTAAACTTCTTACTACTCGATAATTTTTTGAACCCAACCATAACGAGAATGAAGAAACCAACTACTTTTTAATCAATTTCATAGAATTTCCACAATCTTGGAGATCATTTATTTGTACATATTAACAACATCTCGGTAATGCTAACTATTCCACAGAAATTCCACGGCTTCCAAGATTTTTTTTTCAATTTCTCGTAAGTTATTGAAATATGTGTGATATTCTGCTTTTTATCACAGAATATGTACCTGCTGGAAGTTAAAACAACTTCTAGGAAGCGAAATCTGATTTTCTAAGTACCCGTCATTTTCAGAAAGTTGTTTCTATTCCATGGATGATCAGCAAACTTTTTGGAAGTTCATCCAAGTTTCCAGAAACGTTAATAATATTTCGGCAATTCAATGAACTTCTCTAAAGCTCCACCATTTCTCTTCTCGAAAGACAGCGAGCAAACTTCATGATTATCTGGAAACTTCCAATTATTTTATTCAACTGCCGAGAAGTTCAATCAACTTCTGGCATGTTCATTATAGATATTTCCACCCAATCTTCATAGATATAATGAAGTTCATTAAATTAATTTTTTAAATAGTGCGTTCAGTAAGAAACTTAGAAGCTTATAGAAGTTCTGAAATGATGCAAAATAGATCCGGTATAAAACAAAATACAAACACCAGCGATGCAGCGATGTTTTTGCGTTTGGTCTAGAAAAATAAATCCAAACCACGATTTGAACCACCGTTGAAGATGCCCTTAGAAGATCTGGCTACACTGCTGTAACAGGTGAGGCCAGAAATGAACTTATCTCTCATGTGGTGGCGAATGTGTTTGAAGTTTGGCGAATTGCGTTTGTAAGGGTGTTAACAAATGGTGAAAGAAGAATTTGGGCAGCTGTGCTCAATGCCGCCTGATTTTGTTTGCCGGATTCCAGAGAAAAGAAAATGGTCTGGACAAATTTTGGCTAGAACCGAGAAGGAGCTACCAAATTTGACAACATTTGTTGAGAATTGGCTCATCCTGTCGCACAAAAAGGCGTATTTTAATTAATTGGAAAGTGTCTGGTGGTAAATCAAACTGGAAAAAGGTTGGGAGCTCAGAGATTAAGCTACGAGTAATTTATATTAACTCATCTTAACAGTCGGGAAAATAAGGCAAAAATGCGGGAAAAAATCGGGAAAAATGCGGGAATTTTTATATTAAGATTGTGTGGCCACCCTGCAAGTGTGGCATTGGTGATAGACGGACTTGACTAGATTTCTGCCGCCAAGGATCCAGAACTTCTGGCGGAGAGTGGCCAGCAGGAGTTGTGGCCCTGCGTGCAGTAGACTAACGTGAAGACTGCTAGCCAGCAGAGCGGACAGCGGATGTTTGGCGGACAGAACGATCGGGTGTTTGTTTGCGACGGATAGTGCGGTGTTATGCAGACGACCACCGACGCGAAGAGTACCGTCTTCATCCACGAACGGTTTCAGCCACTTAAGCGATGATGACCTGGCGACACGTTCGCCCTTCGTGAGATCCGATAACTCCGCAGCAAATGTTTCCTTCTGCGCTAAACGGCAGAGCAGATGTTCAGCGTGTTGGAGCTCGGACGTGGTGAGTGATGCGATGAACATTTTCGCATTATTTTCTGCCGCACCCTGTAGAGTTGGGCGGTTGGGCACCTTTTTCACTTCAGTTCTGGCGTCTACTTCACTTTTTGTACGTAGGATTTTGACTTCCTAACTTTGCGAGCCGCATTTCTCACGGAAAGATTGGGATTTTTCTCAACAATGGCCACCACTTTCTTGTCCATTTGTCGGGAGCATACTTTTCGATTTGTTCCACTTCCAACCTTCCGATCCACAGTCAAGCGCTGGTAAAATTATTTGCAAGCACAAAACACGGTACTTTTCGGTAGTTTTGGTTTCTTGGCAAGAACTCGTACCGATAAGTTCTGATTTCAATGCCTATTTGTACAAAATGCGTTTGTGCACTTCCACTTGATTCGACGCCATTTTACAGGAATGTAAACATGTTGTAACACGAAATAAAGTGGAGAGTTTAAGCTGTTTGTGTGACAGTCCTGATGATAACGGGAAGCGAATTCCAAACACTGTCAACTCACACATCTTTGAAGATGAATTCGAAGACCTTCAACGACCTTCTAAGCCACTAAACGCTAGCGTTAAATCAGGGCAGGCCTGCTTCAAGCCATCCGTGACACGCAAAACAAAAACCAACAGGAAGCTCCTGCCTGGGTTGTAAATGGCGGACACGGCAGCAATGCTTTTTACGGCCTTTTTCCTGTGCCGTCCGCGTGGGAAGTTTTTCGAGGGCGGAAACAACCTCCAAACTAAGTACTAGGCAACACATACGAAGAAACAGCCCGAACCGGCAGTCTTAATTTATTCATTTTCGATCCAAATTCCTTTCGTGTTCCGTCCGAGCCGAAGGGATGAGCCCGCAAGCACTTAGCCTGGCTTTGTCGCGTGATTGGAGTTCCTTGTATCCGCCCGCGCTTTCAAGGCTGTCAATCTCGCGGACTGGCGGAGTGTGGGGTTGGAATTTGGACAACACGATTCGCTACTAAATATACAATCTACCTGCCCGGTAGCAGAGAGCAGCAGGTTTCGGAACGTGTGCTGCAGTTGTGCTATTTTTGGCATGAACCACCAGTTACAGCAAACGACGAATGGTATCGATTTTGTTCCGAGGGAAAACTTTACCTTTCGGAATCGCATTTTTCCTTCACTGCTGGCCGACTTCAGTGAGCGGTAAATTGATTTTTGACATTCACTTTTCCGGGAATTTTAACTGCACAAATTATTCATCGTCTAAGCTCCTATCGAGCGACCCCTCGAGCAGCCCGGATAAACACAACTTATACACTTAACATGTTCCAGTAATAAACAAAGAGTTTATTACATAAATATTGCTTTTCATTTGCAAAACCCAACTTGCGTTCCGTCCGTGGATATATATATATAAATACAAATCCAAGCAGAACCGGCTGACAAGCGAATTGGCGCGGCGCGGCCTCGAACTGTGCTGCACTGCTTCTCCCAATCGCGTCCTCCTAGGTTCATAGAGGATAATGGCGAGGGGGGGGGGGGCGATCGAGCGTGTTGGACGGACGAGAGAAAGAGAGAGTGAGGTTATATTTATCCATTTTGCCGGGATTCCGACGACGACGACGACACCCAGAAACTAATAATAACAAAACTGATCCGCAAGACTTACAAACCGAACCGGCCAGCTTCTCATCCATAATGCAAAGCAGGTCAGGAGCGAGTGGCAGGCAGCTGGCAGCCGGGTGGAGAAGATATCGCGCCAAAGAACATGAACTACGTGAGCACGAAGCAACCCGACCGAAAGTGTCGAATGGATATCTCGGTTGTTGTTTTTGTTGTTGTTGTTGTTTGATAAATTGTGATTTATAGTGGTCAACTTTTCCTTCGCCGCTTTTCGCTGTCAGCGGGTTGATTGAGTCTTAGCAGGCTCTGCTGGTTTGGGATTCCGTTCACGCGGATCAGTGCAGAGTGGGAAAACTGAATCGCATATTGATAGTGTCGGTCGTCGCGTAGTCGTGCATATGCAAAATAGAGCACACTTCGATCTTTGCTGCATAAATTAGCCTATTGGGCAGGGGGCAGAGCTTGTCGATTAGTCGTTTTGATTTTTTCCCAGAAGGACACGATGCTGTTGTTTATGGATGTTGGACTGTGGGGCCGCTCGGAATGCATAACAAGATCGAATTCATCGGCAGTGATTCACTCTGAAAACTGGGCAGATTCTGCCCTCGATGTGCTCTCTAATTGTTCGGTTGGTAACCACATCATTAGCACCCAGTCAAATGCCATTGGTTCAATTGACATACCCTAGTACCTAACCTCAGTCTCTCTCTCTATCAAGTAACAAGCGAGCGCACTGATGAAGGGTGCAATCTAGACCTGTGCGCCGCCGCCGACGATTTTATAGCGCCGCCGCCGCCACTATTTTCGACCGGCGCGCCGCTGTGTTTTTTTGCCCGCGCCGCCGGGCTATTTGAGTCGCGCCGATAAACATTTTTACCGTATATTCATCCCTTCAGTTAAGTTCATTAGCCCCTCAGAAACCTGCTTTTATTACTGATGACAAATTATGAGATCTGCCATCCAGAGGGTGTGCGTGTGAAAAAGTGATGAGCTTTGCCGTTTCGTTCTAGAAACTTTAGTGTACATTTTCGTTTTTCGACTTTTGGCGAGCGAGCTTGAATTTAAAAATATTGAAATGTCCGCCTTAAATGTCGATAAAATTTCCATAACAAGTGTACATATTCATACTACAAATAATGGTAATTGAACCAGCGATGTGTGGAAAAAAAAATTGGTGCAATATAACATGTCTAAAATGGATCTGCACATCATCTGCTTCCTGACAAAGTGTTTTGCAATGTATGTCTAATCAAAGCAAAACAAAAACTTAAAACCCCGATTGTCCTGAAATTAAAAATGGTTAAGGTAGCCTACCCATTCGGGAATCTTGTTCAAGCATTTTGTTCTCATGCAATTTCAAAGGGCTGAGATTGACGGAATTTTGAAACGGAAAATAAAAAATCCAGCCACTTTTAAAATGCACTGGGATTAAAATCCAGCGAAAACATATTCCGAGGTATGCGGCTACCAATAATTGAGAAATAAACTAAACATTGTAGTGAATACTGGCGAATTAAACATAACTATCTATCTATGCTTAGGTTATATATTAAATATGGTTGGGCAAAGGTAACTTTCATACTTTCATATTTTCTTCATAACTAACGAATCGGTAAATACGTTTAATGTAATTTCATAATTTGGTCAAAAATAAAAGAAAATGTAATGTGCCGTTCAGACTACGAGCTATGTAACTTGATATAGACTAGCTTCATATCAATGGTCTTACATCAACTTTTCACTGGAAATAATGCATCACGCATATATCAATTGATATAGCTCGTAGTCTGGCACAAAGGCACAAAGGCTTCCCATGTAAGCATTGACTATGAACATGACAAATCCCGAATCAAATAACTTGGCTCACCACTGAAGTAACCGGTAATTCAGTGCATAGTGGATTCGGTTTTATACGTGATTGTAGTAATGTTGTGAAAACATTGATAGTTCGGTATAATTCACTGCTCTGAATTCTTCAATATTTGATTTATCTTTGGATCTTTAAGCTTCTTATTATATGATTTTTATTCTCAGGTTTGAAGATAGGAGAAATGCTGTCTTTGGCAGGTAATTCTTTTATTATTGTCTGTTTTTTTTTAATTTGGCCAAACAATTCACATAGTGTAAATAGAAAAATGTTGTGGCCGATTTTCAAAATCTCTGAATTTTTAGATATTTAGGTATTTAGATTTTTAGACTTTAGCTTTCTAGTAGATATTAAGATATTCAGATTTTAGGATTTTTAGAATTTAAGATCTCTAGATTTATAGATTTTTAGATTTTTAGATTTTAAGATATTAGTAGATTTTCAGATATTAAGATTTTTGTATTTTTTAGATTTATAGATTTTTAGATATTTAGCTTTTAAATTTTTGAGATTTTTAGATTTTACGATGTATAAATTTTCAGATTTTTAGATTACTAGTAGATTTTTAGATATTTAAAGTTTTCGATTTTCATATTTTTAGATTTTTAGACTTTTAGTAGATTTTTAGCATTTTAGATTTTTAGATTTTTAGATTCTTCGATTTTCAAATCTTTGAATTTTACATTTCGATTTTTAGATTCTTAGATTTTTAGTTGTTTAGATTTTTAGATATTTAGATTTTTAGATTTTTAAATTTTAAATTTTTAGATTTTTATATTTTTAGATTTTTAGATTTCATGTAAATTTTTAGATATCAAGATTTTTAGATTTGTAGATTTTTAGGCCGTTTTCAGCGGTCGTGGTCTATTCTAAATTTTGACAAATAAATAAACCGAATCATTTTTTCCATTTTCAGCGATGCGTGAAATTAGCGACAATTAAATAAACCAAATTTCATTTTCGAACAGTTTCGATGTAAACAAATAAAACTGTCATACGCTTTTGTTTTATTTTGGCCGAATTTGAAACGGTTCTAAATTTGTTTGGGCAGCTGAAAAGATGGTGTATTCTTCGCTCGCTTTTTTTTTCAAACATTATATAGTTCTGTGGGCATTGGTGGAATACTGAACACTGCAGCTATTTGAACTGAACTGATATTTTGAGAAATAGATGCGTTCAAACTTTGCTAAAAATCTGTGAACTTTGCAGCAGCTCTACGAAGTTTGAAGCATTTCTGCGAACTATGTTTTGAAGTTCTTTGATGATTGATGAAGTTATGTGAACATGGCTTAAGTCTTACGATCATTAAGGGTAAGTTGAAAAGGCAGGGACAACTTTCAGCGGAAGTAATCCATCCGTTTGATTATTTTCTATAGTATTCTAGCTACGTAAACAAATATTGTAGCAAATTGTTAACAAATATGTTTTACACGTTGATTAAGTCACCCTCAAAAAGTTGTATTTCTATATATTGAATTTTGTGCACTAAAGCATATGAAGGCTAGCAAGAGAGATGCTGTAGAAAATCCCAGTTACAAATAAGGTTTTTTCAATTATTTGAAGCATTTCAACTAACACCACAAGTTTGCACACCTTGAGGTAAATTGAAGTAAATACACAAGAGGAACCTCTTGCATTGGGGCTTGTAGAAAGTTCTGTCGTAGGAAACCTGTGGGTGTTCGAAATTCGTAGTTCCGAAATAGAAATTAATATAGACACAGTTAAAAGTCGGAACTAACGTCTGTGCTGGAAGAGGTATTTGGCAATGGAGTTTCAACCGGTCTGCGTTTTCAACAGGCCCGAAATCGTTGTTAAAATAGAATTGAACTGGACTCACAGACTACCCATCTCATTGTCAATCTTTTATGTCAGCTAGTGCCGTACTCTCATCCAGTCAAACATCACGGTTACGCATATGAGAGATTCTTTCTAAAAAGGAAATTTCTGTGGATATTAATTTCCATTTTTTAATGATTCAGCAAGACGAAAATCATCCACATGATGGTTAGTGAGAGTTGAAGTAAGGTTTGTCTCTGGGTGAGGTGACAAAAGCTACCTGCAGTGACGTTACTCTCCTGGGCAAATCAAATGGAGAGTCACGACACTGCTGGTGACTTTTCTCACTTCACCAAGTGACGAATGTCACTTCGACTCTCGGAACAACCGTCACATTGTGGAACCAATAGTTTGTCTTAATATTCACCCAGCACCAAAAATTCTCCGTCGACTTGTGATGAACCAATTCTATAATGTGGCGAACCAGCCCAGGTGGCTGAAAGCCACTTTAATAAAGAAAAAAAAAAACAATTCTATAATGTTAAGTCTCATATATTTGTACACACACTGTTCGACGTCAATTCATCGACTTAAGTCATATAACACTATGGATATCCGTGTTTTTTTTTATCAAAATATAAGACTTGCAGTGATCCTTTAGTCTTAACATTGCACGTAAAAGTCAAACAGTTAAAAGAGAACAGCATGAGAAAATGCTGAGGAGATAATTTATGCCCACGCCGATCCACGTCGCCGCCGCCGCCGCCAAGAACGACCGTTTGAAAATACCATGTACGCCGCCGCCGATTCAAAGTAGATCGGCGCACAGGTCTAGGCAATCAGTGCATTACAGTGGGCAGTCGCCAGTTGCGGCAGGATTATTATCACGTCTTCAACGCACAGAACCTGAAGGAAGAAGAGCAAAAAAACAAGGCAAACAAATTCGCCCATCCCACCGCCAACCGAAGGGTGTAGGCCACGGGACTTCTACGGCAGACTCACGACGAGCGAGAGATGTCACTCGATGAATATGGCTCAACAACAGCCGGAAAGCGTGGGAGTGTCAGATGAGCAGATGAGTGAATGATACTTACTACCGAGCGGGACCGAACACCGCACAGCTTCGAAATTGAATATATTTAGCTTAATCTACCAAAATGAGATTGTTCTAAGCCACGGTGAATACGACCGTTCAAAATTTTTCGGAATCGGGAGACCTTCTCCTCTCTTCATCGCGTTTTTTGAACAAACATTGTACATTACAAGTTTCGGAACATTTTTCTTCATATTCTGTAAGGATTTCGATTCAAAAGTGTAAGAATTTTGAGTCAAGGTAAGGTAAGTCAAGAAGAAGGAACACTTCTTGCATATATTTTGTTAGTAATTTGGTGTAAATCTAAGTCTACGTAAAGGCATACAATGACTGAACATAGAAAAAACGCATTTTCCTCAGGCGTACGGTTTTCCGTCCCTCACGGTATCTGGTTGACTGACTGACTGACTGACTGCCGCGGGCCAACGACGGCATCAGTCGAGGATTCTCGTAGGTGCAGTGACCTGATTTTTTGTTAAGAATATTTACGACAATCTACTGGGTTTTCATGGTTGTGGCCTAAATAAAGGGATAAGCCTTATAATTGTTAGCTCGTTCGTGTTAGACCTGTGCGCCGATCCATTTTGAATCGGCGGCGGCGTGTATGATATTTTCAAACGGTCGTCCTTGGCGGCGGCGGTGGCGGCGTGGATCGGCGCGGGCATAAATTATCCCCCAAACATTTCCTTATGCTTATCCCTTTTAACTGTTTGGCTTTCTCGTGCATTGTAAAGACTATAGGATCACTGCAAGTCTTATATTTTGACAGTAGGCGCAGATATCCATAGTGTTATATAATTTGGTCATAACAAGTCGACGGGGAATTCGGCTTATGTCTTTATTACTGAAATTAACCAAAGCTGCCTTTTCAGCGTTCTGAGTTTAAATGCCAAGAGACTCTGCACTTTTTGTAATTGTCGTGTACAAAAATAGTTTAGTTAAGATCTCCACGAAAATTTCAAGTCAATTTCAAGTTTCGAGTCATGTTTTCAGCGCTCGCAGAAATCTAATACGAATTCACGCGGAATTTATTCATAATAAATTAACGAATGGTTATACTGCCGGTGGAAGCATAACTGTCCAATATGACATTTTGATGTTTTTGATTTTTTATGCCAACCACAACACTTTTATATGTACTTTCAAAATATAATTCAAACAGGTGTTGTTAATTCTAGAAAAATCGTTAAAACGGAGAGTTCCCACTAGCAAAAATCGTTCGCGGGTCGCTTATACAGGGCTGGTAGCAGGTCACTTTTTAGTGACTTGGGGTTTTGAGTCTAGTCACTAAAAAGTCACTATTTGCATCCAAAAGTCACTAAAGTCACTATTTTTCGGAAAATGGTCACTAAAGTCACTATTTTTGCACCGCCAATTGAAAAAAGTTTAAAATAAAAAAAAACGCTAGTACCTATTGTACAATAGTCAACCAAATTAACCGATCTGGCCACACTATAAAAAGTCTAAAAATATACGACAAATAATCTAGATGCCCTGGCGAACGCTGTTCCACCTCTACCTCAATTGGATTTGTCAAATGCAGAGCGCTGATCGGTCACAGCTCTCTAGATTAGCTTGAATGCGATGCACGTGGTCCCATATTACATCATCTTTCATTATTTTTAATATTTTTTTTTATATTGCTATACATATAAACTTAGTGAACCCCATGACAAATCGAACGGGATATGAGTAAAACAGTTAAACCGGTCTAATATCCAAAAAAAAAGTCCATTGAAACTACAGAAAAGAATCAAGTCATTTTTGATTTATCACTTTTTCAAAAATATTTTGTTAGATTCAGTTTTCTTCAAATGCGGAATACTCTTTTGGTATTCAAATAGTCGAGTGGGAACGAATTGTAAAGGACTTATTAGTGGTTACTCACTTAGTAATTCTGAATCTAGATTTGATTGTTCGTATCCCGACAGTCAAGAGAACTGAATGTGATCATAGGTGAAATCGGGATGCTATTCGACCAGTTTTTAATAGCGTTATAATTTCAAAGTTTCATTTAAACTCGTACATTGAAATTTTATATTTTTTCTAGGAAATCTCAGAGACCAATATTCTTAGTTTATGATACAGTAGATTTAAAAAATCGTAATTCATCAATTATTTAAGATTATTCTGACTTTGTGACTGCTGTTAATCCGAATACTTTTTGGCAACATTGTAAAACTTGTTAAGAAGAATTTGATCTATAAAAAATGACGTAGGATTACGATACTAAATGTAAACCATTAAGATGGTACAATGCAACGTGCTTTGAATTAACCCTTTCAGGCCTAATTTATTCAAGCAATTTGATGAATTCTGACTAATTTGGTGCTCAATAACATAGAAATGATTAAAAAAGTAGGAAATGTTTTTTTAAGGTGTGCTGGGTCGTCCAAACTGCCCAGGAGTTCTGAACTTAAGATCTACAGTTGAAACAGTACATTCAAACATATTCAATGAATGGCGTAGCTTTGTATAACCCAACATATCTTAAGTTCTAAACTCAATGTCAGTTTTAATGAACCTGAATATCCCGAGATAATCTTATGATGACTAGTGAGCTTACAGAAGCTTCACTGAATGTGTTTGAATGCATATCGTAACCTTTCATAGATTATAAAGCTAATTTTACGACTATAGATCTTAAACTCTCAACTCAAGATCCCAACATATTTTATTTTATCAGTTGGTCAACTGAGACTCCAAGAGACTCACCTAATTTGGTCAAATACATATTGTTTCTTTGTTTAGTCCAAAAAACTGTAGATTTTAACTTTTGAATTTTAGGGAAGTATAGATAACCTAAAAATTCGAAGATTATCTCATAATGTCTGTTGTTCTTGCAAAATATTTAATGAATATGTTTCAATACACATCGTAGCTTTGCATAGCCCAGCAAAGCTTTTTTGACAACCGTAAGTCCTATGTTCTGATCTCAAGGATAGATTGTATGACTTAGAACATGTCATATTGCTTTATAATGTTCTTTGAATTTAAGAATGTTAATTGAATATGTTTGAATTGAATATTGATTGTAACTTTGTATTGCCTAAAATTTACTGTTACAACTGTAAATCTTATGTTCTGAATGCCACGACAGTTTGGATGACCTAGACCATCCCAAGATTATCTTCTTGTGTATTTTCACGTTCGGAAATATTCGCTGAATATACTTGAATACGTGACGTAACTTTGTGTGGACTAAAAAACCACTGTTACTATCGTAGATTTCAAGTTTTGAACTCCAGGACAGTTTGTTGATGAACTTGTTTGTTATGAACTTAAGGACAGTTTGAAGTACCTAGAATATCCCAAGATTGTCGCATAATGTATTCTGACCTTCCACACTATTCTTCTGTAGATCTTATGTTCTGAACTCAAGGCCAGTTTGAATGACCTAGAACATCATAAAGTTTTCAAATAATGACTGTTTACCTTCCAAAAGGTTCATTCAATATGTGTGATTATATATCGTAACCTAACATAGCCCTAAAAGCTACTGTTACAACTGTAGATCTAAATTTTTGAACTTAAGTATATTTTGGATGACCTAGAACCTCTCATAGAGATACAAAAATATTTTACGTTTATCAACGTGTATTGACTTATACGTTTGCGTATGTACAATATTCTCAAACAACGCTTCGTCCTATTTATAAGGCATTTATATTATCTTCCTAAACTTCTTCATATTCAGGATGTCAGGTCGTCAATTATGTCTTAAACTCATTTTTTATATTTTCCACATAGAAAAATGATGGAAAACAAATTTTCCGAAGGCAGTCTACACTTTTATTCAGTCTGTGTAATTTTATACAGCCATTATCCTATTGGGTCATATATGGCCCCTTGGGGCTGATTTTTAATATACTATTTAAGGTAAGGCTTAACATTTATGAATTTTTCAATAGTATGTGGTCCAAAATCAACAATGTTCTCTATTGAAATAGATGCGTAGACATACTTCCAACCGATTGGTGTAAACATTTCGAAAACCATTCGAGACATGACTGAGATATTCCTGCCAAAAACTTGACCACTTTTCGTGACGGTTAGAACGATTTTTTTTTAAATTGTACCCAGTATAGAAAACAAAGACGTAGTCCTACGCCAAAAGTCTGGTTTGCAGAACTCGTGAACGCCAATGCCATTGAAAGCTCCAAGTATGTTGTGAAAATATGGTTGTCTTATTGACGCATGGAACTTATTGAAATGCGAAGTGCTGACCTTGAGTACAGAGTACAGAATTGAGGAGTACTGGAACCAGTTCTTTACTTAGAAAACCGCTGTACGTGAACCTAAATACCCTCAGGTGATGAAGGTTGTGAAAACAGCTTCACATGGCTACGGCTCAAAACAGGAATTCAGAAGCAAGATATGTCAAATGTAATTCTAGCACAGTGGTGCTCAGGTAGATGCTTGCAGCGGGCCAAAATGAAATTTTGCGCCAATGCTACGGGCCGCAATGAGTTATTTTTAATGGCTTAAAATAATTAATAAAAAACAGCTTATTTTGAGGACACGTTACTAGTAACCTGAAATGTAAAGCAATGCTCTTTCTTCCAAAATAAAAAAAAATACAAACAACAAAATCTAGATTTACATATATCACATTCAATTTATTTGAAAATCAATAAACAAAACTTTTCGCATTTTAATACATAATTCACTTACACTTTTCTTGAGCAAGCTTATCGAGATCAGCTTTCATGCTAGAGGTCGAAATACGCAATGAATTGTTCAAATGTTCATCACTTATCTTATTTCTTGCTTTTGACTTTACTTGCTTCATCGCGGAATACAGTTGTTCACAAATGTATGTGGATCCAAACAAAGAAGCTACGAAAAGAGCATGATTTCGCAGCTCTGGGAAGCGCTCTTCCGGAACAAATTTGGCATAGAACTCCAACAAATCATGTAGATCAAATTTTTTCTCGCAGTTCCGTGTCGCACTGTAACTCAATTAGTTCCATTTGGATATTATCTGGGGCTTGTTCAGCATCAACACTGAATGGAGCAGAACAAAGTTTTAGAATTATATCATGCGCTTTGAAATCTCCAAATCTACGAGAAAAATCATTTTTCATTGTTTGGAGTGCGTCAACGTATTTTTTAGTCAACGTCACATTGCATTTTCCGAGAGTAGGGAAATGGGCAAAATTTAGAATTTTCATCTGTTTCTCCCACAACACGAGTTTGTTTTCAAATGTACTGATTTGATTAAACATGCTGTGCACCAATTTGCCTTTACCCTGGAGACTTAAATTCAAATCGTTCAGGTGCGTTGTAATGTCAGTCAGGAAAGCCAGATCTGTCACCCACTCCGCATTATCGAAAAACTTCACTGATTTACCTTTACTCTCCATGAAGTCGACGATTTCTTTCCGAAGATCAAATACGCGTCGCAGCACCTTTCCCCTGCTCAGCCAACGTACCTCAGTATAATATGGTACGTCACCATATTCTGAATCCGTGTCTACTATAGAAGAGCCTCAAATTCTCGATGGTTCAATGCGTGCGATCGGATGAAATTAACTATTTTGATGACATCTTTCATGACATCTTTGAATCCCACGCTTTTGGCGCAGAGGTTCTCCTGGTGCACGATGCAATGGTACTGGGAGAATTGCTCTGACACTTCTGGAAATTTTCGAAGATGGGCAATTGCACCTTCATGTTTTCCTATGAATTAACATTTTTTTCAGTAATAAAATGATTAGGCACAGAGAGCAGACAAACAAGCTCAAACATAATTCATAAATAAATAAATAAATTTAAACATACATAAATGTATGAAGAAAAATACCTAAAATTTAACACCATCCTTGATACTAAATTTTCCAAGGCCGTCAATCTGATAAAGCTGAATATTTTGCATCAATTGGTATGCAACCCTTCAAGTAAGAAGTAAATAAACTTACGGCCTGATGCCAGCGCCAAATACATCAAATGTCCATAATAAATGTGATAATGCCAGTACTGTCAAAAGGCGACGTTCAAAATATCACAACATTTTAGGCAAGAATTTTAAGGAGCTTGCACGTCTTTACACTGCGGTATAAGCTTGAATAATTTAAATAAGATGGAAAACAAAATACATACCACACATAGCGGGAGCTCCATCGGTAACAACTCCGGACATTTTCTTCAGCGGTAGATCAAACTTTTCTAGAACAGCGCACAGAGCATTAAAGATATTAATGCCCTTCGTCGTTCCTTTCATGGGGAAAAGGCTTGCCAATTCCTCAGCCACCTCAAATTTCTTAGATATGCCGTGCATAAAAACTGCCAATTGAGCTGTGTCAGATATATCCATAGACTAACTCTAAGACCAGTAGGTCCCATACAAAAATGATTTTTTTCTTGGCTCAGTCAGTACTAGAACATCGGTCCCAAGCTCGGTCCCAAGCTTAATAATGCGCCCCTCATAATGAACTCACACGAACACACTCTCAAATATTCTGTCAAAATAACACAGTAAATCAAAACAAAGGCGCAAATATGTATAACAAGGTGCTGGCTTCAAGGTGTACTTCGGACCAAGGGATTCAACAACAGTGAACCAATTTCAAATCGCTAGTTGCATATTGATTGTTGATATATCCGTGCTCTCATCCAGCGCCACTGAATAACATTCAAAGCTGGCAACTTTTTTCCTTCAAACTCAACACAAGATTTTCAGCAATGTCTTCAACCCACTTGCGCAAAGATGCGACTTTTTCGGGACAAATCATTTGAACCACAGCTTCCATACATTCCTTAACAAACTCGCCATCAGAAAATGGCTTCGAATGGGAAGCGAGTTTTTCTGCGATAATGAAACCTGCCTTTGTGCACAACTCGTTTTCTTGCTTTCTTCTCACAAAAAGTTTTGCTGGCTACTCAAATTTCCCTGAACTCAGCACATTTTTCAGCCCGCGCCACACCGACATATTTATCCATTTTTGACGCATGTTTCGACTCGTAGTGACGCTTCACATTAAATTCCTTCATAACTGCATAACAGCTTCGTTGCAAATCATACACACCGGTTTTGATTAATGCACGTAAAGAAAAACATTTCAGAACACTTCTCCTGGAAAACACGTCCTTCATCAGCCACTTTCCGTTTTTTGCTAGTGCTGGCGTCCATTTTCATTGAATAATTGCTCGAAACTTCTCAGAACTACGCACGCGACTACAGAACGGAACCAATTGACAACAGACACTGAATGGTGAAAATGATTGAACCTGTGGTTGCGGGAGCGAAAATATGACTGCATTCTCTCTTCTTTCTATCCCGCCTTTTTGGTCATTCATCATCTGTGTAACAAGCACGGTAAAAAATTCTAGGGTTTTTTTTTCATTAGGGCGAATCTACAATTGAGAGATTCTCGCCGGGCTCGCTCTCTTTCATTCAAAAAACAATCACCTTTACGTTTTTCATTCTACTATTTGTAGAGTATGCTAACCAGCACTTTTGTGTTTCGATCTGTACTAAAGAATGCCTCGTAAGTTTTATAATGGCGCTATAATGAATGAAAGAGAGCGAGCCCGGAGAGAATCTCTCAATTGTAGATACGCCCTAATAAAAAAAAACCCTAGAATTGTTCACATAAAACTATGAGAATCACAATTATTGCACAGTAAGAAATGCAACTCAAATCGAACAGCAAATAGCTACATATTCAATGAAGTTCTCATATTTCTCAAATGCTATCGCGGGCCGCATTTGCCGCCTCGGCGGGCCGCATGCGGCCCGCGGGCCTCAGGATGAGCACCACTGTTCTAGCACAAGCCATACTGGAAGGTGTTTCACCCGTGCATATAGACCCGTCTTCTCAAAAACGAGCTGCGGATGAAATGCAGGAAGCCGTGGAGAAAAAAAGTCGCTTGATTACAGGCTTCTTAACAACAAAAAAAACTTTGGAAATCACTTTTTAGTCACTATTTGGTCACTATTTGGTCACTATTTTTATTATTTTAGTCACTAAAGTCACTATTATTTATCCATAAATCCGCTACCAGCCCTGCTTATAAGGTCTTGGAGGGCCGCTTTGGTGACCACTGGTTTAGATGCATCTAGTAAGACCTAATTTTATACGGTTTTTTTTAATGCGTACAGTTATACATGTCATTGACTCTTCTCATCTCATTGACTCGTTGACTGAGTTTTAAAAAAATACTCTATCGAATTGAAATTCGACTTTCGCGATATTTTTTACTAAGCAAATCAAGCAAATCCCCTAAGGGACTGTTCATAAACCACGTAGACCGAAATTTGACACTTTCAAACCCTCCCTCCCCCATCGTAGACTTTCGTAGACTTTTTCCAACCCCCCCCCCCCCCCCTTAAAGTCTACGTAGACTTTATCAAAATCATTTGTTTTTAATTTATGGAGAATGTTCTACAATATGTGGCTGTGGTGGTTTGAGGAATGGTTTATTACATAAAACTCAAACAATCAGGTTATTTAGTTATTCATTTTTATTTTGTTTCATAAAAATACTGCATAAATAAAAAAAATAACAACAATCAATAATGCAAATGTTAACGATGCCCACACCATGGCTGCTTGAACCAATAATTAAAGGTCATCAGCGGAAGTTCCCTAGTAGCACACATGTTGTCATTAAGTTGATAAAACATAAATGTGCTTTTGTTAGTCATAATCTAGTTGCTGCAACTAATTATGATCGTGGTGTGCTACTAGGGTTCTGGTGAAATTGTTTCTTGGATATCAAGTCCAATGATTTTGACGAAGTCGATCTCACAAAGAATTGAGTGGCCTTATTTTCTTCGATGAAATATCTTGCTTGTGAAGGCTTTTGCGTTGATCTGCGTTCACTTTTGTCGCAAAATGCAGTCAACAATAAAAGCATATGCGGCTATTTTTGTTTTCACTTTAGTTCAGTTTATCTTCTTTGAAAGTTTTCCAAAGCAAGTTGACGTCTTTCCAGATCTCTTATTGTACTTTCTAAGTTGTCCCACATGTGCTAAAACCCCCTTCTAAATGTTTGTCAAATGGGAGCAAGTTAACTATCAAATATCATCTCATTCACGTATATATAAAAATACTCAATGCCCTAGTAGCGCACTTGTTGCAACAAAGTCAAAGTAACTACAATGTGACTGAATTAAGTTACAATCAAGTTTCTGCAAACAATAATGACAAAGATGTGTTGCTTGGGTGGTTGCACTGAAAATTAATTTTCGTTCATATTACGAAACAACGTTTTCTGCAACGAAACTGATTTGTACTTTTTAAAAAGCTACCTTCGTATTTAATGCCACACGCGCAACTGTCACAAGCACTAAGCATTTGTTGACAAAGAAAGAACATTCGTTCATTCTACGAAAACAAAACAAAGAGCTACGAGTATTTTGTTACCAATAAAAAAGAAACATCTCTCTAGTGGTTGCATGAACGACTGACAGATCTACTTTATCGACTCAAAATATAATTGTAGCCGGCGTCGGTGGTGTAGTGGTAAGCATGACTGCTACTGGCACCCCAGTGGGTCTGGGTTCAATCCCAGTCGACGTCGGTGGTTTTTCTGAGGCGAAAAAATCTTGGTCACGTCTTCCTTCGGAAGGGAAGTAAAGCCGTTGGTCCCGGTTCATAGTCATGAGTCGTTAGGTAGGGTCCAGGTGGTGGAGTCGTCTCTCTGGCGTCGGTGATTGTCACAATGTGAGGAAATAGGCCGACGGAAAATAAATGATCAAAAAAAAAAAAAATATATAATTGTAAAAAAGTTCAACCTTGAGAAGTAGTTCGGGACATGGGATTCGATCCTGCATTTTCAAAGAGAGCTGTTATTGAGTCCGTGGTTGTCTAACAAGGCCATGTTGACTCGTGAGAAGTAACTTGATTATTGTGCATGAGGTTCTAACTCTTGACAGCGCTTTCATTTCTATTTTAGGATAAATTAATGCTTCCCATTATCCCAGCAGAAACACAAACCTTTATGCCCAACTGTGATGACATGCAAAATATTACTGCAAAAAGGCGTGCTAAGGTGCTTGACGAACATTTTCTGGTATCAAAATGAACGACGAAAAATACGTACTCGAAGACTTTAAATAGCTTCAGGGTCTGGCTTTTTATACCGCAATGCAAAGAAACGCCGTTGCCAAGTATTTCCGGACAAAGAAGGTGTCCAAATCCTCGAAGAAGTATTTGATTTGCCAGGCCAAAGGAAGTTCGTGTTTCGTCCAGGGCTTGACCAGGCCCTACGTTGTGATTTTTACTTTACTTGAGAAACGACGATAACGAACGAGGAAAAAACCAGACTACTGTGTCGATGATAATTTATTACCACCGAGAGGCAGCGTGCCAGCTCGGTGGGTAACGATACAACTTAGTACATCTACAAAACACCACTAGAACACCACTAAACTATATTAGGCAATGTATCCCTTTTATAGGGGACACGAAGTACGGATGATTAGTGCCGTGCGCACCGCATCATACAATAGTACATAGATGCGTCGCGCCGACGGTGTTGCTCCACGCTGCCCACTCGAGCCACAATAATAGCGTCAGGCTGTTTGCCTGCTAGCTGCTACTAAATGGGTGGAAACAATACACGCTCATGGGGGGGGACGCGTGTTTGGTGCTATTCAACCAACAGCAAGCACGCTGTGTGCCGTTTGGGATCGAACAGTTCGTTATCAACTTTTTCTAATGTAGATATGAATCTATTATTGTGAAAAAAACAATCGGTATTCTTGAATAATGTGTAAATTTTGTTTTGCTACTATTATTTTGGTGTCTGAAATTTAACGTATACAGTCTTTAGATGTATAGATGCTAATATGAAGATAGTCTATTTCACTTAATATAGGTTGTAGTGTGAACAGGATATTTTGCTACATTATTTAATTAGCTGCCATATTATACGGATTTGATGTATTGCTTCAATTTTTATAAAGTTAAGGGCTCGAAACTGTGTGTAGTGCATCTCTGAACAAACTTCTTGAAACTGTTAGCATTTAAGCTCAATTCAGGACAAAGATAACCAAGACTCATAGAATAAATAAATAAAATTAAGAACGCAACCAGTAAAATCCATAATATGATTTTAATTTCAAACATCGATGTCACTTCCCATGTAGCACACTACGACCTTTATTAGATGTAGTGGCTTGATTATGACTTAGCAAGTCATATTTATAGTATCTCAACCGAATGGCTACTAGGATGATTTTCAAACATAGAATGTGTTAGAAAGAAAGTACATAAGTTTATATTTTCCCCATCGTAGACAAACGTAGACTTTTTCGAAACACCTCCCCCCCCCCCCTCCTAAATTGTCTACGTGGTTTATGAACAGCCCCTAACGAGCCGCCTAGTTTTTCAATCCCTTGAATTCTTTCCTAACGCTGCAGAGGCAACAGAAAGCCTCCATCGCAATTTTCCGCGGGCAACTGGCACTTCCTGCAATTGCATGTTGCTAAATAATAGATTTTCCACATATTTCATCGCATTCTAGCTTTTCAACCTCCGCTCTAGCGCAACCTTTGCCCAACCGGCGCACTTGTATGGCTGATAAAATTTTCATCATTCCAAAATTGCCGAATGCAAACTGCTATCCATTCACATTCCGTGCCTAAACAAACCGACCAAGTGAAGAATGTATGAGCACACAGGTTCACTCCGAGGGCAGGCGGATAAATCAATGACCACTGCACAGGTCCGGTCCACCTCCATGCACCTTCATGGTCTAGGGGGTTGTAAACACGTGGGGTGTGATGCCCGAAAAAGTGCTCCATGCAATAGAACTTATTTTTCACGTAATCACTGAGGGGGGAATTTTCCAAAAAAGACAAATTCGGTTGAAATACATATTTGAATTTGCAATCCGCAACAGAGTTTTCAACAAAAATTCCACAAACATCCATTTCGGGCATTGAACACGTTACTTCACACAAATTGAAACAGAGTAGCGCAACGAAATACACACACAAACGTTCCCGGAAAGGATGGTCTCTGAGCTCGAAATACTTGATCCGAGAAGTTTGACCGGTTTCGCGAGGGGGTTGGAATTTTCCCGTCACGGTTTGCGATATCCAGCGAACAATAAAGGGCAAGCTACGATTAGCATCTGGCGTGTTTCGAGGAACGGGGCGGAAATTGACTTCCGGACAGGTAGAGTGACATGTGTCACCGAAAAGTTTTGGGAACGTTTCGCGGCGGAATCCGTCCAGAGACCGGTTCCGGTGGGTCGGGAAAACTGGATGTTGTGTAATTGTTTCTGGATTTATTCTACCCTTGAATCGACTATTTCGTCTACATCAACAGGGCCTGGAGCCATTAGGCCGAACGCCATTAGGTCGGATGCCATTAGGCAAAATGGATTATCAGTCACACAGCTAACTAATGGCATTCGGATAAATTTCAACATGCGCCACAATGGCGTCCCTTCCACATGTACAACTGGTGCACAGTACGATCAATCCACACACTTGTCGGAATAATAATCCTAGAAGAATTTTCGTTTAGTAGGTTACTTCTTTAAAGCTCATTCGAAAAACTTCCCAGGAAGCAATTCAAGGAAGTGCCCATCTTTCAATGTATGGCGAACTTTTAGGCAATTATATTGCCTTTATTAAAAATAATCGTCCAATTCTGAGATAGTATGTTTTTGCAAATTGACTTTAAATTTTAAAATATATTTTTTAGCATGTAAGAATCGATTTTACAATTTTTGTTCATAAAAGCTAAGACAATTTTCTAAAAGTCGCCCATACATCACTTTTTTGTGAGTCTTTTCCTTTTTGAGTTACGTTGATTTAAAACCAATCGATCAAAAAACTTAAGCCCTTTTCAAATGGTAGTCTACATAAATTTTGATAAAACTAAGTATGAAATTCGTCTAATCATTCTTTCTGTAAAATTCTCATTCTTTCTGTGGTACACCTGCCATCAGGTTCCGTACGGTATCCTCAGATACGCGCGCCGTGACGATTCTCCATCTTCTCTTGTAATCATCGGTACCATTTGCTTTCTTCTTAGTTTCGAAGAGTATCCGCTAAACGAGAGCCCAATACTTCTCTTTTGGGCGAAGTTCTGGACCGTTTGCTGGATTGGCTGTTTTTGGTACGTATTTGACCACTTGTATACCGTTCCGGGACGGATTTCGCATAGTTACAAGAGGCCAAATCAGCCCAAATCAGAACTTTTAGATTTTCAACCACAATCACATATGGCCTGCCAAATTAAAAACTTCTTCGAGAAATTGAACACCTTCTTTGTCTGGAAATAATCGACAACGGCGTTCCTTTGCCTTGCGGTATAAAAAGCGATACCCGGAAGTCTTCGAGTACGTATGTTTCGCCGTCCATTATGATATAAGAAAATGTTTGCAAAAAATTGGTGTACAGCTCCTTAGCACGGCTTTTTGCAGTAAAATTTTGCTTGTCATCGCGGTTGGGAAACTTTTTCACTTTTGTGTTGGCAAGATCGATTTATTCGAATTTTGCTGCCGTTCGTACAAAGTGCGTTTGTGCACTCCCACTTGATTCGACGCCATTTTCTGCACTGAATGTAACAAGAATGTAAACATGTTGTACCTAGAAATAAAGTGAAGAGTTTCAGCTGTCATTGAAGTGAAACGTTTCAGTGATCCGTGAAATAAATCAAAATCTACACTGAAAGGAGAATGTCCGAAATTTAACGTGGACAGACTTTATCTAATGGGTGTTCAATAAAAAATGAGCATTTTTTCAGCCACGTTGTAAAAAAAATAGTTTTTTTTCAACAAATTCATAATTTTTTTAAAACATAATGTTTATTCTTCAAAAAAAAAAAAACAATGAATATTGGAGAAGGGGCCCTGGTCAGCAGGGATTCCAGATATTTTTTTCAAATGTCTGTGATAAAAATTTTAAATGTCTGAGAATTTCTATAAAAGTCTGTATTTTTTTTTCAAAACTAGACTTCTTTCAACGAAACGTAATAAGAAAGCGAGTTATGTCATTCTATTTGTGTGATTATGTAAACATGTCTGCATCTATTTCTTGGATTGTATGCAACCTAACACTATTGTTTCATATTTTTAAAGTGACACTGGAGCTTGAAGCATTCGCATAGATGACACAATTTTCTATAATTTTTTTTCCCTGTCACGCTCTTTCCAGTTTTGTATTTTAAAATCAAAATTTAGTTTTCATTTGATAAATTTCACATACTTTTTTGTTTATTCAACAATAACCATTGATGGTGTGTACCATATTTTAATATGGTGTAATCATCACTCATGATCATCAATATCATTATGGTCATATGAATGACTATTGTATAAACTGCTTCTTCGGTTAGTCAGTAATTATCTCTTAAATTTTAGGGAAACTCTCTCCTGTTCTTCTGCAAGCCTGTAAACAAGCCTGGAAGCCTCTAAACTTCTGATAAGTCCTATTTTGAACTACTAGGAAAGTTTCTGCAAAACTTTGAGAAAATACTCTCCAGAATTTTTTGAAAAATCTTCTTGAAGTTGTAAAGTTTCTTCTCTGTACAGTCTATCTTGAACTACTCGGAAGTTCTCCTTTTCGAAACTGCTCAGAAATAATCTCTTTTGAACCTTCAGAAGAGAATTTCTCCTGAACTTCCTGGGGAAGTTCTGTTCCTGAATTCCTGAGAAACTCCTGCTTGAACTACTAGAAAGATCCCCCTTTACTTCTGGAAATCTTCTTCCTGATGTTATCAAAAGAATCTACCATAACTTATGGGAAAAGTTCTCATTCTGAAATGCTGGAATGTTCGATTCGGAACTTCAGGGAAGCTCTCTAGACCTTTTGGGTAGTTCCAACTAAACTTTTGGTCTCTTTGCGACTTCTGAGAAGTCCTCTTGTGAACTTCTGAGGAGTTCTTTACTGTTTTTTTTTAAATTCCTTCTTGATCCTACAGGTACCCCCTCTGGTAAGTTTCTTCCTGAAATTCGGGGAAGTTTTTTCCTGAGCTTATTCTTTCCAAACTTCTGATTGGAAACTTCTCCGGAACTGCGAGGAAAATTTTATTCCAAATGTTTTAGGAAAATTCCCTTAAATATGTTCTTGAAGTTTCTTCCTGGACTTCTGAGAAGTCTTCTTCTGAACTTTTGGGAAGTTTTCTCCAGAACTTTGGGGAAGTTTGTTCCGGAACTATTGGGAAATGCTCCTGAAAAGTTTCATTTTTTTCTCTCTAAAGAATTTTGAGAAGTCCTTATTCTGAAATGCAGAATGTTCTACTCTGAGCTTTGAAAATGCTGCCAAGCACTTCTAGGAAGTTCCAACTAACCTTTCGAGAAGTTTCTTCCGGATCTTCTGGGAAGTTATTTCCTGAACTTGAGAGAAGTTTTCTCCTCAGCATCTATAACGCATCGTCCTGAGGATTTTTTTTCCTGATTTTTGAGAAATTATAGGTAGTGTCCTTCCTGGTTACTTCCCGTCTGAAATTTGGGGAAGTTTTTTTTTCTGAACTTCCGGGAAGTTCAGTTTTGAATTTTTAGAAAGGACTCCAAAACCTCCGAAAAAATCGATCTTCGGAGAAGTCCTCTCACTACACTTCTTTTTGAAGCTCTGATAAGTCCTCTTGTGATTCTTGGGGAAGCTCTGTCTTGAAATTCTGGTAAGTATGATCTTGAACTTCGGCAATGAATTTTTGAAGGTTCTTCTTGCATGCTTGCTCCCAATACTTCCTAGAAGTTTCTACCTGATTATAGGAGAAGTTTTTTTTTCCAAGGAAGTCTCTTAATTTCTCAAATATGATTTGTATTGTTGTGAACCTTGATTTTCGTTGTGACTCAATATTGTCAACGCTTTGACAGTAATTTTTTACATGGGTAGTGTTCAACCATAAGTAGGGACTCCATGTTACCCTCGGAAAGGGCCTATACGATACTTATCTCCGGGCCCATTGTATGTATCTCCAAGTGGCCCACCGCTTTCGTTTCTGCAAGGATTTCTACTCTAAATGATGCCTACGATATTTTAAAATATTTCAACAAAGCTTCTTACCATATCTACAATACTGTTCAGATCCTCGTACGTTTTAAATCCGAACTTCAGAGAATACTTTTATTTGAAATTTAAAAAATATTTCAAATGTCTGTAAAAGTCTGCAATATAAATAAAATGTCTGTTAAATGTCTGCATCGTTAAAAAAGTCTGCAATAAAAATGAAAAGTCTGCAAATTTACAGACATGTCTGTGAATATGGCATCCCTGCTGGTCAGCCGTATGACGCAACTTAGTCGCGATGTTCTCACAAGAGCGCTGGACGGCACTGACGTCCATCTTCCGGATACAATTCCGGATTCTCGTGGTCAACTGCTTCGTATCCTTGGCCCGCCAATTATTTTTGTACACTAGGGCACTGAAGGAGCCGAAAAAATCCTCAATGCGACGGTACTGGGACAAGTTGGTTGGGTTCCTTTCTTTCGGCACGTACGGTATCTTTTTCTGCTCAACATACTCCAGCGTCTTCTTGGCGTAATGGGAAGACGCCTTGTGCGGCCAGAAGACGTACTTACCAACCGCATGATGCTCCTTTAAGAACGACAGAAGAATTTTCTCAAGACACTCCTCCTGGTACACTTCCCAAGTAACACCAAAAACATCTCTTTGGTCAGTTATCTTGAAATTATGTTATACAGGAGTATTGAAAATGAAATAAAAAACATCTTTTGTCATGAAAAAGCTGAGAGGATGTTATCGCAAAACATTGGCCTATCATATCACTCATGTATTTTTTTAGAACATATGACTTTATTTTCGACTCATATATGACCAAAACAGCGCAATTAACCGATTTTTTTATAACATCTTTTAGGTCGCGTAAGAAGTTTTAAAGATGCACTGCATAGCATGCTTTTGACAAGACGATGTCTTATCTTGACAGTTTATAGCATCACAAAAACCAATAGGTTATAATCAAGTTATTGAAAAGTAAAGCTTAATGCAGAATTTCATGAACAGAACAATTCAATCCAACAAGTGTCAAACTAGCAGATGTAGACACAGACCGAATTTGACAGTTATGTTTGTTATGAATATGATGCATATGTTTATGAATTCCCATTACTTTTTATATTTTTTTCATAACGATTTAAAAGCAGACCTAGCCCATTTGCAAGATATCTTGTTAAGAAATAGTTACAGAATTGGTCTAACTACAAGTAAAAAATAAACATATTTTTCGGAACTATAGCATGCAGCAACAATCCCCATCAGCAGTTGAATCATTGTGACGGACGACAAGAAACGTCATGTTCTCTCAAATTAATAGAGCCAAATGACATTTTACTAAGAGGATGCCATAATATGGTTATTATGATGTTAGAAAAACGAACTCAAATAATTTGCAATGGACCATCATGAGTATGTAATTAGACTGCTCTAAAGATGTATTTTGGACTCAATTTCAACTTCACGTCATAGCTATGGACAAAAATACACTGCCGGTTGAAATTTTGATTACAATTATAACTAAAAATTTTGAAAGATGCATTTTTTGTCGATGATTGAGATGATACATGATGAGTAAGAAAGAAAATTGATCGATAATCTAGACATTTTTTTATGTTTTAAAAATAATTTTAAGCGACAGTGTAGACCATGTGTCTAATCCACCATGACAGTTTTTGATGATTCCAACAGAGATGCTGCAAACTTGCAAAATATAAGAGAATTTTCTGTTGGTTTTTAATCTTTAGAACGGCGCATAAATTCTGCAGGAGTAAAACCAAAAATTGCACCATAAAAGTGACCTCGCATATGATATTTTGTTAAGCGTTCTGAGCATTAACAATCTTTAGATTCCTGATATTTATTAAATAATCGATTTGGTCAAAAACGATTGTCATTTTTTACTATGAGTTGTGAATATTATCCTCATAAACAAACATATTTTTCTCAATCATAACAATCTTTGTTGACTTCTGTTCGTTTGACATTTCTCAAACAAGCATGTCATGTTCAAGTATTTCTGCAATTGTTTTTACTTTGAAAATACTTGATAATAACCTACTTGTTATTATGATGCTAGAAACTAACAAGATTAAACATCATCATGTCCAAAGCATGTTATTCAATACATCTTAAAAACATATTATTAGTCCTAAATCTGTATCTAAAAACTTCTTGTGTGATCTTAAAGATGTTTCAAATTGATCGATTTATTGCGCTGTTTTGGTCATATAAGATACCAAAACTAAGTTATGTGTACTAGAAAAATACATGAGATCATGTTTTAAAGATGGATTTTTGATCATTACATAACAAGGTGTGTTACTTGGGTTGTTGATTGATGGCCAGACCGCTCGGCTTGAACCATGGCTTTGAAATCCCTCTCAAATTTATGCTTAAACTTATATATTACTTCGGAGGCGTGGCCGACTTGTCGCTGGAATAGTAGCTGTCATTTTCTGGAATGTGGGCCTTCGTTCGAAAGCGGAATGTAACCTTCGGCGTCCAGCACGAACGACGTCCCGCGGTAGTTCTTCGTCATCCACCGGCACTGCGATTTCACGATCGCTATCTGCTCGTCCGTGTACTCGGGGGACCGAGTCTTCTTCCGACAGATGATGTCCTCCATCTTGAGGGTTCGGTAAATCAAGGTATTGGAGTAGTGAAATTTTCGTCCTTGCTGTCGAACAGCTTTTTCAACGTCTACTTTAAACTTTTTTCTTGCCGTTTCAATGCCATCTTCGATTGAACTGACAGCAGCCGAGCGAAAAGAAACATGCCACCCATTTCTAGGGCGTCCAGAGAGCAATTCTCTTGAAGAGAAAAAAAATTGCGCTCTTAACTTTAATTACAGAAAGGTATTGAAATCATTCTCATTTTTTATTGAACACCCGTTATTAGTGAAGATACATAAATTTGCATGTTTATAGTTCCTTTTTAAGTAAAGGGAAGCACATTCAACAATTGCTTAAATTTCACCCATTGAAACTGCAAAATAAACTCCAGGACCTGTCACCCCAGCTCCTACTTGATCATTTTGTGTTGACCCATCAGTATAGAATATGATAGATCAGGGAGGTATTTGTGGTCCTCCCACCACCCAAACAGTGCGGTCTGGTTCTTTCACATTGAATGACCGAATAAAGTTGCATTGCGTTTCCATCGAGTAGTTATTCTCTGTAATTAATGGATAAATTTGAATGTTATTTAAAATTCTCAAATGTCCTCTGTTCCCAAATGTTCCCATCAAGAAATGATTTAGTCCGTTTGAGACGAAGCACACCTTTTTCGGCTTCCAATTGAATGAACTGGTGCAACGGATGAAGATTTAGAATTGCATCTAATGCTTTCGTTGGTAAGCTACGCATCGCACCAGTTGTGGACTAATTACCCATTCTTTGAAATTTTTCAAGTCTCTTAGTGGCACATTTTTCGTTAGTTTTAGGTAACTGATTTAAGGAAGCATATGTAATTCTGGGTCTTACAATGGTGGTGCTAATAGGTGCCCATGTGTGACACGGTAACTTGACAGTTCAGTTGTTATGATTTGGCTACGCCTGGCAACCAGGCGATTTGGGTCTCAGTCAAGGTTTTTGTGCCGGAAATTGCGTTTTAATACTCTTGTGTTACTCTGGCATAACAGACTGGAGGTTATTGCTATGCCTAGACCGGCTGTACAGGGTGCTGCAGAAAATAATGCGAAAATGTTCAAACTTGAGTACTGGGTTAATTCGTGTAGCTAGTGACTAATTTCAGTCGAAAGTGTATTTGTTTATGTTTACTTTCAAGTACTGCATCCAAACATTCTTTTTGTTTTATTGCAACTTCGTCAAAATGTTCGCGAAAGAAGTGATCACCAGTTTGTTGCTCGAGTGTGGCCACAGTGGGCATAATCGAAGCTGTAATCGGACTTATTTCAAATCCGCTGGTATTTGTACATGAATTGATGTTTTTCTATAGGAAAAAACGCCAATAAATCGATTGCCACTAATTTTATCCTGTGCAGAGCATTGGAAGTGGCTCATTTTGCCCCTTTTCACTCTAATTCGGTGTGTTCGTTCAGTTTTTACTCCGATAACTACAATTACCGCTGTAGTTTTCGCTTGAAAAGGAACATATCTTATCTGAAAAACTCTCAGGAATCGACCGGTGCCGGGTGTGGCGTCTGACATCCATTCTCTGGCTAGAGATCGGGAGGTCAGACTCCGCGTGCATGGGGAGCTACTTACATTTGCGTCTTGTCCGTCTGATGGTCCGAGGTGTAAAGAGGGAGAGTCTACTTCGTGTGCATCCAAGTGCCTCTGTAGAGAAAACCGAAGAGCGAGAAATTGAGAGAGAGAGAGAGCCGATGGTGGCTGTCTCATGAGAGTATCGTTTAACGCAGGGGTGAACACGAGCGACTCTCGAATGAACTCTCAATCATCAGGGAGTTTATAATAATAGGGTGACCAATACCCCACACCGGGGTCGAGAAATGGTCTATTTCACCCCATTTTACCCTAAACATGTGTTTTTCAGTGTTTACTACGATAACTACTACTGCCACTATTTTTATTTTTGTTACCAGTTTCATGCTGTGCCATCTAGTAGGTTTAATCAAAGTAACCTATTTTCTTCGTTCTCCAAGTGAATTTTCATAAACAACTGTCATTTGACTCAAATTGAAGTTCGAATGTGCAGCAAAATTTTTCTTTTCAAAATGTTGAATAGTGAGATTGTGAAAATTTACTTAAACTCTAATCGCAAGAAGCAGCGAGTAGTGCAGCTTATGATAGCGAGAGGTGTAGGCTGTGAGACAACTGTGTGTAAAGATGTGACGAATCTGATCCGAAAATGGCTCACATGGAAGCAACATCAAAACGCCGAAATGTCAAGCATGCATCTCAAGAAAGTGAAGGATTTATGCGAAAAATGAAATTTTATTTTGCCGAAAACACAGGAATGCAGAACGCGGACAGCGACACCGATGAACCCGAAGATGCCACAGACTCTGAGTCCGGAACCAGTGATGACAGTTCTGAATCCGAGTCGAGCGATAGATCTGAAGATGTCACAGACTCTAAATCCAAGACCAGTGATTGTTAAATTCAAACAATACACTTTTACGTACAGGCCCGAAAGGGCCTAATTATGTGTTTTAATATCTATCTTAGTTGAAAACTATTAACATGCTAAGCTGGCACCATTTGATTTCCCAGTGCACTGCAGTGTTTTCTACGTAAGATATGTTCCTTTTCAAGCAAAAAATATAGCGGCAATTGTAGTTATCGGAGTAAAAACTGAACGAACACACCGAATTAGGGTGAAATGGGGCAAAATGAGCCACTTCAAATGCTCTGCACAGAATGAAATTAGTGGCAATCGATTTGAAATAAGTCCGATTACAGCTTCGATTATGCCCACTGTGCAACGGTTTGAAAATGCCGCCTGTTTTCATTGATGCTGGAGTTAAAATCAATACCGAAGTGTATATCGGTATTTTAAAGGACCAAGTGCCTCCCCGAGTGAAGGCCAACTTCTCCGAGGACCAAAACGCTGTCTTACAGCAGGATGGGGCACCGTGTCACACGTCCAATCGAACTCAACAATGGTTGAACGATAACATGAAGTTTTGGCCGAAGGATTTGTGGCCCCCTAGCAGTCCAGATCTTAATCCGTTGGATTATTCAATTTGGGCATATGCTGAAGCACGAGCCCTAGTGTGAAAACCCTGAAGTCAACCATAACACGCACATGGCAGTCAATGTCGGAGGACTACGTCCGAAAGGCATGCTCTGGATTCCGGCGTCGGCTCGAGGATGTTACTAATAAAAATGGAGGACACATTGAATAAATTTGTTTAAAAGGACTTTATAGAGATAACTGCACTCGAAAATGTTGATATTATTGCTTGAATTTGTTGAAAATGGGATTTGAAGGAAATAGAACAAATTTTCTCATTATTTTCTGCCGCACCCTGTAAATGTACCGGTTGTCTCTCTCGTTAATCGAAAACGAAAACTTCGATCTTTGGTTTTTTTATTTAGCAAATAAGGCATAACGCCTGTGACCGGGTCTTTCCACAGCCCCTAGAAAAAAACTTCAAAGTTAATTATGTAGAAGGAAATGTTCGCTCAACACCACGAGGCCTCAAGAGTGGACAGCTATGGTTTGCTAGAATGAAAGATATGAAGAGAAAATGTTGATATTTCCGTCAGTGTACCTAAGGTTGTGAAAATTGAAACAGAAGTTTAAAAATTGAGCGAATCGCTTGGATATAGCATTACTCGAACCAAACAGGCATTTTTTTTTTGCCTAACATCCCACTGCGGGGTAGGTCTAGGCAGCGACGAATCCGCCACCTTGACAGGCTTTTGGTTTTAATGTTTTCAGCTTTTTTACGCGTTTTTTTTACGCGGTTTTTTTACGCGGTTTTTTTTACGCGGTCCGCGTAAAAAAAACCGCGTATAAAAATAAACGACGTAGAAGAAGTCAAGGAAATAAAAATTATATTTCATATTCATATTGAAAGGATATGGTCATAAAAATGTATTGGTGGTGGAAAAACATGGTTCCAGTGACTTTCGCCACCGGAAATCTGCAACAAATGGATAGAGGTTGTTAATTCAACGTGTGAGCAAAGCAGTCCAGAGTAGTTATAGAGAGTTTTTGTTTTGTGCAAAATTTCTCAGTGTGTCATTCGTCGTCTTTTGACATTATCATATTAGTTCCACACCATTCCGTAGAAATGGCGCTGCAGTCTATATTTTCTAATACTTAACTATTTAACAATATACAATATACTAAATAAAATTGTTGTCAAAATTTCAAATACTACCCTACTCTACAGCTTTGGATTGTACAGCCACTTAAACGCCAACTAGCCGTTGTGTGGCCAACAAAAATAAAACACCCGTAAAACAGGCCGACAGGGTACCCGGGTTTCCACCAAATTCAAACGGTTGTCACTCTGGCAAATATTGGCCGATTTTTGTTTTATTTTCACCGTTAGATTCAGAAACTCATCTGCTTTACGGAAATTAGCAGCAACGTCCGTTTGGATTCATCTGGTTCCCGTAAATCCGGGTTCGGTACGGAGACACTATTTGGGAATATCAAGTGAATTTCTGGAAAAGACTGTCAAAACCTTTGGAATAATTCCTTAAAATACATTTATATTCCATATACCTCAATATGCCAACTTGTCCCCGGACCGGATATTCCGGAAAAGGTTCTCAGAAGGCCTAGAGTGGCTACGAACATATATAGAAGGAAACCCCAGCAATATGGGTATCAACATTCAGGAAATTTCTTCAGTAAGATATCTGTCAACATTTTGTGGCCTTTCGATGACGTGTTCTCAGACTGGTTATTCCGGAACAGGTTCCGGTGGGCCTTCGAGTGGCCATAAACGTTTTCAAAATGAAACCTCGGCAATACGGGTATCAAAATTCATGAAATTTCTTCAGTAGGATATTTATTCACAAACCAGTTTTCCGAAACAGGTATTTGTGGGGCCTCGAATGGCCATGAACAAATTTAGAAGGAAACCCTAGCAGTATGGGTATCGAAATTCATGAAATTTCGTCAGTAAGATATTTCTCAACGTTTTGGGGGCATTTGATGGACCGACCATTCCGGATCAGATTCCCGTGAAGCCTCGAGTGGCAATGAACAAATTTTAAAGGAAACCTTGGCAATGCCTGGCATACGGGAAACTGTACTAGGATGACCGTTACGTTGATAAGTCGTCAGATGTCCATAAAACGTGGAGAATATCCTACTTAAGAAATTTCATAACTTTTGATACCCATATTGCCTGAGCTTTCTACTAAAAATGTTTATGGCCAATCGAAGCCATACGGGAACCTGTTCCGGAATGACCGCTCTAGGGACAAATCATAAGATGGTCACAAAACGTTGAGAAATATCCTACTGAAAAAAAAAGTCATGAATTTTGATACTCATATTGCAAGGGCTCCCTTCTGAATATGTTTATGGCCACTCAAGGTCTCACATGAACCTGTTCCGAAATAAACGTTCCAGGAACAAATAATCAAATGGCCTTAAAACGTTGACAAATATCCTACTGACGAAATTTAATGAATTGTGATACCCATATTGTCAGAGTTTCCTTTTGAAATTTTTCTGGACACTCAAAGCCCCACGGGAACCTGTTCCGGAATAATCAGTCCGAGGACAAACCGTCAAATGATCACAAAAAGTTGACAAACATCCTACTGAAGAAATTTCACGGATTTTGATACCCATATCGTCAGGGTTTACTTCAGAAAATGTTTTTGACCACTCCAGGCCTCACGGGAACCTGTTTCGGAATGACCGGTTCAGGGACAAACGGCCACTCCAAGGCCTACTTGTCTGGTGAACTCAGGATTACAAGGAACAAACGCTTGAGAAAATTGCAAGCAGTTCGATACACATATTGTTATGGTTCCATTGAAAAATGCCTATGACCAGCCACGGACCCTTGGGAAACCTCCTCCGGACTGGCCACTTGAAGTATCATACATCCCATGGACCCGAAACAAGAAAAGTCAATCTGCTGAAGAAATTTTCAGAAGTTTGATACCCATATTGCTGGATTTCTACCAAAATCCACGATCAGTATCATTACATCAGTACATATATTAAACTGTAAACAACATTTTTTCTTGTTCTAAAAAGTATTGTTCAGAGGCTAAATAATTTATTATTGGGAAATCTCGCTTAACTTTTCAAAAGGTCCTATGTAACAAATGTAAACAAATTGAATTAATCAATGCACACTATTGCTATTTCACTTATCAACATTATGTTAAAACACGCATTTTGATATGTTTTCGTTATATTACGAAAATTGAAAATCAACAAAACGTCCGATGTCTGATTTCGCAATAGCAATGCTCTACTGTTTGATAAGGCGTTTCAGTTTACCTGTCGCGCTAAACGTCTGAAGTGTCAGAACAAAAATAACAAAGCAAATCCGTACTTCGGTCGTTCGATTGGAGAAAGTACAAAATACCGTTCCAACAATGTCGGAAGGAATTAATAATTCTGCGTTCGATTTGCTCCTCGGTAAGTGCATTAGTTCCTTAAAATAAGGTTATATAAATCAAAATATATCTTGAATATTGGTCGTTTCTTGCAGCCGCAGCCACAACCATATTTAATGTAGAAGGAGATGTTCGCTCATCACCATGAGGCACCGAGAGTGAACAACAATGTTTTTGGCTAGAATTAAAGACATGAAGAGAAAGTTTTGATAGTTCCGCTAGTGTGCGGCAGGCTTGGAAATTTAACAGATGTTTTATGAAAATTGAGCGAAACGGGCATGTGTACAGTGGTACTCGAACCAACGACATTTTTGCCTAACATCCCACTGCGGGGTAGGTCGAAGCACGGACTAAGTCCGCCACTTCAACAGGCAAAAATGTCCGGTTGGAAGACGCTCATGTACCACTGTGGCTTGTATAGTTATTCTAGCGATCTATTGTGTGCACTCTGTTTACTGATGCGCACATGGGAGAGGAACTCTCTCCTTTTTTGGGTTTGTTTTGATTCGCACCGACTGACGATCACTAAAGACGATCACATGCCCTTTTCGCTCAATTTTCATAAAACATCTGTTAAATTTCCAAGCCTGCCGCACACTAGCGGAACTATCAAAACTTTCTCTTCATATCTTTAATTCTAGCCAAAAACATTGTTGTTCACTCTCGGTGCCTCATGGTGATGAGCGAACATCTCCTTCTACATCATAATCGTTACTCCTCGGACGGAGAATATATAACATAACAATTAATGAATATTTAATGTACAATCAACACCAACAATCAAATTTTTTTCACGTATATTGTGACTTGACTATTTTCACGTTGTTTTTTTAAATAACGCGGTCTTCTTACGTTGTTTTTTGAAATAACGGACCGCGTAGTAAAATATCTTTTCCAAATGAAGCTTTAGAGTAGAGAGTTGCGGTTCTCAATAAAGTTGTTGAGAATGTAAAATATAGTTATTTGACATTATCAGATTAGTTCCAAATTGCGCCGCAAATATGACGCCGCAATCTTAATTGTCAAATTGTGCTCTAGGGAGGTGCTGTCTTCAGCAAAGATGTTAATTGTAGGGTAGGAACGGTTTAGCACCTCAGACCTCATTCAGCATCGGTAAACGTTAATTACAACGCTCATTTTTTGCAGTATGTTGCTCCATGTAGTGAAGCACCACACTGCAAAAAATGAGCGTTGTAGGTTAACGTTTACCCCGTGCTTGGAATAGGGTCTTGGGGTGCGTAAGCCATTTCCTATCCTATATGTGGTTGACAGCAACGCAGAGCCCCTGGTATCTTCACAAACTACACGCAAAAAATTCGTCAACACAATCATATTTCAAGTTACGATACCCATTATGCTTGGAAAACACAGTTCGTCAAAGTCTCCAGGATCAAGTTTAAAATAATGCCTGCATGCAGTTTTCAACGAAGCAGTGATATTTTGTAAAAATATAGTTGTCACGGGCATAACAAAACTTTTGTGGATTATTTTTCCACTTGAATTCACGTTTTGTCGTTTAAGCAATGTTGAAGAAAGAACCTGTCAAATTGAGTTGATTGCGTTAGGTTCTCGTCGAGCGGTCTCACAAGCACTAGCGAAAAGAACATTGTTGTAAATGTCCCATTTTATTTTGCGTTACAGCTGGTAAATGTTGAAAATAAACTAAAGGTAATGTTAATAGTGTTTCTATGTTCATATTTGTGTGCATAAATCTGTAGATTTATGTGTGTGCGTAGTTATATACGAGGGTTAATTATCTGGTCTTTTCAAATATCATTTATACCGTCAATTTCCACGATTCTACGAAAATGCTCACAACTTCAACAATTTTTAACTAATTTCATCTACTAAAGACTAATTTTCTTCGGTTTTTAATGGGCTTTAAGATCTAATTAAAGTATGAATTTTTGAATCGTGTTATCTCTTACAAAACGCGACGCGGGACAAGATACAACACTTATCGTTCTTGCAATATAATTGTAAGAACGATAAGTGTTGTGTCCTGTCTCGCATCGCGTTTTGTTAGTGCCGTGTAGTTTTTACGTCAGCATAAAAATCATAGCAATAAACGTGTAATCTCATTGAAAATGTTGATTAAAACGAGATTTTAATGGAAAATTTTCAGAAAAAAAACAATTAACTTTTCAATAACTCCAAAACTACATAATATTCAAATGAGCTATAGGTTCATTTTTCAAAATAAATTGAAAATGAGTGCTCTAGATCTAAAGATATTGACATTTTAGTAAATGTACTTTTGTCCAAACTCCAAAAAAATTTTTTTTTTTTGTATGTCTAAAGAAATTGCTCTACTTTTTTTTCTGACCACGGCATTCAATTCAGCGCATTTTGCAGTACATCGAGTTCAAAAATGCTGTAAACTAGTGTAACTTGCCATCGATCGCATGTGGTTATTTGGATATAATAAATGTTTTGGAAGTATACCCAAAATAGGTTCTTCAGATTTTGTTTGCCTAAAATTTCTCCATATCTAGTTTTTGTGGTAAAAATTTGGCAAAAAAATTAAGATACGAATTTTGTTATTTTTAAATTTTCGATTTATTATCAAGTTTTTACTGTGGAACATTTTTTGTTCGACCAGTCTAATATTCTCTCAATAATCCATTATTAGTTCCTTACAATTCGTTCTCAGACAGTTTTTTCATACAATCTACATTTTTCGTGTTAATATTGTTCGAATAAAACTTGTGCAAAAACACCTTTTCAAAACTTTTTTTTTTTGTTTTTTTTGTTGGGGCGTAGAATCACAGCGTCCACTGAGTTGAACTTTTGTGATATACCCCTGTTTACTATACTAATTCGCATCTTAAAGCTAGATCACCATTTATCAAGTGACCAGCCTAAGACGCGTCTCCCAGTCATGCAAAATTGAGTTTATAAAACCCACCACCTTCCCAGGATTTGCAGTCCAAATTTCTTTAGGTTGCATATAGCCACTGTACAGAAATTTAAGTCTGCTCTTGTACACAGCATCACAACTGCAAAGCAGATGTTCCGAGGTTTCACGTTCCATGTTACAGAAACGACAGATATCATTCTGAACCTGGCCAATGTTTTTCAAATGATATCTACTCGGGCAATGTCCGGTTACTAGGCCAGTATAGGCACAAAGAACTCTCTTATTGAGCTCCAGAAGCTTTTTACTAATTGTAACATTTGGAATTATAAACCTTTTCGCTTGAGAACACTTTGTGGTGACCAACCAATTGGTCATCACCCTTTGCTCTTCCCAAGATTTTAATTCCATTTTTATGGCACAGTATGATATACCGCAGAATGGTTCTGGGCCAATAAACTGTGCATTTGAACCTTGTTTAGCAAGCTCGTCTGCCCTTTCATTGCCTTCAATGCCACAGTGTCCCGGAATCCAGAATAAATTTACCGAGTTCTCTTGGCACACCTTTCGCAATGAAAGAATGCATTCCCAGACAAGTTTGGATGTACATTTATAATTACTTAACGCTTTGAGTGCCGCTTGGCTGTCTGTAAAAATACAAATATTTGCATATCTATATTTTCTTCAGACAAACGTTAACACATTTTATTATAGCAAAGATCTCCGCTTGGAAAACCGTTGGATAGTTTCCCATCGCCACTGAGATTTCTACCCCAGGGCCGAAGATTCCTGCTCCCGTTTTTGTTCCAATTTTTGAGCCATCTGTGAAGAATTTTATGGAGCCATGACGAACAGTGGGACCTCCAACTTCCCAATCTATACGTGACGTTTCACATATGTTGTAAGGAATGTCATGGTTTTCCACAGGTTTCATCCAGTCTCCATTCATGTACATCACTGGCCCATTTTGAAAGCTTTGTGAAATGCTCAGGTGACCGACTAAATCACCAGACATGAAAGTTTTCAACCGTTTAAGTCTAAGCATACTCTTTCCGCTTCTAGTTGCACGTATTCGTGCAAAGGCAGCAGATTTAGCATTGCATTCAACGCATTTGATGGAGTGCTGTGCATCGCTCCCGTTATAGCAATGGATACTAGCCGTTGAAGTTTTGCAAGCTTTTTCTGTGCAGTAGCCTCTTTTGTTTTTGGCCACCACACAAGAGAAGCATACGATATTTTAGGACGTATTATGGATGTATAAATCCACATTATCATTTTTGGTCTTAGACCCCATTTTCTGCCAAATGTTTTTGAGCAAATCCAGAAAGCACTGGTTGCCTTACCGATCACACACTCAAGGTGAGCATTCCAGTACAGTTTGGCATCCAGTATCACTCCTAAGTATTTAACCTGTTCACTAAGATGGATCTTTAATCCTCCTAGCTGGAACGCTTTTAGACTAAACTTCCTTTTCCTAGTGAAAGGTACAATTACTACTTTTGCTGGATTAATGCTTAGGCCCTCCTTGATACACCAAGACTGGGTAAATTTTAGGGCCCATTGCATTCTTTCTGAAATGATGTTGTCAAATTTTCCCCTCACTATAATGACTATATCGTCTGCAAAACCTACAACCTCGAAACCTTTTTCCTCTAAGCTTCTTAGAAGCTCGTCTACAACTAAGGACCACATAAGTGGTGAGAGGACTCCTCCTTGGGGACAACCTTTCGTTGCCCGTATTGTAATAGACGAACTTCCCAGCTCTGAAGTGATTTCTCTTTTTGCAAGCATGGTATGAACCCAGTTAATTATGTTCATGTCAAAGTTCCTTTTCTTCATGGCACGAGCCATAGACGAATAGGAAGCGTTGTCGAAAGCTCCTTCAATATCCAAGAAAGAGCAAAGTGCTATTTCTTTTACCGATAGAGCCTTTTCTACCTTTGAAACCACACTATGCAGTGCCGTAACTGTTGACCTACCAGACTGGTAAGCAAACTGGAACTCAGATAGTGGATGCTTGTTCATGTAATTTGAATTGATATAATCATTCAACACTTTTTCCATAGTCTTTAATAGGACTGATGAAAGACTATTGGGTCTGTATGATTTAGGATGCGCCTTGTCTCGCTTTCCTACTTTAGGTATGAAGATAACTTTTACTTGTGTCCATGAAGTTGGAATATGGTTGAGTCTTAAACTTGCCTTTAAAATCTCAATTAATGGCGAGATCAACACTGCTTCGCCATTTTGAAGTAATGCTGGAAATATCCCGTCCGTTCCTGCAGATTTGTAAGGCTGAAAAGATCTCAACGCATTTTCTACCCTGGCTTTCTTAAATATTTTGTCAGCCAAGTCATTTGCAGCAATTTTCGCTCTAACAGACTTTTGAGATGTCCTTGTAGAACTTTTTTCACCTTCAAGTGATCCATCTCTGATTGGATCTACACACAAAACTGATCCAGGAAAATGTGTTTCCATAATCAGCTTTAACGTTTCACTAGGAGTTTTTGTAAAAACTCCATCCTCATTTTTCAGATTCCCAAGTTCAATCGTATGATCCTTTGCAAGAGCCCTCTGAAGTCTTGCGACTTCTGGACTATTGCTTATGTTTTCACACGTTAGAACCCAGGATCTTCGTTTAGATTTTCTAATTTCTTTATTGTACTCAGTAAGGGCATTCCTATAGGGAGTCCAATCTGAGGTTCTTTTCACTTTATTAAACAACCTACGAGATGTTTTACGCAGACGTTCCAACTTAGAGTTCCACCACGGAACATCCCTGTTAGAGGATGATTCTTTGATAGGACAATTAATATGGAAAGAATTTAAAATCGTGTCATTTACCTTTTGGGAAAATGATTCCAATTTCTGAACTGAATCAATCTTTCCACCTTCTGTAAATAACTCCGAGTTCAAATGTTGTGCATATTGATCCCAGTTTGTTTTCCTCGGATTTCAAAATGTAGAAGTTGACCTATTTCCACCACTCCATTCAAACACAATGTGTCTATGATTCGACAATGAAGTTTCCTCAGAGACTTCCCACTTTGAAATAAGTTCATAAATTTGCACTATTGCACAATGTCAAATCCAAGACTTCTTGTCTGATAGCATTTGAAAAGGTAGGTTCGTTTCCCTTATTGCATATGTCTATATTGTTTGAAGAGAGATATTCCAATAAGCACTCCCTCGACTGTTGATATCCGTACTACCCCACACGGTATGATGTGCGTTGGCATCACAGCCAATTATGAATGACTTATTATTTTCTCTGCAGTACTTGACAAATGAGTCGATCTCAGGAGGAGGCACCTCAGGAGCCTCACCTGGAAAATAGGCTGAAGCCACTATGACCTCAGTTTTTCCTCTGGTGGTAGGCACCTCAACCATGACCGCAACAATGTCCCGTTTGAAGAATTCTGTAATGGGATAGCAATTCAGTGTTTTATCAACCAAAACAGCAGTTCTTGGCGTACTCTGATTTTCATCATAGAACAACTTACAGTCCTGTGTTTGAATACCCAGTATTTTTCCTTTATTAGTCCATGACTCTTGAATTAGTACCACGCCCAGCCCCTCTTTTCTAAACCTCCGACTCATGACAGCAGATGCTCCTTTTGCATGATGGAGGTTCACCTGCAAGAACTTAGTTGGTTTCATTTCTAAGGGTGGCACGCTCTTTCTTGCTTGTGCGGGGAGCGATAGACCCATCGATGTTTTTAATGGTCAGAGCAATAAGCTCGGCATTAACGTATGGAGTAAAATACTCAGTTACACCTTTTAGCCAGTTTGCTGTAATTTGAACCTTGCATTCAAGAGACAAATCACCTTGCCTGTAGCTACATTTTGTAAACTTAGATTTTACGTCATGTCTTTGCTCCTCTACTTTTTGTAGAGGAGCTTCTTTCAGAGCATCGAGCTGCACTGTCAATATTTTGAGTTTTGGATAATCGTTAATGATTATTCCACTCTTTACCATTTTTGCCGATTGACCTCGATTTAAATAAAAGCAAACTCATCCTAAATTTTCCTTTTTCTTTTTTTTTATGATTTTCAATTTTTTTTTTAAATTTTGAAAATAGTTTTATATTTGCGGTTATTAGTTTCGATTTCACTTCGGTTTCAGTGAAACTAGCATCACTGGTATTATATTACTTTCACGCAACAATATTTGTGCGCTAGCTTTTAAGCAAGTTTGAAAGCTTCCCATGTAAGTTCGAAAGCTCCTCATGCAAGTTCGCAAGCCAAACTTGCATCCAAGTTTGCAATGAGGTCTTATTCAAACCAAGTTGAATAAAAGTTTATTCAAGCTTTTAATGCCTTCTCTTACTTGCCGCGTTTTATTTTCTTTTCTTTTTCACTTTTCTATATGGCACACAGTTAATAAAGGATAAATACCTTTTTACACTAGATTTTACCTGATACACTTAACTTTTGTCACCGGTATTGCTTCAACTATAAGTTTTTCACTCACTTTCGATTTACTGATTCGTTATGCACTTGAAAAAGCAAAAATATACATGAGCCCCAAGACAAAGGTTGTGTAAACAAATCCAGTGATGCCAATCTCAAAACTTACTCGAGAATCAGGGTTTTTTTTCCAACAGTGGAAAGTGATCAGTCTCCGACGCCGAATCTTTTTTCTTCTCTAGCATTTCAAGCTTATTGCTTTCACAATTAGCTTATTGCTTGCTCTCAACTTAGTGTTCTAGATGCACTTCCACAGTTATTAATTGAGAGCTTTCGATGCCAGGTACCATTTTTGCATTAGTATGATTGTGTGGCAAGTACAATCATACGCTATGCCCAGGGAGTCGAGAAATGTTCCTTAACGAAAAATTCCTAGACCAGACCGGGAATCGAACCCAACCACCTCCAGCATGGTGTTGCTTTGTAGCTGCGCCTTTACTGACTGAGCTAAGGGAGGACCCCGAATGCCTTGTTCCAATCGGAGATAATTATTTACAAAATTCGATTTTTATCGATCATTTGGCATGGAATCCGTAATTATTTTACCTAAAATTAAGTATTGTTGACACAATAATCTATAAAATTTCACGATAATAAACAGTTATTTTTACTAACACTTGGGTAATATTCTTTTTGTTATTTTTTCTTTTATTATTTTTTTGTTAATTTCGCCGTAATAGTTTATTCATGTCCAAAAATTTGAAGCAATAACTTTTGCATTCTTTTTTATTCATTCTACCTCCAATGGATCCTTGTGAACCAACGTGAATCCCGAGGTGCAATTCGGCGTCAATGTTGGGTCGACGCAGAAAACATATTTCTGCAGTTGAGGAATCCAGGTACATATTGAATTGAGGTTAAACGTCGTCGATGGCGCTATTGAAAAATGATTTTTCGGGCTGTTCAAGCAAAGTAATTGGTGATTAAAAGAGCAGAAAATTGTTGAAATGACGATACTTACCAATTCCATAAAGTTAAAAAAAAAAAAGCCAGAAAATTGTTATCAATTCTAGTTATAGTAAGATACTGCGATGTTTAACCTCACTTTAGCTATACTTGAATTCATCCATATTCTTTATTGAATCATTTTTTAGTACAAAAAAAAATCTGTAATACATTAAAATATTTGTTTCTCCTTGAGTGCAGAATTTGAAATACTAATCCGAATGGATACATTGTTAAATTGTTTGTCTTTATTGAAGCATTCTGTAAATATACTACGAAAGAATATCCAACTTTTAGTAAAAAGTATAAAAAATCATACTCTAATTGTTATGTTTAGTATTCTCCGTGCATGGAGTAACGATTATGATGTAGAAGGAGATGTTCGCTCATCGCCATGGGGCACCAAGAGTGGACAGCAATGTTTGCCAGAATGAAAGATATGAAGAGAAAGTTTTGAAAGTTCTGTCAGTGTACGGTAGGTTGGAAATAGAATAGAAGTATTGAAAAATGAGCGAAAGAGCATGGGTAAAGTAGTACTCGAATCAAGGACGTAGAGAACGTCTCTCCGAGGTCTCTACGTTAGAGATGACGAGAAAAAAACTTGACTGATATCAGACGTTGCGAATCAAAACAAACCCAAAATGGAGAGAGTTCCTCTCCCATGTGCGCATCAAAACAGAGTGCATGCAAACTATCGCTAGAAACTATCACAAAGCTGTCAGTAGTACATGAGTGCGTACCAACACGTTACTTTTGCCTGTATGGCGGATTCGTCCGTGCCTCGACCTACCCCACAGTGGGATTTTAGGCAAAGGTAACGTCCTTGGTTCGAGTACTACTTTACCCATGCTCTTTCGCTCTTTTTTCAATACTTCTATTCTATTTCCAACCTACCGTACACTGACAGAACTTTCAAAACTTTCGCTTCATATCTTTCATTCTAGCAAAAACATTACTGTCCACTCTTGGTGCCTCTTGGTGAAAAGTGAACATTTCCTTCTACAATATAAAAAATACAATATTTAACGTTTATCTTCCTTCAATACTATTACTCAATATTAGGTAATCTAAGTGAGCCTCAGAGTACAGAGATATGCGGGAATTCCATCTGATGGTTTGGTAACGGTGTTAGTTTTGTTTAAAAAGGCTGCTTAGCTTAGCTTAGCTTAGCTAAGCTTGACTGACTGCACGTATCGATGGTTGCTACTCCGTGATTGATCAGAATCAGTGAAATTGCACAATGAATCAACTGAATGGGGCTGGGAGTAACCGACAATTCTCACTGTACACGTTTCAGTGACTCAATTTCCTTAATAATCAATAACGGCGCCGGCCACGTCCTTGCAATCAGTTGGGAATAGGGAAGGAAAGTTAGTGTGTGACCTTTGCTGATTAGGGACCGTGTTTAACTCTGCATCCCCACAAAGGTCACAGGAAGGAGGTTTTCTATGTTAGTAGGTTAGGGCTCCATGGATCAGGATTCACCTTGATAAGTGATGTGATCATGAATATATTATGCATTATAAAATTAAATGAACATTCATACATACATACACATGTATACATGCACAAACATACACATACATATACATACATATCGAAACCATGGCCAACTCACCTTGCTATTCCCACACCTACTATTGCGACTGCCGGTCTCACATCGCATGACCCGGGAATAGTGCCACTCAGTTATCTCCCGGTTCCGGTTGAGCCATATTTTATGTTCACTCTTTTCCTGGTTTCACACCACCGCACATTAAACACTTTATTGAATAGTTCGACATGACCAAATCACCGTAAACTTTTTTTCCGGTATTCAACGCTCCGATTCGCTGTGGCACCTCGAAGTGACCCCACAACCCCGGGGGCAGTGCAATTACAGCATAAAAAAGAAGAGAAAGTAACACATAGCCCACACATACTTATACCACTCTTTTCGAGATCAAAATCTTAATAAAATTTTAGATCGCAAATTGTACAAAATAAAAAGAAGGAGCACATGTCACTTTCTTTGATTCATCTTTTTCAATGGAATATTTTGAACTTTACGCGATGATTATTCAACGAAAACGGCACTTTCTTCTTCACCCCGGATCGTCCCTTTTCCAACTCGAAATCAGAGGCCACAGTTCTGTTTTTGCAGTAGAATAATTTATTGTATTTTCCAACACAAATCGGTCGGAGTTGTATAACGGGACTCTCCGAATCAATTCCGATTACTTTTCCTCGAATCTTAGCATCATGTAGCTCTGCGGTAGATAAATAGTCTTCGAACTCGACAAATTTCAGCATTCCACCTTCAATATTACGTCCAGGATCATCTGTTTCGTCGGGATCTATTTCCATTACCGATTACTTTAGAAGCTATCGCACTTTCAGTTGCAGCACATTCTCAAAAAAACATTTGCTTCATAAATTTACGAAAAAAAAAATGACATCGAATTGCAAAGTTTTACACTAACCGGAGGTGTTAAATCATCGAATTGCATCAATTAGCTTTTTCAGATTTCCGAAGAATGCCGAACACCAAAAAAATGGCTGATGTTCTCCGGCTTAGCACCAGATTTTCCCCTTGTAGATTTTATACAGATGAGTAGTGTATGTGACTGTGAAAGCCATTTGGTGTTTTTTGTTAACCTTTGGGGTTTTTTTTATTCCTTTATTATCGAGACTTTCAGCCCTGGGCTGGTTCATCTCCCGTCGTAGTTACTCAAATACATTTTGGGTATTTTCGTAACTTGTCCGGGGGTGAGATTTGAACTCGTGACTTTGGCGTGAGAGGTATGGATATTAACCACTACGCCGAGGTCGCCCGCAACCTTAGGGTTCTTTTCAGCATCATTTCGAGCACACGCAGTTGTATTTTGTGAAACGAGGAAGCAAAATCATAAAAATGTCTTAATGTATCCTGGTTTACCAGGTTGTAAAACAAGAGCATGACGGAGAACAGCACCCCATGCATATTTTCGAGATCCATTCCGTGAATTGACTCTTCAAACAACGACCTCACATTATTCTGTTATTGCCAGGAACATCCGATCTCATACTACGTTTCATCTCAGCAACACAAGAAACATTTTCGAACACAGAGAATAATAAAATATTACATTATTCTATTAACACCATAAGTTTTGCAGAATACGAATGTTTTATTTTTGATTTTTTGAGCGTATATAAGCGTAATACGGTAGGGAACGGCTTCAGCTCCCCGGGATCCTATTCCAAGCACGGGGTTAACTTGAACCTACAACGCTCAATTTTTTGCAGTATGATGCTTCACTATCAGCGTTGGAAGTTATTGTTTACCCCGTGCTTGGAATAGGGTCCCGGGGAGATTCAGCCGTTCCTTACGCTATACACCATTTATTTTAATTCCATTGCAATACTTAGCAAAAGCATCATTTTAGCAAACAGTAAACATGCTCGTTTGGCTCAGACTTCGACAGTTCTCGCTGCTCGATTGGCTCAAGATGGCCGCTTACGCGTATCTCTTTACTTTGTGGATTACCAAAGTATATAAAGTACAAGGTATTATATTCGCTATGATGTTTATGTAGTGGTACAAAAAAGACAAAAGCAAAATATAGTTATGAGATGTCTTCTGAAATGCATGGAACTTAAGCAGTTTCGATCAAAAAGTCAGCTAAATGCAAGTTTTTTGCTTGAATTTTTGCATGCAGGTATTAAGTAACTCTTGTCCGTTACTTAAGTACACAAATTGGTAAGAGGAATACGTTATTACTGAATATCTGTAAGTCAATAGTCGCTGATATTTGAGGTGGTCGAAAACGCGATGATTATTTCCACCAATATTAAACTTTTTCAGGCATCTTTTACTGATTATTTTTACGAAAAAGCTTGATTTTTTTTCAACAGAGTAAAAGTATACCGATTTATTGTTTTAATAAAATATGGGTGCACAAAAAATCAAGATGAATTTTATGACCAAAGAGATAGTTTGAGCCTGGATTGACGTGCTTTTTATACCGTAGTCTGAGGATAATCGGAATGGTTATAGTAAATAAGGACGGGCCGGATTTCATGCATACATCCGAGAATTTCATTGAAAATTATCGAAATTGAAATTATAACTATTAATCTTTCAATTGCGATTACAAACACCGAGGTTAGTAATGTTTACGTGGAATACAGGCCTGTCCCTATTTACCCTGGATTATGGTAGTTGTTCTTTCTAAACAGGTAAAATTTAAAATCTTATAAGTAAAATAAGCTACCTTCTCTTTATTGTTTAATGGCAAAGCAAGCTGTTACATTTATTTGCTTAGCATAAAATGTTAAGGAAACAGTATTGGCGTGATGTACGTTTAAGTAATTATCTTTTTCATCTTCTTCTGACGTCTTTCCAATGGTTTGTCTGTATATTTTCTTAGACGTTTGACTGATTGTTTTTGTTGTTTCTTTTGTTTCAAATTCCTGTTCAATGTGCTAATCCTTATATACGTTCGCAGTCGCACAAAGTACTCAATTAGATCCTTTGGAATGTCTGGATATTTTTTTGCGATTTTTCTGGAAACATTTGAAACAACTGACTTTTCCTTAGAAATATTATCTCTGTGATAATGTTTAAAAACATCGTCCATTTTTCTAGCATCTTCAAGCCATTCTTTTGATGGCTTGAACAATCCTCCGTGCGATAGATGATCGATATAACTGTTGGGGTAAGCATAATCGTGATCCAATAAGTGAAAATGTCCTAGCTGTACATATTCATCGTTAGTTTTATAAGAGAAATTTCCAACGTATGGATGTTTGTATTTGAACTTTCGAGCTACTGCTCCAGCAATGTATTCCAAACCGTCTTCGTCAGTTTTGAATGCATTTTCTTCCATGCTCTCTTGAACTGTCTTGATGTCTTCATCATCCAACTGATCATTATCGTCACTATCGTTGGGCAGGGAATCTTGTCCTGAAGCAACTTCGTGTGGAGTTGCTTTAAGAGGGCGTAAAACATCGAACACTGCGAATTCTTCTCCAGAACAACGATCTTTTGTTGACTGTCCTGAAGAAACCGACTGGATGTTCTTCCCCAAGATAATTACCCTAAGTCGACGAAGACACTCCAACGGCGATGGGTGATCCTTTCCTCCACCTCGGGCCCGAATGACTGAGAATAAGTTCTCTAAGGCATCTTGGTTTACTTTAGCAGTCATTATATAAGATATTTGGAAACGGTCATGCATTTCTGCATAGAGGCCACGGAGTGAATGAATTGACATTAAGCATGCCTTCTGGAATAACTAAAATAGTAAAAAAAATCGAATTAGGTACTGTGTATATCTTGGTGTTTTTCTGCAAGTTTTTTTTTTATAATTTACCTGCAACGTCGATTTTCCTGTAGCAATCATACCTTTAATCATGTCTTCCATCTCTTCAAGAACATGATTTTGGTCATCGAGGTTCATACCATAAGGTCTTTTCAAAATTTGGCTTTCATTTGGACAACGAGAATTGACAACATCCCACCAATTGTTTACTTTCAGTATGAAGTTTGCCAAGTGTTTCGCTGATAAGGTATTCACTTTACGTAGAAGTGCTATAGAAGATTTTCGCGATAGCACCTTCGCCGCCCATGACACGTTTTGGCGTTGACTTCCTTGGCAGGTGAGATGTTCTTCTTTTAGAAAAAATGTGTCACTAACCTCCGATGCATCTTTGGAGACCAAACTAAACAAGGGCTCATGAGTTATTATTTCTCCGTCAGCCAGAATAAATCAAGTGTCTAGAAGCCAGTTTCTAATGAGTTTTAAAACATGTGGGGCATCGGCAAACAGAAATATTTTCCGTTGGGTCACTGGATGCAATATATAAGTTCTACCTTCCTCTAGATTGATTCCCGACCATATTCCTACATTACCTCCACCACAATCGGGAGAAGTAGCTACGACCTCGAATCCTGCCTTATATACTTTTGTTATGGTTTCAATGAGCAATTTCATGTTCATGCTAGAATCAGAATTGGCGTAAATAGGTTGCTTCCAATTGCTGAAAAGTCCTCTGATCATCATGACCTGTAAAATAAAGTAGCAAATACTGAGTCATCCGGTCAAGTGGTTGCCGAGAAACACACACATACACACACATATACACACATACACACCCATACACATACAGACGCGTACCGATCTTCTCGAGCTGAGTCGAGTGATAAATGACACTTAGAAAGAAAGTTGTTTTTTTAAGCGACAGGTACACTTTTTCTTTGTAAGAACGGTAAAAACAAAAAAGTACGGGTCGAATTATGTCGTTTTCCTTTGAAATATACAACAACTTGAAAATAAAATTCCTATTCTTTTTATATGGAATCGTTGCCTACATATTCATCAGCTTTGAATTCATACCTGCATTTTTGAATGCGGTCCCACAACGTCGTCATGTTTTCGATCATATTCGTATGTCTCTCTACACTGAATTTCATCATACAGCAGAACGCAAACTCTATCTTGTTCGGACATATTGTTCGATTTCACTTTAAGCATGGTCAGAACCTCTTCCAGGAATCCTCGTCGCATATCCATTCTAGACACGTACTTCTGGAGGCAGCTTAGCTTGGGTAGTGGATACTGGAGGGTTGTTGTAACGTAGTTATAGCCCGGAACTCCGAAATAGCGGAGACTTAGTCCTTGTGCCAATTCTTCGCTGGTCCAGTTCACCCTTTTTTTCATGCCGGCGATTAGATTTATTTGATTCTTCGTAAATTTTGGCGACAACATTTCACGAACTTTATTTATAACTTGCTCCTTGTGAACCACGCTAACGTCAGTCATAACTTTTTGTTGTTCAGCTAACTTTTCCCTCAACTTCCGGTTTTCTGTTTCTAATATGGAAATGTGCCGATCTTTGCAATCTGATCCATCCTTATATTGGCTTACTTCTTTCTCCAATGATCGGAGTTTCTCGTGCCATAGCGATCTGAGAACATCAAACGTTTTAGGTTCTTCGCTCGTCGAGGCCATTAACAACACATTGTTATTGCTTGCAACATTTCCAACGTAAGTTGTATCATTAGCTGGAGCTGGATTGTTATCTACTTCCATGATCATGGGCGATTTAAGTTCTGACTCAATCACAGAGGAAACGATGCCAGAATCAGACATATCATTTCCATGACGAATTGACTGTTTTCCCAACGTACATTCCAAACTACTTTTAGGTTCTATTCCATGAAGAAATTCCTGATAGGAGGTCTGTCGTTTCTTTGAATTTTTAACACGATCCGGGTATCTAATGCTTGGCATAGCTGAAAATCACAATATTGACATTGTGGTACTCTAAAATATAAGCTTTGGTACTGACCTCTGGTTCGAAGACGTCTTCGTGTCACGAAATCTTCCATATAACCTTGATGGACAAAAGATTCCGGTGTAAAGTGCCGGGAGCAAACGAAGACATCATGCGTATCCATACGTACATCTTGCCCGAAAAACTTCAACCATTTCAATTTCTGCTCTCGGTTAGTTGGGAAACGTTGAAAAGTAATTCGCGTACTCTCGGGGGTTCTCTTCTTCTTTGGAACCAGTCTGCTTTCGCACATCGGAACATGGCACTTCGACATTTTTCTGAAAGTAAACAAAGGGCAAGTGAGTTTTGTATTTCACAATAAAACTAATAAAAAACTTACATTGATCTCCGAAATTCACCACTATTTTAAACACAGGCAATTTATTTGCACTATCAAAACAATTTTCGGACCATCCACAACGATTATAGCTCGAAAATTAGATTGAGTTTATGAAACATGTAGGTTTTTCGCGATTTTCTATAATAATCATGGTTGTGTTTGTGAGAATAATCTGACAGCTGGCGATTTACTTTACCTTGTCTTAAAGGTACTTTGGTGGATTACTAGGTAATCTGTGTTTACACATAATTTAGGTATGTGCACTTTTGACCGATTATCGGTACGTTTTAAGGATATCTATGTATTCTCATCTTAAGCTCGGCATCGTGTTCAAAAGAAATTACTTTTTCTATCCCAAACCCATGATAAATTCCGTTTACTAAAACTGAAAAGTAAAGAATCGAAAAGAAATTTCTGCAGCGGTATCCACCTGAAAAGAACGAAAAATAAAATTGGAATTTGTAAGGTTTCCTCGCAAATTAATGGGAGCTATCACTTTCACTATCCGAAAAATATTCCGCTAGATTATTCCGTAAATGCCAGTATCGACCTAAAAAGTAAACAGGATACGGAATTTTGTTCAATATTACCAAGCGGAATTTTGACAATCGATCTGGATGGAACAAAATGTCACCTTCACTTACGGAATAATCGAGCGGAATATTTTTTCCGAAAGTAAAAGTGACAGCTCCCAGTAGTTTGCGTGGAAACCTTACAAATTCCAATTTTGTTTTTCGTTCTTTTCAGGTGGATACTGCTGTAGAAATTTCTTTTCGATTCTCTACTTTTCCATTCCAGTAAACGGAATTTAACATGGGTTTAGGATAGAAACAGAAATTTCGTTCGAACACGATACCGACCTTAAGTGAAGGTGACATTTCGTTCGATGCAGATCAATTGTCAAAATTCCGCTTGATAATATTGAACAAAATTCCGTAACCTCTTTACTTTTTAGGTCGATACTGGCCTTTACGGAATAATCTAGCAGAATATTTTCCGGATAGTGAAAGTGACAGCCTTAAGCGTGTAGTACTTCGATTGCCGGACCCTGTATACAGCTAGAGGCCACCCCGGTCTTTGTCTGATTGGTTAGTAAGGCACGGAAAGTACCAATGGTACTAACTGTCTTGTCCTTTATCAACTAAATGCCAACTTATCTTATTAGAATGTTCGAAAATGTCATTGAGTTGGCTTACTCAGCAATTACAATTTGATATGTAATTCAAATGTAATCTGCAATTCAAATACGTTGTTGTAAGAGAAAAGGAGAAGCACTGCCTACACATTTGGCAGTTGGATGCGTTTTTGTCTCCCATAAAAAGAAAATATTGATAGCACTGCCTGTGTTCAAATCAGTTCCCAATGGAACCATGCCAAGAACCCTCTCCTAAACTTTAAGACGACAGGTTCCATCCCAAAAACAAAATCCCAACCTCAGTAGCACTGATCCGATTAACCTACATGTCAGCAGCAGCAGCCGACGACCGTGACATATGGGTAAACTTTCTTCGAAAAGCTTGCCATGAAAAATCGAAAACAAATAATATAAAAAGAAAATCCCACGCAATTCGTCGGTGACAACTGGCAGACAAACTGGCGAGAAGACAACAACAGCTCGGCTCGGACCGCGGTCACCAGCCTCTCTCTCTTGCCTACCTACATACACATTCGAACGCCAACCGGGCCGGCGATAGTGCGAGAAACAGACATCAAATATATCACCTTTATGGCAAACAGCGCCGCTAATACTCTGACATGCCGTCGTCGGAATGTCTGGCTGGAGCTGCTCCGTCGGCGGAGAAAGAACCCAGCAAGAAGCAGCCAGTTGATGAAATTTATGGACTGGTAGGTAGTCCGCTGATTATCGGTCGTTTTGTTTTAGATCCCCCGCCCGTCCCTCGCTCCCCTCGGTTCCGGGATCTCCCGCTCGACGAAAATGCTAACGATGGGATTTATGATGCATCATAAAACAATATAGGAGATGACAAATATTCGTGTCTTTGAAAACGGGAAACATCTTTTTCGACCCCTCCTCAAATGGCGCCTCCTTTGTTCGGGGAAGCGCATTTAGTGCTCTACTCACACGACTATCCATCCATCCACTGGACTAATTCTTTGTTTCTATTTCTCCCGGTTCTCTTTCAGGGCAGTGCAGTTCGGTTCGTCGGAGGCGTGAAATGACCCACGACGACGCCAGGTCTGATCTTCCTCAACGAGCTGCATCATCGCGAAAGTCATCATCTTGATCCACAGCCTCACAGAGTTGAATCACTGCCGCCTCGGTTGGTTGGCGAATGGTTTGCGTTTGAACGCGGACTGACTGACAGACAGATACCATCTCTCTTCGCTGGGAGTCGGCGACCGGGACCCTCGGCGACTAATCCTGCCGGCGGCGCGCATAATGCCATTAATCAAGTTGATTATTATTATGAATGTAATTAAGTGGAAAATGTGTGCAAACGAAGAGGAAATATTTTAATAGCAGCGCTGGTGGTGTTCAGCAGCAATCATTAAGGCCGTCATCGAAGGGCCGCCAAGGAAGTGACGTGGTGGTTTTTTGTTTCGCTCTCTACATTTAGTGTTTTGTGTGATTTTTCGTTTTGGTCCTACGGCACACTTCGGTGACTGTGATATTTTTAGGCGAACGAAGAAAATACTGCTGTGAGAGTTCGACGCGTGGCCCAAAGCAGAAAACGATGGCGCTTCGTTGGCTAGAGCTGTGTTTGAAGTACAGATTAGTGTTGGTTGGTTTTATCGTTGTGATTTATTGTGTAAGCAAGGCTGCAGGAAGTCCCGGAAGTGATGGTTCCGTGGGTTCCGTAACGCATGGTGATTATCCATCGGATGGATATTGGCAGCAAAATCCCTATCATCAGCGCAGACGTCATCACTACCGGGAGGGACAGCACCGGAGGTCTACTTATCGTCGCGCTCGTGCCCCTCATGATGGTCGCGGGCGGGTTAAGAAGAGTGGTGTAGTTGAGGGAATCCTCGCTCAGGATTCTCCCATCAACGACATTATCCGGCAGGCACGGGAACGTAAACCGAACATCATTCTCATTCTGACCGACGATCAGGACGTTGAACTTGGCTCGCTCAATTTCATGCCCCGTACGTTGCGTCTTCTGCGCCAGGGCGGTGCCGAGTTTCGTCATGCATACACAACCACGCCGATGTGCTGTCCGGCAAGGTCCTCGATCCTAACGGGAATGTACGTCCACAATCACAACGTGTTCACAAACAACGACAACTGCTCCAGCACCACCTGGCAGACCACCCACGAAACACGCTCATTCGCGACGTACCTTTCGAACGCGGGCTACCGAACCGGTTATTTCGGCAAGTATCTCAACAAGTACAATGGCTCGTACATCCCGCCGGGGTGGCGCGAGTGGGGCGGGTTGATAATGAACTCCAAGTACTACAACTACAGCATCAACATGAACGGGAAGAAGATCAAGCACGGTTTCGACTACGCCAAGGATTACTATCCGGACCTGATTGCGAACGATTCGATAACGTTCCTGCGACGGAGCAAGCATCAGAACCAGCGCAAGCCGGTGCTGCTGACGATGAGCTTCCCGGCGCCGCATGGCCCGGAGGACTCGGCACCGCAGTACAGCCATCTGTTCTTCAATGTGACGACGCATCAGTAAGTAGATGATGATCATTGATTCATTGCATCTCTATGGGTTGTGGGATTTCTGTTTCTTGAATTTACAGGGTGTCTCACAATAGGTGTCACTAAAACCAAATGGAATTACAGCAAAACAAATCAATCAAATCATACCATTTATTTTTCATTTGAAAGATACATGCTAAAGAAATGAACCATATTTATTCAATTAGAATCTCTCGTCCTTTTCCTTGATAACTTTGCGCAAACGCTTTGCAAACCCATCGCAACTGGCACGCACGATTTCTTGAGGAATTTGGTCCCAAATATCAACCAAATGTTTTTTGAATCGATCTAAAGTAAGTCCTTTCCCTTTGAAGCTTATAACCCCAAATAAAGTAGCCAAGTGGGTTGAGATCCGGTGAAGATGCAGGCCATTCTTAGCTTGTGATGAAATCGGGCTAATTTTCCGCGCTCCAAGCTTGTGTCTTCTTTGCCTTGTGAGCTGAGGCTGAGTCCTGTTGGAAACACTATGGTGTATTCCCATACAGCGTTGAAGCATATGGAAGCAGATGGTTCTTCAAAACCTGCTCGATGTAATATTCAGCGTAGATTTTTACGTTAGGTTCTATGAAAAGAAGCGGAAGTTTTCCTTTTCGTGAAACGGCGCTCCATACCATGATTTTCGATATAATATGATAGCGTTCTACAGTTAGTTTATCTCTTGGAATATTGGCAAGACATTTGCCATACACACGATCATTTGGTTGATTATGACTGTGCTGAAGGAGTAAGAGCTTGTCATCCGAAAATAAAATCTCGCAGTCACCGTGGCGAAACGAATGATTCCTGCTTCTTTGGACCCTGGCTTGCTTTGGACGCTCCGTCAACCTGTGAACCCGTTGTTTCCTGTACGGCTTGCATTCCAGATCATGTCTGAGGAGCCTCAATTTACGGCAAGATACGACCGGATTACGTTTTATTCGCTCCCTCACATATTTGATCTTTTTCTTCGTTCTGGCAGTTCGTTTGGCACCTCCATTGATTTGAATATGGACATTTCCAGTCTCCTTGAACCGTTTCAAGGTACGAAAAACAAAACGCTTACTCACTCCGAACTGCTTAAGGCTATTGAATATCTGACACGGTCTAAGCTTTTGCAAATGTAATTTTAAAACTTGCTCCCGTATGGCTTCCATGGTAGCTGATAAATATAAACAAACGAAATCGCTTATTTATCTTCAGCGATAAGCTGTCAAAATAATACACTCAAAACGGGCATAATCAATTCCGCTGTTAAAATTACCCAGCTGAAATAAACCAAGACTGAAAAAAGGTGACACCTATTGTGACACTGTATGTTGAACCATTTCCTGATGATGAAAATTGTATCCTCTACGACGTGTGATAAATTTACCGCTAATTTACAGAATTTCTTGAAATACTTTGATTTGTTTAGTTTTTTAAATGTTTTACGATTTTTCGAATGGGTGTAGCTTCCTCTCATAGGTGTAAGTTATCACATTACCTAAGGTAGATGGGCTTAATCTCATGCTGTAGGCCTCTATATGAGATTTTGTCCAGTACAGAAATTTGTCCAGTACAGGGTGCCTTTCGAATCTTTGCAGTAAATGACATGTTTTAGAAAAATTACAACAGTTTGACATTTTTCCATCGAAAGTGTCTTGATTTATTTATTTGCGTTATATGAGGGAATTTTTAAATATTTCTTCCAAAAAAACTACAAGACACAGCTCAATGAGGTTGTACGCAAAGGTTACGTAAGCCTACATAGTGATTTGTAATGAATGTTATAATCATTTGGTTCAATATTTCGTGACAGTTGCTATTTGTAAAATTTCTATTTGGCATGCTGCTCTTGGCAGAAGCTTGCTTTATATTTGCGCTTTGCAATAATAGAGAGACCGTTTAAATTTCAGAGCCGTGTCTGAAATTATACAAATGATTTAAGGTACGCCGAAAAAGAAGAGCTGAAACTTTTTTAGCCACCATTGGCTTCCAATTGACAAGAAGTTGGAACTGTATGTTAGATGTATTCCAATCCAAGCAAACTCTTTAGCTGAAAAAATCAGACTGGGCGTCCTAAAAAGAACGGATTTTAAATGCTCCATGTTTGATCAATCTTCTTTGGACCTGTCGTATGGCCCATTCACATCTTTACCAATATTGTGCGACAATACATTAGCCAGCAATACAAGCATCATGTTTGCAACAGTTGCACAGTGGTCTAGTATGCTTCTTTAGGCGGTCATGAGGTATTCAATGGAAATTTGTGGTTATAGAGTTCTGGTTACTTCTGAGAACTTGTTGCAAACTTGTTGTATTAAACGCAAGAGTGGCGTATGTCATAACTTTTCCATGAGCAATTATCGTGAAATGGTATGTTCAGCAAAGTTGTAGAAATTGTTATTTTAAAAAACTTAGTTGAACTTTTTTTCTAGCTTCAAATCCTACTGCAATAATTCCAAATTTTAGAAAATAATCGTTTATCGACTCAAAGTCGTTCATTTTTACCTTTTACCAGCTTGCTATGTTTTACAAAGTTGTTTGTTCTGCCATTTGCTACCATTTTGCTGAATACACCATAGTTGTGTTTCTTCTTGTTTTAATTTTATATTAAATTTTCAGTTAAATTCACGCCATGCTATGGGCCTCACAACTTGAAATGGAGGTCCTGAAAAAAAATATGGCTTACCATGACTTGATTCAACACACCTTAGAGTACGTTTCAGGGGAATTTGGGAGAGATGATATTTTACTACACAGATAAAAAGAAACTTTGAGTTTTCTGCGATATCTAATGCACATAAAGGGAATGCTAGGTTTGGCCGAAAATAATGGGATATTTCATGTAAATTTAAGCCAGATAACGCTTGAATCTAGCCTGTTGTATGAAAGGTTGCAAACATTGTTGTATGGTGCAGCAAAGACTGCAACCAATTTCGTTGCTTACGCCTCCATTGGTTTGGAATTAAACGAGGGGAAATTTTATGCTCTTGTTAAAATAAATTATTTTTTCTGTGTATCTTTTTCAAAGCTTCTTTCTGTAACATTCAGTTTTCAATAAAAACAAACCTAAGGAGAAATGAGAAGAATGAATCATATTTTCCATTTAATTGCAACTACCTTTATTGCTTATCTTGACAGATAAGCGTATTTCGTCTACAACGTGCCGACTTCTTCAGTGTCACTGAAGGTCGCGCTTTGCTGAAGGTAGTCTTGGATGATTTTTACCAGATGAAGTGAAAATTGAAGTTACAAAACTTGTCTTCAAGCCCATCGTGCCAGACATTGCCAAACGCCTTTTCAACGTCTAACAACCCCGTGGCAGTGGACTTGCATACAGCTTTGTTACTCCTTATGGTGTTCATCACCCGAACTAGCTGATGAGTAGTGGAATGCCCTTTCCTGAACCCAAACTGTTCCGGTAGGAGGATGTTTTGCTCTTCGACAAACTGCAGCAAACGATGGAGGATTAATTTCTGGAACAGTTTGTTCAGCACTGAAAGAAGGCTTATTGGTTTGTAGCTTTCAGGAGATGTTGGATCCTTCCCGGGTTTGCGAATAGGAATGACTTAGGCTACTTTCCAGATGCATCTGTTGAAGATGTCGCTTGTGTACACTTTTATGTTGAGTTTTTTAAGGATCAAGTTGAAAATCCCATCAAACCCGGAAGCGTTCATATTTGTAGTGCCTTTCAGTGCTGAGCAAATCTGTTTTGCAGTTATTCTGTCATCCAGAGGCACAAGGGGAGGTATTGAGACTGTTAACGCATTGCGCAACCTGATCTTCGAGCATAACAAATGCGATGTAGCAACGTGGTCATCGATTGCATTTGCTTTCTCGAGAGGCAATATGAGAAGTTAATCGACAACCTTGAATGGCAGACCAGGTTTGGGATGCGTCTTCAGGACTTTGGCTACCTTTCAGAATGGTCTAGACCGGTCATCCAAGTTTTGGATGATCTTCTCGAAACTTTCGTTCCGAATTTTTACCATTTTTTACCATTCAGATCGGCCATTTCACGTTTCCTATTCAAATCCTCTGTCCTCTGAAACTGGCGACAGAATCAATAGTTGAGTGTGGGAATCAATGGCAGTAAACTTACCCCTCACAGGAACACGTCGCACGAACGCCTCGTCAGCCACGGTTATAGCTCGTTGGAGTCCACCCAGTGCACCATCGATGTCTTCAACGGTGTCCAGCGGCGGATTTTCATCGATGTTTCTGTCCACCAGTCGGCCGAACCGAAACCAGTCCACATGATGATAGTCCTTTCTCAGGCACCTTGGAGTAGGGACCACGTTGATACCGACTTCAGCCACCACCGGTTGATGATCAGAGCTGAGGTTGTTGAGCGCCTCCGGCTTCGTTAGCGAGATGTCCGACAGAAAAAAAGTCCAGGGTAGAGGGATTTCCAGCCGGTGGTCGGTCCGTCCGGGTAGTGGATTGTATACAATCCATGCTGATCGAACAGCAGCCTTCCGTTTTGGTTTTGCCGATAGTTCCTCCAATCTTCATGACGGGCATTCAAATCGCCTCCGACGACGAAGCGGGAACTTGACCGCGTGATGGTGGTGAGATCGTTCATAAATTTTGTTGCCATCCCGTTGCTGGCGGTGCACTGCCTAGGACAGTAGACAACGATGAGCCGGATGCGTCCGGATGACGATTCCACCTCCACACTAAGGGCCCCAATGATGGAAGTGCGGATGTGGGGTAGAATGTTGTCGATGCGATCAAGCCGGAAGATGTTGTGGTCAGGCAACCAGAAGCTGTCACCTGGCTTTAAATGGGTCTCGGTTAGAAGGCCCACGTCGATGTTTTGCTTGTAGATGAAATCAGCAAGCTCGACGCTTTTTGCTCGGGTAGGGCAAGCGTTCCAAGTCACGATGGTTAATGCTTTAGACACCATACTGGATGTTGAATTTACCGAGCGCTTGGATCTGCTCGGGCTCGCTACGGCACTGGCAAAGCGCACCGGGTCATATTGACAAAAATCGTCATCAGTTCGACCGGAGAGAACAGTTCGGGATTGTTGTTGGTTGCTGGTTGACTCCAGAATCCAGGGAGAGTTGAAGATCGCTGTCCACCAGAAGGGCCGGGATTTGCTTGAGGGGTAGTACCTTGCCCCCATGGGTTTGGTTGGCGACTACCACGAATTGGCGGAAAATATCCCGCTGTGAAGGCCGGAGCCCTTTCCGTCTTCCGTCTCGGTTGGCTGGCGGTCAAGGCTTTCTTTCGGATGCGGTTAAAGGCTTCGCGTTTCGAGCATTGACGATTGGAACCCTGGACAGTTGGATGTTGTGTGATTTTGAGCGCAGTTGTTGCAGCGGGCCTTGACGTTGCAGTTTCGGGTACCGGGACCAAAATCCAGGCACTGCTGGCACTGTGTCACATCACGGTGTCCAGCACGGTACGGCTCCCAGGTTCAGCGCGTTGAGTGCCAACTTTCTTTTTTAGAATTGCACCAGGTATAGGCAATCCGGGTGATGCCTCAGGTTTTCATTCCGCCGATTCATCCGGAAGACGGCAATTGGGGTCAATTTGTACCGGTCCTTGATTACCGATGCAATTTGTACCGGATCGAGGTTTGGCAGGCCTCTGATGACGATCTTGAAAGGCTTCTCCCCGGCGATGTTATGTGTGAAGAATTCAGAACTGGAATCTTTCAGATGCTTCACCACCTGGTCAAAGTCCTCTTTTGACCGGAGCATCTCCTTTGTACCTATGCGGGACAGCTTGTACTCGGCTGCAATGCCAGCCGCTTGAAATTTTATCATGAGGTCGCCGAAAGGGACGTTTTTCACCACCACCTGTGGTAGCTTCTCTTTTGCTGTAGGAACAGCATCGTTTAAACTTTCGACGGAGCCGCCGAAATCACCGGCGTCACTGGTGTTCATTGCTGTTCGGGGCCCCACGGTTTGAGGGGTACAGCCACTGGCACAATCGAGTTGGTTCTGCTTGTTCTTCTTCTTCTTGTCCTGGACCTGGGCAACGGTATCGGTCCTGCCTTCGAGGAGCGAAAAAAGGTTGCTGCCGTCAGCCGGCCGCTTGCCGCCGGGTTTCGGTACACCACTTGAGCCAGGTTTGCGCATACCAACACGCAGAAACGCGGGAAATCGCGAAAGTAGATATGAAAAAACTGAAAAATTACCGAGAGCGAAAAAACACGTCCGAACTTGCCGCTCGTTGACGTTTGCTATGAATGAATAAAAAGAGATCATATATCGTAAACTGCTGCATATGAGATCTCCCTTACTTACATCTGAAGTCTGTGATAGGAAAATACTTAGGTAAATTTACGCTGAAAAACGAAATTATAAGACATCACCTTATTTTTTTTCTGTTACGCTCTCCATTTTTTTCGTTGATTTCTTCTTGTACTTCCTGGTGTTTTTTTTTTGACGCTTAGCGCAAATCCAACGGATAATCCCAGTTTCTTGGCAACCTGTCGGAATGAGTTCGATTTGTCGGATATCAGAAGCTCAACACATTTCTTCTCCTTTTGCGGGTTGACAGGGTTGGTTCTGGATCTTGGCAGGTCGTCAACAGTATGGTCCTCTCCAAACTTTTTGATGATTTTGTGCACACAAGTCTTCAATTTTTGCACAATTTGAGCAATATGTCTGCAAGACAGTCCCTCGTAGTATCTTTGAATAATCAAAACTCTAGTGTCCTTATCAATTCGCTTCGTTTTGCTAAACTCAAACTGTTTTGACTCAGATAAAAAAAAATGACAGCCGCCTGTCAGTGTATTGAATGAACCTATGAAGCAAAGTCCATCAAAATTAAGTAAAGCTTTTGCTTTTTAACGCATTAAAAAGTGTTCTCTTTAAAAAATGAACAGATCTTAAGCACAGCTATGTCGATGCCGTACGAAGGAATAAGTGAAACTCAGCCGTGCCCAACCCCCTAGCCATTTGTCTATTTTCTTTTTAGTCAGCTTCAAACTGACCATGTTCAATGCACTCTAATGTCCAAGACCAATGCAATGCAATTTTTCATTAACACTCAACTGACAAAAGTAAACCATGACTCTTTCCGTAAATATACCGTGACAAGGGGGTACTCATATAAGCCACCAATTTTATCGAATAGGTGGATTTTACCTCTTCAAAATTATGTGGTGGATGAATAAGGCAAGTTCTCAATGTCGAGAAATTAGCATAAAAAGCCATTGCTTCCTTTTTCTTTTTCATGTTCAGTTAATACAGAATACAGGAGAAATATTCAGCTAAGCTTCCATTTTACCGAATGCGAATTGCCGGATATTTCGTTTAACACCTGCCATAAGATTTTGTATAGTCTCCTTGAACTGTTTCTCGCTCACAACAGCCTTTTGAGTCTTCTTAAGGTTCCGCTTGACGATGGCCCAATATTGTTCGATTGGGTTGAGTTCTGGCGTGTTAGGAGGGTTCTTGTCCTTGGGCACCACTTGAACGTTGTTGGCAGCATACCACATCCATGGCCGTAATGGCAAGATGCCAAATCTGGCCAAAATAGAACGGAACAATTGTGTTGCTTCAGGAATGGCAGCAGAAGTTTTTGTAGGCACTCGCTCACATAAATTTCCTGGTTGATGACTCCGGTCGCAATGTAAACGTTGCTCTTCAAGCCACAGGTACAAATGGCCTGCCACACCAGATATTTGTTCGTAAACTTTGACAGTTTCATGTTCTCGAAAATATCTGCCACCTTTCCCCGTCCGGTTGCCGTATAAAATGTCTGTCTAGGAAGCTGTTAAAAGTCTGCCTTAACGTAAGTCCTGTACCACGCAATCAAACTTCGTCAGCATCGTCGTGTACAACTTTCACGATCGTGCTTTGACCGACGTGTTTTGTTTATTGTCGCGATTTGGAGTTACCACTTTCTTGTAAATCGACAGTCCAGCTCGTGTTTAAGCTCTATCCACAGTTGAAGACGCCACTCCTACCTTCTTTGCGACATCTCGGACGGAGAGGTTGGGGTTGCGCTCGAAACAGCGGGCAACTCTTTGTGTCGTCGCCGTGGCCTCCGGCTTTCGATTTCCGTCCAATCCAGCTTTCCTGGCTGTCGACAAACGTTACCGAACATTTTGAATACGTTGGTAACAGTTGATTTAGCCACATTCAACGATTTCGCCAACTTGGCGTGAGAGTAGTTTGGATTTTTGCCATGCACGTGCAAAATGTTGATGCGTTGCATCTCTACGACGATATTTTGATAACTAAAGTGCTAATCTCAAAATCAAAATAGAGGCATGATGCTACACGCACACATCTTCAAAATGAGGGGTGTGCAAAATTTGTTAATGCACGATGGAAGGAAATGCGTCAAGTGTAAGTCGACCAAACTTTGATCGAAACACCCTTTATAAAAGAATACGTATTTTAACATACACTCAAAAAATCGAAACGTTGTTTTCACGTGAAATTTCACGTAACTTCCACCTGAACACGTAACCAAATTTTCTTCAGTAAAATCAGGTAAACATCACGTAACATTTATGTGAATTTCATGTAAAATGTGAATTCACGAGGAAATAATGTAGCTCTTACGTGAGTTCCACGTGTTTATTACTGGTTTTGGCAGTGGACGAAAATTACGTGCGTTTCACGTGGATGTAACGTGTCGATTTTTTTGAGTGTAAGTATATATTACACTCCCGTTTCATTTTACTCAATTTTTGAGTACAATTGTATATACTACATACTATCATACTATATACTATCTCTTTTTCTCCCACCGAAATGTAACTCAGTTTTAGTAAAAAGTGGATCTACTCATAAACTCAGAAAAAGAGATGGTATACAATTGTGCTCAAAAATTCAGCAAAATGAAATGGGAGTGTCACTTCTTGACGTGTAATCATCTTTCCTTTTCCAGCACATGTAGAGGAATGATGGTTTGTTTTCCACCAAATGACTTTCCTTCTCAGCTGCACTCCTTTGATCTCAATGGCGCTGTAGTGTGGGTGCGTTGAACGTCACTAAGCCTAATTGTTTTTACTCGAGAGTAACATTTGAGAAGGACTTGTGTGTTTTTGATACGGCAGTAACCCGGATATCGTTTGTTTAGGAGAAAAATTGTTTGAGAAGAAATTGTAGGGAATCGAAATCTCTATGAAAAAAGTATGCACCCACAAGATTTTTTTTTAACATGAAGAAATCATAGTAAAAATTTGAAATTTAAATTCACAAAATAGGCTATCTTTAAATTCTTTTTTAATTTCGATGGTTAATTTTGGACAAAAAAGCTATTGTTTTAGAGCTAAGAACAACATGGACAAAAAATTGTTAAAAAAGTTTACGTAATTGCAACTTTTGGATGATTTTCATAAAATTAATTTATGTTTATTAAAAGTACTTTTCAGTGTCAAAATATGATTTTGTAGTAAATTTCTAATCGAAATATGAATAATGTTAATCTCCCTAAAGAAACCGGTTTTCGAGATATTTTGAATCTATCTATATATAAAAAATTGAAATGCTGTCCGTTCGTGACGGCATAACTCACGAACGACTCGATGGATTTGTTTGATTTCTTTTTTATTTGATTTGTCTTGGTTTCCAACAGGTTAATATGAAGAAACAATTGGAAAATTTTACTAGAAAATGAGAAAAAATCATAAAAATCAAATTGTTTTTTTGTTTGGGAATATCATAATAGACAGCAAGACCATCTTTCGATTTGTAAGGACAAACCGGTGGAAACTATTATAATGGCTTCGCAATTAACTAAAAACAAAGAACAAGAGAGGAGAGTCATCACAGATTGTTACTTAGGACCTTTTGAGAAGATGTACAAAAAATGATAATCCGCTAGAGTCACTTATTTCGCAATTTTTTCTCCATTTGTTGTCGGAATTTGACGCGGTTTTCGTCATTCAAACGAGTAGATAACGTTCGCTTATATTTGATCAAAAACGTGTTTCAAACCTAACTTTTCTCGCTTTTTGCAAAGTTTTTGTAAATTACGGGTTTTTACGTGGATTTAGGAATTTACACGATTTTTTTAAGTAGTTTTTTTTTCCATCGCACTCACTCCTGTGTAAAAAGTAACTTCAGTGTATACGATTTATAGCGTGTAGATGCACGTATTAACTGGAGCGTATGTATTGGTGACACCTAATAATGTAGGGAAAAGTTTCTCTACACGATGATGCTATAGATTTGCGTGTGTAGCCTATGGATTGCGAGAAAAAAGGCTCAAAATTATATGTTTAAAAATCTTGATTAACCCTATTCTATTGTTGGTCAGAGTAGATAGAGCCAGGGTTGATGCTTGTTCTTTGGCCGATACAATTTTTACCGAAAGAAAAGTCGAATGGGCGATTGACTCTTTTGAACCCTTCAAATCACCTGGTAGGGATGGAATTTATCCTGTACTACTGCAGAAGGGAAAGTCAACTCTATTACCCATTCTAACAAAACTATTTCGGACAAGTTTAACATGAAGCTACCTTCCGACAGCGTGGCGACAAGTGCGTGTGACGTTTATTCCTAAGGCTTTTAAAAAGGATAAAAGTTCACCTAAATCCTATAGGCCCATAAGCTTATCGTCAATTATACTTAAAACAATGGAAAACATTATTGATGAATACATAAAGTCAACATATTTACTTAAAACTCCTCTGAGTAAACATCAATTTGCTTATCAGGAAGGTAAATCATCGGTAACAGCGTTGCATGCGGTTGTTACTAAACTAGAAAAATCTTTTCAAGCTAAGGAAATCTCACTAGCTGCGTTCCTAGACATTGAAGGAGCATTTGATAATTCATCTCATAGTTCAATGGTTAAAGCAATGATGAAACTTGGTTTCGACAAATGTATTGTCGATTGGATTAACGAGATGTTATCAAATAGACAAATATCAGCAAACCTCTGAAGCTCATCCATCAGTATTAGAGCTGTAAAAGGGTGTCCACAAGGAGGCGTATTATCACCTTTATTGTGGTCTATAATAGTTGATGATCTCCTTAAAAATCTGAAAACCCTAGGGTTTGAAGTAGTTGGCTTCGCAGATGATATAGTCTTAATAGTACGCGGTAAATACGACTGTATCATTGCAAACAGACTGCAAAGTGCTTTAAATTATGTATCTTCGTGGTGTGATAAGGAAGGCTTGAACATAAACCCTTCTAAAACTACTATTGTGCCATTTACAAAGAAGAGAAAATACTGTATTGAGAACTTAAGGTTGAAAGGCACACATTTGGTACTTTCAAATACAGTCAAATACCTTGGAGTATTTCTTGACAGCAAACTAAATTGGAACTTTCATTTAGAGCAGACAATCAACAGATCGACAAATGCTCTATGGATAGCCAAAAAAACATTTGGTAAGCAATGGGGACTAAGGCCAAACATGATCCATTGGATTTATTCGGCAATTGTGAGACCCAAGATTACCTATGCTTCATTGATCTGGTGGCCATAAACAAAAGAAACTGTTGCACAAAGAAGGTTAGAAAAACTTCAAGGACTAGCAACTTGTTCAATTAGCGGTGCAATGAGAAGTACACCAACGAAGGCACTGGATGCATTACTTTTTATGTTGCCATTGCATCAATTCATACAGTTAGAAGCTGAAAAGAGCGCACTAAGGATCAGAAGGTTTGCGAACCTTTTAGAAGGTGATCTCATAGGACATCTTAGCATTCTAAAAATTGTAAAATTTAATCCTTTAGTTATGAACAACGAAGATTGGATGGAGAAAAAATACAACTTTGATTGTTCATATCAAGTTATTGACCCTGGGCGTGATTCATGGGCAAGAGGTGGCCCAAACCTCCGCCAAGGATCGATTGTTTTCTATACAGACGGTTCGAAAATGAACAATCAAGTGGGAGCAGGGGTAACTGGCCCAGGGATTAACCTTTCAATCCCAAATGGGAAAGTGGCCAACTGTATTCCAAGCTGAAATTCAAGCAATTCTGGAATGTTCTGCTATATGCTTACGCAGAAACGAGAAAGCCGATGAACTAGCAAGACTCGGATCGTCTCATCAGTTTGTAGGACCTGAACCCTTTTGTGGTGTATCTGCTTCTTCTCTTAGAATGGAGATGAAAGCCTGGGAATGCTTAAAAGTGGAGACAAACTGGAACAACACTTTCAAAGTTAGGCAATCAAAGCGGTTCGTTACTCCAAACATTTCAATGACTCGCAAATTATTAGATCTTACGTGAAAGCGTCTACTTTACAGGTCAAATTTACCAAAAAAGGGAATACAATGTTGCCACCGACAGACGCAGACCATCAATTTCTACAGATTTATTTCAAGGGAGATTCACTCAGCAACATTATTCCACCATGATGCGGGACATTGTACAACAAGTGCAAGCGATGCTTCATGAGCCCAATGGATTGATTCAAATGTTCAAGACTACTCTAGATCGAATGCTTGTGATTCGAGCTAATACCATAGACTAACTCTAAGATCAGTAGATCCCGAACAAATACGATTTTTTGCTTGGCTCAGTCAGTACTAGCACATCGGTCCCAAGCTCGGTCCCAAGCTTAATAATATGCCCCTAATAAAGAACTCACACGAACACACTCTCAAATATTCTGTCAAAATAACACAGCAAATCAAAACGAAGGCGCAAATATGTACAGCAAGGTGGTAGCTTCAAGGTGTACCTCAGACCAAGGGGTTCGACAACAGTGAACCAATTTCATATCGCAAGTTGCATATTGATTGTTGCTAATACCTTCTTCAATTTTCCAATAAGTAGATTAATTGTAAGCAGGTCAACGTCTGCCGGGTCAGCTAGTAAGTCATAAAATATAGTTGAATCTATTGCTCAAAAATGTCAACCGTAAATCAGTTGACATCAACAATAAAATAGTTATTTCAAAATAACACCAATTTCAACTTTTCACAACCATAAATTGACGTTGAACGAACAACTTGCAGGTTAATTTGACTTTACTGTATCCTTTGAAGAACTACATAGCAATTCATCTTGATATCCGTAGCATATTTTGGGAATTGGAATTTTAAGTTGTACCTAGTTTTGATTTTTGCATGTAAAAAATAATTGCTTTTATTTTTCAGTGTATAGTTTTTTCATGGACATTTTGATTCCCTAACATTTCTTCTCAAACATCATTTCTGTAAATCGAACGATTTCCGAGTTACTGCTTTTCTAAAACTGTTGTATCAAAAACACATAAGCCCATCTCAAAAGTTCCTCTCGTATCAAAACGACCGTTCCTCATGCAAAAACACTTTAACTGTTATTCCGAACACGTTTGCAATGTTTCGGAGAACTCTAAGATACTAAAGTTTTGTCATTTATCGATTTGGTGTGGAACCGCTTACACCATCATGTGCTATTCTCACTCCTGATTCTCGCTGCTGCGAATAACTGATGATAAGTTATTTGGAATGATTCTGAAAATCTAGTTGTCAGTTGAGATTCTCGGTGGCCCGAAATTGCATCAATTATCCGGCATTGCTTTGTCACTCATACCCCAACCGGGCTGTATGAAGTCGGAGAAAGGAAAAGCAATCTAAAGTCACTTTTGTGCGTGACATAATTAATGGATGTCCCTTCGGTAAAAAGACTTCGATTATCTTACAATCATTTAGACCAAACTTCATCTATCGTTAATTTTGAGGTATCGAATAAGCATTGAAGATCTATTACAGCTACCGGTGAGCGACGTTGTAAAATTGACACCTAGGTACAGACAAAAGATCAGCGGTGATTCACTTCCATACACACAGTATTATCGCATCCACAGTTGACATATTTAAGCAGTAATTAAAATATGTTCGAGCAGGCAGACACGTTCAGCCCGACGCACGGGAAACCGCAAAACCAAACCCCAAATTCGGTGTCTGAAACACTTCTCCTCGCCTGGCCGACCCACAATCCCCGATGATCCACGCTCGGTCTCGGGAACGTCTGCCTACCTGCATGTTGCGGCCACTAATGGAATCCCAAATAGCAGCAACGCAAACGCTGGGCTGGCTGGCTGGCGGATGAATTCAAACGATTAATTCCAATTTGTTCACTGCATCCGTTGCTGGCTGCTGCTTCTGCTGCTGCACCACCACCACCACCACCACCACCACCACCACCACCACCACCACCACCACCACCAGGTTTCCTATCAATGGACGTGGATTGGCGCCGACGAATAAAATTTTATGCAAATGGCAGATTAAATGCAGATCGCTGTTATTTTTTCTACTCATCTCACCAAAGTGGATCATTTCCGGCTTATTCATTTATTGTCGGCCTGCATTCGGTGCTTCGATTTCCGAGAAACTGGCGTGCAGCGTTCGTGAAACTAATCACAACGATGATGATGATGATGATGACGGTTGAATATTGCAAGGGGAGAATCGGATTCAACACACGTCAAACGCGGGGACCAACAGGAGGGTGGACGCGACCGTTACTAATTAGTTTATTCAAAATTAATCATGCTGTCGCCCGATTGACTGTGCAAATTGTAACCCTTTTGGGTTACATCCGGAGTACATCGAGGCGTTGTCGGTCCCGAGGTCATCGCCAGCATCCTCCCCAACGAACGAACGGTAGCAGTTGGTTGTGTAATTAATTAATTAGGCAATGCCATGGGGACGCGGCCGTCGTCGTGGCGAAAGGGACCTATCTATAAGCATGCACAACAAACAACACTGGTGGTCGGGCTGGTCCTTTTGCTAGTTTCTACTATGTCCTTTCGTGCGGTAGGGGGCGTGATGGTGCCCTTTCAATTTGCAATTTCACTCCTTGTGTTTGGATTCCATATGCAGTGAGATGCAGTGATCCGAAACGGGGATGCTGTTGATGGCGACGGGCAGGACGGTGTTACTGCTGATTGATAGTGTGCTGCTCGGTTTTGCAACTCATGACCGGATGTGTACATTTCAATTTATGGTGAAACGTTGCCTCTCCATTATTCATAGTTTGAAATTGAATTCAAACTGCGACGTATTGGCATTGATTTCCAACAATGTGTCCTGTCAGATTTGGGTTCGGAAGGTATTGGAATTTCATAGTCTGTGCCCGTTGGCAACGTAAAGGATTGCCGTCTTTGTTGATTGAACCAGATAAGTGTTTATTTATGTCGATTTTTTTTAATTTGTTTGACAGAATTTCTTGTTGTAGGGAAGCGGAACCTATTCTCACCATATTACATATATCCATCACATTCTGCAGCCATTCAACTTCAAACGTAAAAAGATGTTTAATTTCTCCAATAAATGGACGCAGTACTCAAGTAACCATAAGCATTAAGCTATAGCCCGATAATAGCACTATATTAGCATTAATGTTGCTTAAAAGTTCTATATTAGCATACTTTATGCATGCAAGCCTCATATTAGCATCATTAATGCATTCAAGCTCCACCTAAAATTTAGCATTAGCGGTTGCATTATATGCGCATATAAGGCTGTTATAATGCATAAAAGTATTAATCATGATCACAGCATACATGCTTTATATTTGCATTTAGTGCTAATATAAGGCTGTCATATAATGCTTAGAATTTGTTTACAAAAGCATTGAAAAGTAATTTGGAGTCAACAAAAATCAGTATGGCCAAGAATAAGTGGAAAAAAAAACTTTAAACAGTGGAAATTATAGACGTTAAGTGAAATTGTATCGAAACTACGATACTTATAAACTTAACTAACCTGATCATATTGATGATTTGGTTCCAGAAACTGCTAAATCTCCATCAGCCAGTTAGTGTTACGCCTTCAAGTTCGTTCGTAGAATCCGAAGATGAAAGCTCTAACAATTTTGGAACAGCTTATAGGCACAGGCAGCAAAAGCAGCGAGCCAATCATGCATGATGATACCTTTAATTAACACGCAGTACAGGAGATTTTCGCAATATATTCAATTTACAATATATTACATTACTCATACTAATACATCCAATACTAAAAATATGAATTTACTCTAAGCGGTTTACACTTTTGATTGTTTTTTTTTTTTTTTTTTTTGTATTCTCCCCAGCGCGGAAGTAACGATCTTTGATGAAGTTAGCAGAAGCAGATAATTTCTCATCTCCTAGCGCTTCGCATGGAGATGAGAAATTATCTGCTTCTGCTAACTTCATCCAAGCGGTTTGTTTATAGCTCAATATTGCATGCATTTTTCTTCTTTTTTTTGCTAATACTATCAACAAAAAGAAAAAATAGTTCTTATAAAAACAGACGGAAACAGACAGCAGATAAATGCAGAATAATAGCATTAGCAGTGCCAAAAACGGGCTGCCAAAATTGACAGTTATGTTCAGGTGCATTAATATAGCATTACTAATGCTATTTACGAGCTGTCACTTCTTCATTATATAAGCATGTTATTTCGCCTTTCTTAGCATTATATTAGCATTATATCTGAATGAAGAGCTTCAAGGCATTTCAGTGCTGCTTTATATGCAGATATAATGCTGATATAATGCCACGTTTAGTGCTTAATGGTTACTTGAGTAACCAAGAATATATAATCCTGGCAAATAAAATTAGGTCTTGAATATAATTAAAAGCTACAAAAACGTTTCGGAGACTTAAATTTCGTAAAAACAATGAGCATTCAGATTTTAAACACAATTGCTTACCTTTGCACTGCAAATTTGTCGTATTGATCTAACCGTACTAGGGAATATACTTGAGCCAGACTCCAAGTTTTCTCTTTAATTGCACTACACTGATAGGCAAAATAAAGTGCCCACCTCTTCGTTTTTTCAATTTCTCTCATTTACTTGATTCAAATTAAAATAAACACAGTGTAGTTTTTTTTCTTATTTTATTTTTTATATTCTTTTTAAGTTTCACTTATGGTATACTGAAAAAAAAGGAGTTTTACTTAAAGAAGAAAAAAATCAATTTGTGTTGAAAAAAAACACAGTGACAAAATAAAGTGCCCACTTCATTTAGGGTACAGAAAACATAAATTAAAGTAAAATAAAAGCATTTCAATAATTGATGTGTCCTCCTTTGGCCTTCAGGATCTCTTGCAGGCGCTTCGACATGCTCTCGACCAGGTTCTTTAGGTGCTGTGGATCTAGCTCTTCCCAGGCGCGCTCCAGGTCTTCAAAATAGTTATTTTTATTGGTAACACCAGTTTTGTCAACCCAGGCATCGAGAATCGCCCACAAATTCTCGATGGGATTGAGGTCCGGGCCTTGTGGAGGCCATTCCAGCAGTTTGATCCGACAAGACCGGAAGAAAGACTTGGTCTTCTTGGCAGTATGCTTCGGGTCGTTGTCCTGCTGGAATACGAACTTCTCTTCAAGGCCCGTCTGGATCAGCGAAACCTCCTGATTTTCTCGCAGGATGTTGATGTAAGAATCTGTCGTCATTATCCCGTCGATTTTCACAATGCTTCCCACTCCACCCCACGAAAAACACCCCCAGACCATCACATTTCTTCCTCCATGCTTCATCGTGCCTTGGATGTGGCGCTCCTGAAGCTCCTCTCCCGATCTGCACCAAACACGAACCCGCCAATTTCGGTTAAAGAGCTCGAATTTTGATTCGTCCGTCCAGAGAACCGTTCTCCAGAACTCTATGGGCTTATCAGCATGCTCCTTAGCAAACTTAAGCCGTTTGGCTTTGTTTGCCTTGCTGATAAATGGGCGCTTCCGGGCAAGTTTGCTATTCACCCGCTGTGCTACGAGACGGCGACGAACAGTTCGACCGGAAACTGATAACTGAAGGGTTTCCTGGATCTCGCGGACAGTTACCTTCGAGTTCTCCTTGACTTCGCGCATGATTTTGGTGTCCGTTCTCGCATCCGTTTTCCGCTTCCTGCCTCTGTCAGGGCGATCCACCACTGATCCAAACGTTTTAAGCTTCAGAAGAATTTTTGCCAACCGCTGCCTTACTGATACTGTACTTCTTAGCGACAGTCCGGTGCGATTCACCGTTTTGCACATCACGAACGACCAATTTTCGGATACACAAGGGAATTGCTTTCGAAAGCACTGCGTTCTCCTTTTTTTTTTATTTGAATCAAATGCGATCACGTATAAAAATGCACCAGGTTGAGCCATTTGCTTCAAAACATGTCAAAATATCAAAAGATAAACAATCGAGGGGTCTTCCAATGGTAACTTATCGAAAACATATCGATTTTTGAAGTGGGCACTATATTTTGTCACTGTTTTTTTTTCAACACAAATTGATTTTTTTTTCTTTAAGTAAAACTTCTTTTTTTCAGTATTCCACAAGTGAAACTTAAAAAGAATATAAAAAATAAAACAAGAAAAAAAACTACACTGTGTTTACTTTAATTTGAACCAAGTAAATGAGAGAAATTGAAAAAACGAAGAGGTGGGCACTTTATTTTGCCAATCAGTGTATATCTTCACACATTTTTGGTGCGTAATTGCACAAACCATAAAAATCACACTTCACTTATTACACTGACCACACTTGAATCTACGAATACTTGATAAAATACTAGAAAACTATGGGATTAACTTTCACAATAAATTAAATACGCTTGCACCTATTCTGAACCGTGTTAACAATCGACGTAATCGCTTGATGTTGCACTGCTCACATACTGTACAACATACCCATCAACGCGCTAGTGTGCGTGTTCAATCATTCATAGAGCATTCTATGCCCAACGTTATGGTGAGTCTTGTTGTCAATATTCTCATGGAAGAATAACAAACAAAACCTTTCATTTTGTCTTGGCTATATGCATACTACTCAACACACGTGAAGTGCTGTCAAATGATCTACTTCATTTTTGGGTGTAGTAGTGAAGAGCGTTAACTTGTTTGTATTTTTTTTCTTGATTAAAATCAGTACGATTAACATATGTACACAGATGAGATTAATGTTTTTCGTGATATTATTAATATAGGTACATATCAGTGGCAACTTTTCCGTATTAAATTGGAAGAAAATTGTCCGAATCGAATGGTTTGTGTGTTGCTAAACGATTAACGGTAAATGGACGAATAAATTGTGAATAACTTGTGTACTCAGTGTTCGGTATTCAGTGCATATTCACCGATTTCCACTGGAGGTCTGCTTATTGAGCTCAATATAGGTACCGCTTCCCTAGTTGGAATTTGCCACAATCAGAACTATGTTCGATCGAAGACAGACGTTCCGGCTCGAACAAAAGAATTCAAATTCGACATTTTTGCCTAACATCCCACTGCTTTAACCTACCCCGCAGTGGGATGTTAGGCAAAAATGTCGTTGGTTCGAGTACCACCGTATACATGCCCTTTTCGCTCAATTTTCATAAAAAAAAATCTGTTACATTTCCAATCCTGCCGCACACTAGCGGAACTATCAAAAAACTTTCTCTTCATATCTTTCATTCTAGCCAAAAACATTGGTGTTCACTCTTGGTGCCTCATGGTGATGAGCGAACATCTCCTTCTACATCATAATCGTTACTCCTCGCACGGAGAATATATAACATAACAATTAATGAATATATGTTAGATATCTTGCGGGAAGCCATGTTTTTACACAGGTAAATGAGATGAAGTCGAACGTCTGTCTTTGCTGGTTAGACTTTGAGTTCTAATACGAACCAATTAAAGCCTGTCCGCGTTAAACTTTGGACACCAGAAGAATTGCAGCATCAACAAAATATACAAATAATTTATTAAAACCGATTGTTTATTTCACAATAATAGAGTTATATCTACATTAGAAACAGTTCATTTGGATGTAAGTTCTTCTTTCTGTAAAATTCTCGAACTTTCTGTGGACCATCCACCATCAGGTACGGTATCCTCAGATACGCCCACAGTGACGATTCTCCATCTTCTCTTGAAATCATCGGTACCATTTGCTTTCTTCTTAGTTTCGAAGAGTTTCCGCTTGACTAGCGCCCAGTACTTCTCTCTTTAGCGAAGTTTTGGACAGTCTGGTGGATTGGCTATTTTTGGCACGTATTTGACCTCTTGTACCTTATACCATTCCGGGACGGATTTTGCATAGTGACAAGCTGGAGCGTGACTTCTGATAAACGGTAACAATCGCTTTTTCAGACATTCTTTCTCGTACACATGCTTATTGATAGTGCCGGTAGAGACGAAACTTTAAGATTTTCGACCACAACTACATATGGCCTGCCAAATCAAATATTTCTTCGGGAATTTGGACACTTTCTTTGCCCGAAAATGCTCAGCAACGGCGTTCCCTTGCATTGCGGTATAAAAATCCAGACCCGGAAGCTGGTTGAAGTCTTGAAGTACGTATGTTTTCTCGTCCATTATGAAACAAGAAAATGGTTGCAAAAAAATTGTGTGAAGCTCCTCAGCACGACTTTTTGCAGTTAAATTTTACTTGTCATCGCGGTTGGCCACCTTTTTCACTTTGTACTCCTTCAGTTCTTGCATTTGCTTCACTTTTTGTGTGTATGATTTTGATCTCCCAACTTTGCGAGCCACATTTCGCATAGAAAGATTGGGATTTTATTCAATAATGACTACCACCTTCTTGTCGATTTGTCGGGAGTATATTTTTGGATTTGTTCCACTTCCAACCGTCTCGGTCAACAGTTAAGCGCTTGTCAAATGATTTGCAAGCACAAAACACGATACTTTTTGATAGGTGTTCCGATTAATTCGGATTTTGCTGCCGATCGTACAAAATGCGTTTGCGCACTTCTACTTGTTTCGACGCCATTTTACTGAATGTAAAAAGAATGCAAACATGTTGTACCATGAAATAGAGTGGAGAGTTTCAGCTGTAATATAAGTGAAACATTTCGATGATCCGTGAAATATTTCAAAATCTACACTGAAAGAAAAGTGTTCGATTTTTTTTTACTAGTTGCCCGTTGTGAAGTCACGCTTGTTGGTTCATTGAAAGTGAAGTTCGAGTTTTTATTGTAGCCAACAACTGTCACTTGCCAGAGTTCTTTGTATCACACGTGGCAGGTTTTTTTTCTGGATAACGCGATAATAAATTGTTGTAACCATTGAGTTTATTCTCAAAGGCTCATTGACTAAGGCTGTGTACCAATTCGCAAATTAATTCTTATCTTCACTACTCGAGCTGACAGACGGCAACTCAATTTTGACAGACACCTGTTTTTATTTATTTATTTATTTATTTAACATTTAAAATAACGATACGCCCGCCCATGCGGAAATTTATCGACCTGTACAGACGACTTTCGTGCCTATGGAAAGTGCAGAGCAAAGATTACACTAATCGGCCGATGAAAATCGAAGCCTACAGGCTGCTGACAAAACAATTGGTCAAGGTGGAACCGGGTGCCGATCGATGATCAGTCATTAAGAAGATCAACAACCTGAGGACCAACTATTAGAACGAACAACGGAAGAGTCAGAGTTGAATGGCGTTCAATTTGAACCTACCCTTTGTTACTACAATTTGTTGGAATTTCTCATCTTTCACCTCAATCAAAGGAACTTTCAGGTTAGTTGATGATTGTGAATCTAAAAGGCAGCATAAAACGATTTTTTAACGATTCATCGGACACATAATGACGGATATGACGACGAATCCCCACAGCCATCGATGGAGCTAGCTTTGATGAACGGAAGTCCGTCGGAGTTAGCAGACATTCTGTCTAGACGATGTCAATTTTAGGAAACGAAATTGTCATGACATGCTGAACACGGCCATTTATGATCAATTTGAAACTGCTAAATGTGAAGATCAATATGATGCATTCGGGCGCAGTATTCCATTTAATCTTAGAGCTTTACCAAACAAACTACGTATTTACGTTGAAAAACTCATTAATGAAGCCATCTGTGAAGCTGAATTTGGGAAACTGAACCGATATTGTTGTTGGGGGGTTCAGTTGGGAGAGAAATCGAATTCAGTTTTTAGCATAGACAGTTAAAGCGATCCCTTGAAATTTTTTTAATGGTGTATTAGAATGTTATAAAATAGTGGGGGGTTATATCAGGTATACAATCGCAAGGATCACGTAGGACCGCGTTGGTGTCGTTGGTTAAAATGTTAATCAAAAAGCTCTATGATTTTACTTTGAAGCCGCCCCTTCTTATGAACTTTGCTCCATTGCACTTTCGCGATCCTCATCTTTCTGGGCTTCTTGCTCTTCAACCCTAGTATATAACACGCGATACGAACCGAAAAGATTAGCCGTTCTTGCATGACTCTGTCTCCCATACCATAACCGAGTGGACTGTGGCGGGTGGACAAAGCCCTGTCCGAACTACCAGCTAAGAGCTCGTGTCGAAAACTGAAATCATTTCGGTTCATCTTGCGTGCTTTATACTAGCGTTGATAGCATAGCACTGAATGAAGATGGGTACGAAAATATAGTACATAGCAAAATTCAAAAGAGGGGATGAGCCTCAGTCATAAAATCAGACACCGCCAACAAAGCAAAATAATTTCGCAGCAGGGGGCTGTGGCTGTTTCTGTATTCATCATGGAATGAAACTAAATGAAATAAAAACAAGAAGACATTTTGAACCATTTGTTACCCGTTTTTGAGGACCCGGAAAGGGAAAGCATATTTTCAATCTGTTCATACGGAGGTTTGTATGGGAGCAAAAGTAAAAAAAATGAATATACTTATAGCACTTATTTGTAATTTCAACGCAAACATTTTGTAGGTTTTTTTTGAACAATTGGTGTATGAATGAGGTCTTTCTGTTCAATTGAACGAGACGCTCTTATTTTTAATTTTATTGAAATGACACCCGGTATGGAAAAGAGAAACGTAGTCCTACGTTAAAAATCAACTGCCAATTAATGTCTCAATGAATAAAACCTAATCTAATTGGTAACAATTAGGAGGTAACGGTGCGGAGGCGGCGAAACACGTCAATGGAAATATTGAAGTCATACAAGCCAAAGTAGTCGTTAAACCGCTGACAAAATGAACGAAAAGGCTCATGCAAAGCGTAATTTCTGCTCCGCGGTTCCAAGAGCAGAAAATCACGTTGTCGAAGTGGTCGCTTGGGTGCGTACAAATTAAGCTGTGCCAGCAAAGCCGGGCAGTCGATGTCTCCTGACAGAAGTTTCGCTGCGAACGTTGCTTGTGCAATTGATTCAGTGCACCGTGGTCCAGAATGCGAATTTAGCTGGAAAGATATATTTTCAACCTAAGTTTGAAGTTTTGGAGCAATATTATCTTCCACAAAGTTGTTTCTAATAACAAGGCGCTTCTTTTGGTGTGAATGAAAACTAGGGTGGTCCTTATTTTCAGAGAAATCGAAATTCTTACTTTTTTTATTTTTATAAATAAACGCATACATTATTCAGAAAAGTTGTAGAATAAATGAGTTCAAGCAAATTTGATGGTATAATTTTTCTGCATGTTTTGATATGACCGAGTTAGAGCATTTTTTCCTACGTAGCTTAGGGTGTCCCTATAAAAATCAGTTATTTTGCTGTAACTCTTTTATTTCAAATGTTTTAGCAAAGTTGTCTTACCAGTGAGCAACAACAAAAGTCACAACTTTTGGTGTGCTAAAATTGTCCCTATCGTATGTCAAACAAGAGTTATTATGGTTTTTGTGCACAAAATAGGCCTTTTCAAATGTTGGTTTTCATAGTTGGGACAAACCAAAAAAATATTTTTTAACAGCATTTGAAAGGATTTTCATTATTGCATGTTATGTTTAAAAACTGGAGGCAGGTTATTTTTTTAAATTGAATAAAATACATTTAAAAAGGGCGTAATTTTATAATAAAATCGGTAATTACTCGCTAACAGTAAGAGGCATCGGTAAGATTTACACGTCCAAACTATTATCTATTCAAGTTATAAGAATCATCTGAAAACAACGTTGTTGGCAAATTTGAAATAAAAAAGTTAGAGCAAAAAACTGGTTTTTCTGTAGATACACAGAAAAAACTACTCTTCTGCTCACTACAAATAAAAAAAAGTTAGATTTTAAATTTCTCTGAAAATAAGGACCACCCTTTTTTTCATTCACACAAAAAGAAGCGCCTTATTTTTAAAAACAGCTTTGTGGAAGACAATTTTGCTCCAAAATTTCAAACTTAGGCTGAAAATGTTTCTTTCCAGCTAAATTCGCATTCTGGACCACTGTGCAGTGGTTCGATCAGTAGAAGACGGCACATCTCCTCGTATGGTGGCAGGTTTCTTGGATCAAAAAATCGAAGAGCATATCTTACATTTTTTTATTTGAACTGCTTTAATTCGGACAATCCCAATGGCATGGAATGGACTCCAGACGACCGCATTTGTTTCTAATATTGACCGTACAGGTGAGCACAGTGCACAGTGGGCAAAAGTGGATCCAAAATCCCATTAATTTAGACGGCGCAGGGTAGAAGTCCTGAAAAATAGCTTATCTTATGGGAAAAAATGCGGGGAATCCAATGGTGTTAGTTTCATTTAGGGTTGACCACAGTAAGTGTCCCATTTTGCCCATTTTTCTCCTCCTTGTGGATGCAAACTAGAATTATTACTCAAAAACTAAACTTGGTGCTACTATATTGAGCCCAAATGCACTGTAAATTTGCAAAACACGCTGAAGAACTGTAGGGAACAAATTTGACTTTGATCGGATGCCAGGAAGTGGTCCATTTTACCCGATTTTCCCTCACACATGCATAAACTCATATATCACGTGGTTCGGAAGATTGGCGCTAGTAATATTGCTCTCACTTGCACTGTTCTTACGTAAACATGTCCGGAGAATCGAATGGTAATAGTTTCGTTTAGGATTGACCACAGTAAATTGTCCATTTTACCCGAATTTTCCTCATAATAATTAATTAATAATATCATTTAAATCATGCTGTTTTGAAGATCAGCGCTAGTAATATTGCTCTAACATGCATTGTACTTATGTAAAAAAAATATCGGAAGAATCGAATGATGATGGTTTTGTTTAGGGTTGCAAACAGAAAATTGTCCATTTTATCCTATTTTCCCTTTCTTTTGGGAAAAACTTACATATCACGTGGTTTTGAGGGGAATTCGGGTAAAATGGACAATTTACAGTGGACAACCCTAAATGAAACCATAATTTCAGCAGAGTATGATTGATATCACTGTCAAGGCAGCTGACAGTTGTTGGCAAACACACTTTTACAAAAATCCATGTTAAGTTACAAATATTGTGTTTATAATCAATGTTGGAAACAACACCGCTGGGCACACTGGATGCCCTTGTCGGAGAGCGAAATTCGGAGCGAAACGAAATGTCAACTTAAGAGAAGTCGGAAATCAATCATGACCAGGGTTGCCATGAGATTTTGAAAAATATCTGGCATGTTACAAATAAAAAATCTGGCAACAGACGGATATGTAAATTCGGGAGTAACAATTGAAAAGGGTCAAAGAGGTTTTACAAATGTTTATAGACCCTTTACAAATGTTGTCCCAAAATGAGTCATTTTTTGACTCTTATACTCGTATTTCTTAGTAACCATCAAGCGCAGGAATGCCATATTCACAGACATGTCTGTACGTTAGCAGACTTTTCATTTTTATTGCAGACTTTTTTAACGATGCAGACATTTAGCAGACATTTTATTTATGTTGCAGATTTTTACAGACATTTAAAATGTTTTTTAAATTCCAAATAAAGGTATTCTCTGACGTTCGGATTTAAAACGTACGAGGATCTGAACAGTATAGTATATACGGTATGAAGTTTTGTTGTAATATTTTGAAATATCGTAGGTGTCATTTAAAGTAGAAATCCTTGAAGTAACGAAAGCGGTGGGCCACTTGGAGGCCACTTCGATAAGTATCGTATAGGACCTTTCCGAGGGTAACATTGAGTCCCTACTTATGTAGTGTTCAATCCAACACGTGTTGAAACCCATGCGAAAAATTACTGTCAAAGCGTTGGTAATATTGGTCCTTTGCTATTAAGTCATATCGAAAATCAAAGTTCACAACAAAAAAAATCATATTTGAGAAATTTAGAGACTTCCTCGAAAAAAAAACTTCTCCTATGGTCAGGTAGAAACTGCTCAGAAGTATTGGACGCAACCAGTTCATGCTAGAAGAACCTTCAAACATTCATTACCGAAGTTCAATACCAGAATTTCAAGACAGAGCTTCCCCAATAATCAGGAGAGGACTTATCAGAGCTTCAGAAAAAGTGTAGAGAAGAGGACTTCTCGGGAGTTTGGAGTTTTTCAGAGGTTTTGGAGTTGTTCCCAGAAATTCAAAGTTGAACTTCCCAGAAGTTCAGAAAAAAAACATTCCCAAATTTCCAGGAATGTTCCAGCACTACCTATAATTTATCAAAAAATCAGGAAAAAAATCTTCAGGACGATGCGTCATAGAAACTGAGGAAAGAACTTCTCTCAAGTTCAGGAAATAAATTACCAGAAGTTCCGGAAGAAACTTCTCGAATGGTTAGTTGGAACTTCCTAGAAGTGCTTGGCAGCTTTTCCAAAGTTCAGACGAGAACAATCTGCATTTCAGAATACGGATTTCTCAAAATTCTTTAGAGAGAAAAAAATGAAACTTCCCAGGAGCATTGGGGGTGATTCCTTCTTATTTGAGCACGAATTTCCCAATAGTTCCGGAACAAACTTCTCCAAAGTTCTGGAGATAACTTCCCAAAAGTTCTGAAGAGGACTTCTCAGAAGTTTAGGAAGAAACTTCAAGAACAAATTTAAGGGAATTTTCCTAAAAATTTTGGAATAAAGTTTTCCTCACAGTTCCGGATGGGACCAATCAGAAGTTTGGAAAGAAAAAGCTCAGGAAAAAACTTCCCCAATTTTCAGGAAGAAACCTACCACTACCTGTAGGATCAAGAAGGAATTTTTCAAAAAAATCATTAGAGAACTCCTCAGAAGTTCACAAGAGAACTTCTCAGAAGTTGCCAAAAGTTCAGTTGGAACTACCCAGAAGTGCTAGAGAGCTTCCCTAAAGTTCCGAATCGAACATTTCAGCATTTCAGGACGAGAACTTCTCGAAGTTCACGAAACCCCAGAAGTTATGGTAGATTCTTTTGATAAAATCAGGAAGAAACTTTCCAGAAGTATAGGGAGATCTTTCTAGTAGTTCAAGCAGGAATTTCTCAGATGTTCAGGAACAAACTTCCACGAAGCTCAGGCAAATGCTTCCCTGAAGTTAAGAAGAGATTATTTCGGCAGTTCAGAAAAGAACTTATCAGAAGTTCAGGAAGAAACTTCTAACAACTTAAGAGGGTTTGCCAAGAAATTCTGAAGAGTACTTTCTCAAAGTTTTGCAGAAACTCTTCTCGTAGTTCAGGATAGGACTTATCGAAAGTTTAGAAAGTACTATGTTCAGGAAAAAAGTTACCAAATGTTTCTGGAAGGTAAGGTTGGGTTCTTAAATGTGAATTTCAAAGAAAATAAGAAGTGGCTGCCAAAAAGTTCATGAGGAATTTTGCCTGAAGTTCAGGAGGAAACTTCCCAGAATAAAGCAAAGAGCCTTGCAGAAGATCAGAAGAGAGTTTCCCTGAAATTTAAGAGATAATCACTGACTAACCGAAGAAGCAATCTATACAAAAATCATTCATATGACCATAATGATATTGATGATCATGAGTGATGTTCAAAATATTGTACACACCATCAATGGTCAAAAGTCTGTTGATTTTATCAAATGAAAATTGTGATTTTGAAATAAAAAACTGGTAAAAGCGTTACAGGGGGATAAAAACTATCGAAAATTGTGTCATCTATGCGAATGCTTCAAGCTTCAGTTTCACTTTAAAAATATGAAACAATAGTGTAAGGTTGCATACAATCCAAGAAATAGATGCTAACATAATCACACAAATAGCGATAATGACATAACAACTCGCTCTCTTATTACGTCATTTCGTTGAAACAAGTCTAATTTTCTAAAAAAAAATTACAGACTTTTATAGACATTCCCAGACATTTCAAATTTGTATCACAGACATTTGAAAAAAAATATCTGGCATCCTTGGTCAAGCGTGGAATTACACTATTTGAACAATGCCAAACATTTGACGGATTACGCGCATTTTTAACCTTTTCTAATTTAAAAAAGTCTGGCATTATGCAGGGTTTCTCTCTTTGTCGATTAAAAGTCTGCCAGTGCCAGATAAATCTGGCATAATGGCACCCCTGATCATGACTGGAGTGAAGTGGTAAAAAGAACAACAAGTTGAGGACAGTAGAGTTAATAGTGTGCTATTTGCAGCTAAATTAAAATTTACTATTACCATAACTCTACACTACAGATTAAAATCAATATTACAAACAAATTAAAATTAAAATTAAAATGTTCAGGAGGAAGAAAACTTACTGTAAGAGAGGTAAAACAACATACATTAATTTAATTAATAAAGCTTTCGTGAAGGCGTACGCTCAATTTTGTAACATTAAAAATGTTCCATTTCAACAATTTTATTCAAATAAAAATGTGTAGAAAACGTATTTAAAAATTGATGAGAATATTCGTTAACTGAGCAATTTTATTCGCTCAATTGTCCTCGCAAAATATTCGAAAAGTTGTTCATGAGTGTACGCTAAATTTTGAGTTTGACTGTATGCGTACATTGAAATAGTGTAAATTGTAAGCCGACGAAAGACATTCTGAACGGTAACCCTATGCTGGAGGTGTAAGCAAATACAAAACAATTTAGCTCCCTGATCCTTGAGGGCGAATAAATTTGTCACCCACGTTATCGATATCATCATCATCATCATGAATGCCTAATTCATTCCTTGTTTGAACCACTTCTCCCGCATTCCCGTGTCCATCACAAAGCACCCGTAGGCTGTAAATAGCGGCTAATTGCGTTGTTAATTGAAACAGTTCCCTATCCCTATCCGTCCACGATGGGGGCGACTCTCTCGTGGCCAGTCCCGGCAAAGATTTATGACCCATTCGACAGTGTGGAACGAACCTAATTACGTATTCATTCGCGCCGAAGTATCGCACCACATTTACCATATTCTAACACACAAATCTCATTCTACTATTCTCGCACTCGCAAACAAATAGCACGCCCGCCTACGATCTGGCACCGAATCCGGACAAGCAGTGGATCCTCCGGGTGACGCAACCGATGGAACCGATTCATCGCAAGTTTACCGATCTGCTGATGACGAAACGGCTGCAGACGCTCCAATCGGTGGACGTGGCCGTGGAGCGGGTCTACCAGGAACTGAAAGCCCTGGACGAGCTGGACAACACCTACATCATCTACACCTCGGATCACGGCTACCATCTGGGGCAGTTTGGGTTGATCAAAGGCAAGAGCTTCCCGTTCGAGTTTGACGTTCGGGTGCCGTTCCTGATTCGAGGCCCGGGAATCGAGCCGGCCAGTGTGTTCGTAGTATGTGATAACGATGGTTTGCGGTTGTATTTCATGAGATTCTTGTTTTCAATCGCACAGGGTTGACGAGATCGTGCTGAATGTGGACTTGGCACCGACGTTCTTGGACATTGGCGGCGTAGTTCCGCCACCGCACATGGATGGCAAGAGCTTCCTGCCGTTGATTTTGAACCGTCATCGGAATGCGATCGACAAGTGGCCGGATACGTTCCTGATTGAGAGTTCCGGTCGCAGGGAAACGCCCGAGCAGATGCAGGAACAGCGGTTGAGGGCGGCTGCCGCCAGATATAGTGCTCGCATGAATGCGGCCAATTCGAGCAGCGTGATGACGGGGAGTCAGCGGGGGGAGAGTGTCCTCTCGCTGGAGGTGGTAACCGAAAGCGAGAAGAGAGACGAGGATGTGACGATGGATTTCGGATCACACGAGCACGATGACGACGATGACGAGGGGGAGGGGGATCATGAGGGTGAGAGGTTTCCTGTTTGGGGGTTTAGTGAGAGGAGATTTAGTAAATTTTTGTTTTTCGGTAGATGATGATCATCCGATTGAAGATTCCGACGTGGAAATGGCCGAAGCCCGGCAGGATCAAGAGGACTACGTGATCGATCACCAGGAAGCGCAGCATTTCGGTGTTAGTGAAGGTAATATGCTTTAAATTAACAATTTATTTTTCGCTGTGATATGGTAAAGGCTCGCAGAGGTGTGGTTTGTTGGGTTCTTAAAATTGCCTGCGAAAACATCGACTCAAATCTAATGGATGTTTTCGATTTGTCGACTAGTCAATCCCAGTTATATTTTCTCAAATTTGAGTGACTCCACGTTTGACGAAAGTGAGTCAAAACGACTAAAAACTGAGTTAAAATGCTGGCCGTGTAGATAGAGAAAGAGAGAGAGCGAGTGAGATAGAGTGATAGCGAGAGAGAGAGAGAGAGAGAGAGAGAGAAAATGGAATAGAGAGAGAGAGAAAATGGGATAGAAAGAGAGAAAATGGGCTGGAGAGAAGAAATGGGATAGAGAGAGAGAGAAAAACTGGGATAAAGAGAGAGAGAGAGAAAATGGGATAGAGAGAGAGAGAGAGAAAATGGGATAGAGAGAGAAAGAAAATGGAATAGAGAGAGAGAGAGAAAATTGGATTGAGAGAGAAAAAATGGGATAGAAAGACAGAACATGGGATAGAGAGAAAATGAGATAAAAAGAGAGAGAAAATGGGAGAGAGACGGAAAATGGGATAGTGAGAGCAAATGGGAGAGAGAGAATATAAGATAGAGAGAGAAAATGGACTAGCGAGAGAAAATGGGACAGAGGTAAAAAAAAGGATAGAGAGAGAAAATGGGATAGAGCGAAAACGGCATAGAGAGAAAATGGAACAGAGATAAAAAAAATGGATAGAGAGAGAAAATGGGATAGAAAGATAGCGATAGATAGTAAAATAGAGAGATTAAGCAAGCGAAATTAAGCAAGAGAGATTAAGTAAGAGAGATTAAGTAAGAGAAATCAAGCAAGAGAGATTAACCAAGAGCGATAGTGGAGGTACTAAAATAGAGAGAGTGAAAAAGAGAGAGTGAAATAGAGAGAGTGAAATAGAGAGAGAGTGAAATAGAGAGAGTGAAATAGAGAGAGTGAAAAAGAGAGAGAGTGAAATAGATAGAGTGCAATAGAGCGAGTAAAATAGAGAGAGTGAAATAGAGAGAGTGAAATAGAGGGAGAGTGAAATAGAGAGAGTAAAATAGGGAGAGAAAAATAAAATAGAAAGAGAAAAATAGAGAGAATAAGATAAAGAGAGTAAGATAGACAGAGTAAGATAGAGAGAGTAAGATAGGGAGAGTGAGAAAGAGAGAGTACGATTGAGAGAGTAAGATTGAGAGAGTAAGATTGAGAGAGTAAGATAGAGAGAGTAAGATTGAGAGAGTTAAATAAAGAGAGTAAGATAGATAGATAGAGAGAGTAAGATACAGAGTTTACTCCAGCCATTAGAGTCTGTGCAGACTTCTCCAAGATATTCGAAATTTTTCTATAGAAATAGAAATATAAATATTTATTAACGACACTTTACCATGTATGTGGCATTCGTGTCGGAGAAATTTTTCTATGGTTGTAGCTTGTTGTTTATATTGAGAGAGTTTTCTCTTTTTACTCTCTTTGTTGTTTAAAAAAGGAAGAGAGCAAGAGAAAATGAGAGAGAGGAAGAGACCTGCTCAAAAACATCGACTCAAATCGGATGGATGTTTTCGATTTGTCGGCTTGTGATCCCAGTTACATTTACTCAAATTTGAGTGACTCCACTTTTGACGAATAAAATAGAGAGAGTAAGATAGACAGAGTAAGATAGAGAGTGTAAGATAGAGAGAGTATAATAGAGAGAGTAAAATACAGAGAGTAAAATAGAGAAAAAGAGAGAGAGGAGAGAGTCAAAAAGAGAGAGAGAGGAGAGAGTCAAAAAGAGAGAGGGGAGAGAGTCAAAAAAAGTTAGAGCGAGAGAGTAAAAGAAAGCGAGAGGGTAAAAAAGAGCGAAAGGGTAAAAAAGAGTGAGAGAGTAATAAAGAGCGAGAGAGTAATAAAGAGCGAGAGAGTAATAAAGAGCGAGAGAGTAATAAAGACCGAGAGAGGGTAAATAAGAGCGAGAGTGTAAAAAAAAAGCGAGAGAGTAAAAAAGAGCGAGAGAGTCAAAAAGAGCGAGAGAGTTAAAAAGAGCGAGAGAGTAAAAATGAGCGAGAGATAGTAAAAAAGAGCGAGAGAGTAAAAAAGAGCGAGAGAGTAAAAAAGAGCGAGAGAGTAAAAAAGAGCGAGAGAGTAAAAAAGAGCGAGAGAGTAAAAAAGAGCGAGAGAGTAAAAAAGAGCGAGAGAGTAAAAAAGAGCGAGAGAGTAAAAAAGAGCGAGAGAGTAAAAAAGAGAGAGAGAGTAAAAAAGAGCGAGAGAGAGAGTAAAAAAGAGCGAGTGAGTAAAAAAGAGCGAGAGAGTAAAAACGAGAGAGAGAGAGTAAAAACGAGAGAGAGAGTTAAAACGAGCGAGAGAGTAAAAAAGAGCGAGAGAGTCAAAATGAGCGAGGGAGTAAAAAAGAGCGAGAGAGTAAAAATGAGCGAGAGAGTAAAAAAGAGCGAGAGAGTCATAAAGAGCGAGAGAGTAAAGAAGAGCGAGAGAGTAAAAAAGAGCGAGAGAGTAAAAAGAGCGAGAGAGTAAAACAGAGCGAAAGAGTAAAGAAGAGCGAGAGAGTAAAAAAGAGCGAGAGAGTAAAAAAGAGCGAGAGAGTAAAAAAGAGCGAGAGAGTAAAAAAGAGCGAGAGAGTAAAAAAGAGCGAGAGAGTAAAAAAGAGCGAGAGAGTAAAAAGAGCGAGAGAGTAAAATCGAGAGAGAGAGTAAAAAAGAGCGAGAGAGAGTAAAAAAGAACCAGAGAGTAAAAAAGAGCGAGAGAGTAAAAACGAGAGAGAGAGTAAAAACGAGAGAGAGAGTAAAAACGAGCGAGAGAGTAAAAAAGAGCGAGAGAGTAAAAAAGAGCGAGAGAGTCATAAAGAGCGAGGGAGTAAAGAAGAGCGAGAGAGTCAAAAAGAACGAGAGAGTAAAATAGAGCGAGAGAGTAAGAAGAGCGAGAGAGTTAAAAAGAGTGAGAGAGTCAAAAAGAGCGAGAATGTAAAAAAGAGCGAGAGAGTAAAAAAGAGCGAGAGAGTAAAAAAGAGCGAGAGAGTAAAAACGAGAGAGAGAGTAAAAAAGAGCGAGAGAGAGTAAAAACGAGCGAGAGTGTAAAAAAGAGCGAGAGAATCAAAATGAGCGAGGGAGTAAAAAAGAGCCAGAGAGTAAAAATGAACAACAGAGTCAAAAAGAGCGAGAGCGTAAAAAAGAGTGAGAGAGTAAAAAAGAGCGAGAGAGCAAAAAAGAGCGAGAGAGTAAAAAAGAGCGAGAGAGTAAAGAAGAGCGAGAGAGTCGAAAAGAGCGAGAGAGTTAAAAAGAGCGAGAGAGTCAAAAAGAGCGAGAGAGTTAAGAAGAGCGAGAGAGTGAAAAAGAGCGAGAGAGAGTAAAAAAGAGCGAGAGAGTAAAAACGAGCGAGAGAGTAAAAAAGAGCGAGAGAGTAAAAAAGAGCGAGAGAGTAAAAAATAGATAGATAGATAGATAGATAGATAGATAGATAGATAGATAGATAGATAGATAGATAGATAGATAGATAGATAGATAGATAGATAGATAGATAGATAGATAGATAGATAGATAGATAGATAGATAGATAGATAGATAGATAGATAGATAGATAGATAGATAGAGATAGATAGATAGATAGATAGATAGATAGATAGATAGATAGATAGATAGATAGATAGATAGATAGATAGATAGATAGATAGATAGATAGATAGATAGATAGATAGATAGATAGATAGATAGATAGATAGATAGATAGATAGATAGATAGATAGATAGATAGATAGATAGATAGATAGATAGATAGATAGATAGATAGATAGATAGATAGATAGATAGATAGATAGATATAGATAGATAGATAGATAGATAGATAGATAGATAGATAGATAGATAGATAGATAGATAGATAGATAGATAGATAGATGAGATAGATAGATAGATAGATAGATAGATAGATAGATAGATAGATAGATAGATAGATAGATAGATAGATAGATAGATAGATAGATAGATAGATAGATAGATAGATAGATAGATAGATAGATAGATAGATAGATAGATAGATAGATAGATAGATAGATAGATAGATAGATAGATAGATAGATAGATAGATAGATAGATAGATAGATAGATAGATAGATAGATAGATAGATAGATAGATAGATAGATAGATAGATAGATAGATAGATAGATAGATAGATAGATAGATAGATAGATAGATAGATAGATAGATAGATAGATAGATAGATAGATAGATAGATAGATAGATAGATAGATAGATAGATAGATAGATAGATAGATAGATAGATAGATAGATAGATAGATAGATAGATAGATAGATAGATAGATAGATAGATAGATAGATAGATAGATAGATAGATAGATAGATAGATAGATAGATAGATAGATAGATAGATAGATAGATAGATAGATAGATAGATAGATAGATAGATAGATAGATAGATAGATAGATAGATAGATAGATAGATAGATAGATAGATAGATAGATAGATAGATAGATAGATAGATAGATAGATAGATAGATAGATAGATAGATAGATAGATAGATAGATAGATAGATAGATAGATAGATAGATAGATAGATAGATAGATAGATAGATAGATAGATAGATAGATAGATAGATAGATAGATAGATAGATAGATAGATAGATAGATAGATAGATAGATAGATAGATAGATAGATAGATAGATAGATAGATAGATAGATAGATAGATAGATAGATAGATAGATAGATAGATAGATAGATAGATAGATAGATAGATAGATAGATAGATAGATAGATAGATAGATAGATAGATAGATAGATAGATAGATAGATAGATAGATAGATAGATAGATAGATAGATAGATAGATAGATAGATAGATAGATAGATAGATAGATAGATAGATAGATAGATAGATAGATAGATAGATAGATAGATAGATAGATAGATAGATAGATGGATAGATAGATATAGATAGATAGATAGATAGATAGATAGATAGATAGATAGATAGATAGATAGATAGATAGATAGATAGATAGATAGATAGATAGATAGACCGCCTCCTTGCGGCAGTTAGCCGAAACTTTAGCCATTGGTTAAAAAACGAGGCTTGCAGGTCTATTCTTCAGTTCCTTGGTTCAGTTCCAAATCTTTTCTTGTTGATTGTTCTTGTTGATCAAATCGTCCGTCGTTTGGATATTCATTTTGGCCAAATATATTTTGACCGTTTGGCCGATCGCTCCAACCTCCCGCACCAACGCACGGAAAGAAGGGGCCACCTTGTCTTCCGTTTGAGCTTCTGTTGAATCCTCCGGTCGCTAAAAACGGTTGGACGGCCGGAACCTGGCTTCCGTTCGATGGACTCTCCCTTCTCCAGAAGGGCCAAAATCTTGTAGATGTTTCCGCGATCGTATCCAGCAATCACAAAGTGTCAATCATTTCGAACTCGAACTAATTTCAAATCCATCTCTCCCCCTTTCCCATCTAGCTCATCACGACCCGCTGGACAACCACCTGCCGATGTCGCCGTTCCGATCGAAAATGGAACGCCTCAATAACGAGTGCTCGAACCCGACGCTTCAGCAGAACTGCGTCGCCGGGCAAAAGTGGCGCTGCATCAACGAGGACGGACGCTGGCGGCGGCATAAGTGTAAGTTCCACCTGCAGCTGCAGAGCCACCTGGCCGAAATCAACAAACTGTCTAGTCAGAACAAGCGCAACTGCGCCTGTTTCACCCCGGATGGACTGATCTACACCAAGATCAAATCCAAACGGGACTACAAGCATCACATGCTGGGAGGTCGAAACCCAGGCCATCGCAGTCGACGGCAGAAACGGGACTTGGAGGAAGCCTATGCGGAGGTCTTTCTGGAGGCGAATCCGGAAATGGCTGGTTTGGTTAGGATTGCCAGATCGGCAGTTGAGGTGGAAGAGGAAATCCTATCTAGTCACGAGGGCGCGGGGAGAAGCAAGCGGGATGCGGCCGGTAGCGGAGGTGGAGGCCAGATTGAGAGTGTGATACACGAGTTGCAGAGCACGTTGAAGGATATCGAACGAAATTTCGAGCAAAATTCTGTGCTGAAGAAGCACAATTCGACGGCGGGTGAGGACATGGATCTTCCTGGTACTAAGTGTTTTGTCACGGCGATCGGGAAAGTGAATTGTTCAAATGTTATCTACGAGGACGAAACCAGCTGGAAGCGAAGTCGTATGCAAATAGATATGCTGATCAGGGTATTGAAAACAAAGATAAACGATCTGAAGGATATCAAGAAACACTTGAAGGAACACAGGCCATCTAGCTTCCGAGACGAGGATGGGGATGACGAAGAGGATAATCAAAGCGCGTCCTTTGAACAGGATTATGAATTCAAAACGACAACCAGTACTAGCACGACGTCAACTAGTACGACAACAATGAGCCCAATATTGGAGCAGGTATTCCAAAGAAGGGAACCCTTCAACCGAACTGGTTTCGGGAAGCGTCCGAAACAAAATGGTGGTGGGTTCCGGAGGCGTCCAAAACCTGCAAGAACAGAAGATGAGGAAGGGCCTCTGATCGATATGACTTTATTCGAAGCTGGTGGTAACAATGAGGAGGCGCAACCAGAGTCAAGCAATCCTAGATCTAGTCACAATAGGCACAGAGGCAATGGTCCTTTGCTAGGAGTAAATGGCAAGCATCGTAGTAGAAATCGACTGGAATCTCAATCCACCACAACCACCACAACTAGTACAGAAAGCTCTTCTGATGAACCCAGCTCAATTGCACTGGAAACTATTACGTCCAGTACAACCGAGAAGACAGTGCTCGAGATAACTGAGGAAATTCTCCAATCGATTGCCAGTTCCACGACCATAAATTACCAGCAATCCTCTAGTCCATTTTCTTCAGACGTCGAGAGGAAAACCCCGAGTAGCACTTCTCCCTTCTCCATTATAACCGAAGCATCCGGCTTCGACGAAACACCCTTCCCAAATGCAGCGGAAACCGACATTCCTGCGCTGGTCGACGAAGACACATCCAACCCGACGATGACCCACAATCTCACCACAACATCAACCACGGTGGCCAACGACATCTTCAGCGCCAACGCCATCACGCACAACCAAATTCCGGTGGTTAAGCACGACGTCACCCTCCCGGCAGCCGAGTGCTACTGTGAACCGGAAGTTGACGGGTACGTTGAGGGTTTGTTGTTTGCGGAGACGTTCAAGTCTTTTGATATTCCATGTTTACATTACCTTTGCATTGCAGACCTCTGCCGGACGAACGGGATCTGGCACGGGAAACGCGTCGACGGTTGAAGGAGGAACGCCAGAGAAAGAAGGAGCGGAAACGCCAGCGGAAGGCCAAGCTAGACAAGGAGTGTCTCTCGGAACGGATGAACTGCTTCAACCACGATGCGAACCACTGGCGGACGGCACCGATGTGGGACGATAAGCCGTTCTGTTTCTGCATGAATGCGAACAACAATACGTATTCGTGTCTGAGGACGATCAACCAGACGCACAATTTCCTGTACTGCGAGTTTACGACCGGGTTGATCACGTACTACAATCTGAGAACTGGTAGGTGTTTTAGTCGTATTCTGTGGGACGTTTCTTGACAACGTTCTTTGTTTATTTTTAGATCCATTCGAGACGCAGAATCGCGAGTCGACGTTGACGCCGGAGGAGAAGGTGGTGCTGCACGAGACGTTGGAGTACATGAAGGGTTGTCGGGGAAAGAGTTGTACGCTTCCCAGACATCACCATGGATCAGGGACAGGAGGAGGAGGGGGTGGGAGTGGAGTTACGGGAGGAGCGGGAGGTGGTAATCAACAGGATGGCAGTTTGCTGCTGCTTCCTCCTGGTGGAAGGATGCCGGGGTCCGTTGGGACGGGAAGCGGCAAGCGGAAGCACCATCGGGATCCGATGGGTGGTAGGTTGAATGTTGAATTAAGAACTCATAGTTGATCAGCTTGTAACTGCATACATTGACAGCGCTAGGAGTATGTGAAGAATCAGGATGGTTCAATTCAACACAATTGAAATAGCTTTGTGAAAAATTTGTTGCAATTAAATTGCTTTACATCACCACCTAGTGGTGAAAATGTGGAACTTAGATTTTCTCTACATATTTTGGATCAGTTGTGCAGTGTGGTATTGTAGCCATAATTTTTGTGTTCTATTCAATATGGCAGCAACAACAATGTTACCTGCAGAGTAAAGACTAGACTCGGGAAAAATGGGACACACAAAAATGTTCACCAAAAATTAATTTTAAATCGGATACTTCTCAAATGTCCAGTGATTAAATAACTATATATTAGCTATGTTTTGGCATAATTTATTTATTGAATTTCCTCCTCCTAGCTGAATGCTCGTACATTTCTTTTAACACTGCTCATGAGATCTTGGACGAGGCTTTGTCCATCTTCCTTACACAAATTCTCCCAGTTTTTCTTCAAAGCTTCATCGGTTTTAAATGTTTTTCCGCTCTTCTTTAACTTCTTCTTCATTATCACCCAAAACTTTTCGATCGGACGAAGTTCTGGTATATTTGACGGCTTTGCCTCCTTTGGGACCACATTATTGCCCTTCGCCTCGTACCAATCCATTACGGGTTTGGCGTAATGGCACGAAGCAAGATCCGGCCAGAACAGCGTGGGACCACGGTGAGAGCAGCGGAAGGGCAGCAAGCGCCTCTGCAAGCATTCCTGTCGATAAATCTGCCCGTTTATGGTGCCGATTGTAACGAACGGCTTGCTGTACCGTCCGCACTCGCAGATCGCATGCACAACAGGTACTTCTTTGCGAATTTGTCCATCTTTCTCTTACGGAACTTTTCCGGAACCTCCATGCGGAACTTACCGACACCAAAACTCGAGGCCGGGGATTTGTTTGCTGTCCGCCTTGATATATGTCTCGTCGTCCATGACGAGACAGCCTGGCTTGACCAGCCACTCACGGTACAGCTTCCGGGCACGCAATTTGGCCACCGTGTTTTGCTTGTCAGTCCGGTTTGGCGCCTTCCTGACCTTAAAACCACGTAGCCCAGCCCGCTTCATGGTCTCCTGGACGAACCACTTCGACGAATTGACCTTTTTGGCCACGTTTCGGGTGGAAAGGTTCGGGTTATTCTTAAAGTACTGCCTTATCTTCCGCACCTTCTCTGGGTATTCCGTTTTCGGTTTTCGGCCGCTTCCAGCGTGCCGCTCGCTGGTCTTCGTCTCCTGGAACGTCTTCACAAAGCGGGACATGGTAGAATGGTGGATTCGAAACCTTTTGCCGATCCATCTGTGCGACTGACCAGGATTATCGATCATCGCGCCCAAGATTTGCTGGCGTAGCTCTTCTTGTTTCGAATGCATCTTGAAAACTACTTGACAGATCGCGATAAAATTTTGCACACATAAACATAACACTCTAAACTAGTATTTACCCGAAATTTCATTTTAACCCACGAGATAAAAAGTTACACCCAAAACAAAGTGTCGCATTTTTTCCGAATCCAATCTTTAGTTGATTGAATTCCCTAGCCTTCATATGATAAATCCTTTTTAAGAATGATGTAGCTTCGGAAAAAATGTATTAGGTCATCTGAAGTTTTCTTTTTTAATGAATTGATAAAGTTTAGGGATGATTTCAGCCGACATCCAACACGAAGAGAAGCAGTTAAATCTCAGGCATTGGCTAAAGATCAACGCCAGATGATCGTAGAACTGGAGGCTCAATTGCTTGAACTCCAAGTTCGGGATGTTGTCGAAAGTTGCGACCTTCATGTTCTTTAAGGTTTTGATATAGCTCTCCAACTCCTCCAGTAAATCGTTGGGACTTAGATAGATGTTGTTCGCAAGCTCGCTTACGGCAGCTTTGTGCGGACTGATGATGTTTTGTCCGAGATTATGGGAGCTGACGAAGTGTTGACCTATCTCAGTAGTATTCCCTGCAGGAGTTATTAAGCGATTCAGAGCCTCTGCTGCCTAATGAAATCAAGGGTAGCATAAAGGGTGTCCACGATGAAATTGCCACACTATGAAATTGCTCTAACTTTTTAACCGTTGGGTAGAATTTAATGAAAATTTGGGTGGATTTAGTTCATAGTGCATTATTTACTTCCTGCAAGTTTTAAAGTCCTGTGAAACTCGCGGAAATGGAGTCGGAAGAACAGCTCGTGCGTGATAAAATCTTGCGCATTCATCACGAGAACAAGGATCTCTCGCATCGTTCCATCGCTAAAACGTTGGGAATCGCGAATTCCACGGTGTCGCGAGTGATTAAGCGGTTCGAGGAACGGTTGACCATCGATCGGAAGCCCAGAAGTGAAGGAAAAAGTATTCCGTACAACACCAAAAATCACAACCGCGTAGTTGGGGCCTTCAACCGAAATCCGAACGCCTCCGTTCGGGATGTGGCTAAGAAGCTGCACCTAAGCCGAAGTTTTGTCCAGAAGGCCAAAACTAAGGCTGGGCTTCGAACGTTCAAGGTACAAAAGGCCCCTAATCGCGACGAGAAGCAGAACAAGTCCGCCAAACCCGTGCCAGGAAGTTGTACCTCAACATGCTGACGAAAGTTGAATGCTGCATCATGGACGACGAAACATATGTGAAGGCCGACTTCAAACAGATCCCCGGCAACCTGTTTTTCACGGCCAAGGATAAGTTCAGCGTTCCGGAGCATGTCCGCACTCAGAAGATGTTCAAATTTGCGAAGAAATTCCTGGTTTGGCAAGCCATCTGCACGTGCGGGAAGCGGAGTGCACCTTTCGTGACCCAGGACACGATGAACGGACAGGTGTACATAAAAGAGTGCCTCCAGAAGCGGCTGCTTCCTCTCCTGAAGGCCCACAACGTCCCAACAATCTTCTGGCCGGATTTGGCCTCATGCCACTACTCCAAGGACGTGCTGAAGTGGTATGCGGACAATAAGGTCAATTTCGTGCCGAAAATGTTCAACCCTCCCAACACTCCGGAGCTCCGCCCCATCGAGAAGTACTGGGCGATTATGAAGCAGCACCTTCTTAAACGACCTAAGGTAGTGAAGACAGTCGAGGAACTGAAGAAAGTATGGGTTACATGCAAAAAACGGTTGATTCACAGGTTGTGCAAAATCTTATGGCTGGGGTTAAGGCCAAGGTGCGGGCATTTGCGTATTTACTGTAAATAAAATACGAGTAAAATGGTAAAATGAAGTTTAATAGTTATTTCTCAATCCCTGAAAATTTGATGGCAATCGGATGAAAACTCGAATTTTGCGAAAAAAATTTGTGTGTGGCAATTTCATCGTGGACACCCTTTAAACTGGTGACCTGGCGCCTCCCCCCTTAGACGTCAATAAAATTTAATAAGATAAAATAAAAAACATATACGTATAGTATCTAGTTCACGATCTTGTGTTGAAACGTGCAGAAAACCATGTTAATACGAAGTGTTCCATAACTGTGGGAAACGCGTTGCTTCCGGTCACAGTTATGGAACAGTTTTAAAATATCAAACTTACAGCAAATAAACGCATATACCACGAAAAATTTCAATAAACTGATAAGAACATACCTCAATCGTGGTGCACGGACCATTTTATTATCAGGATTGAAGAATTGCATCATTTTTACAACTTATAAATACAAAAGTACTTCTTACGTTCCTATCGAAAAAAAGAGGATATTTTAACAGCTGCATAACATAAATTTTACACTCTCGCAAAAATAGCATTATTTCTGGGTAAAAAAATGTGCCTAATGTACAAAATGGCAGAAAATTAATAAAATTTTATTACAAAAATGTGTCTGGTACGAAGAAATTTATTTTGAGCAATATATCTAGCAAGAAACACAAAAGTGTTCCATAACTGTGGCGGGACTGTAATGTTTACTGCCTGACTCAAGGTGAGAGTGTGAATGCATGCATTTTTTTTAAACGATATTATTTTATGCTGATTTATAATTTGGGAAAAAAAACAAGATTCGAAACGGAGAGGGTCAGGTCTTGGAAGACGTCCCAACGTTGACCGTGATTTCCATTTCGAGCAAAATCTGTTCCAGGACTACTTTAGCGGCACACCAACAAGAACTTTCTGCGTCGTTTCCGCATGCCAAGGGAGATTTTCCTGGACATTCTGCAATTTATAGAGACTAGAGTTACCTGATGAGTTTTTCCAGCTAAGTTGTGATGCAACTGGAGCCCGTTACAAAATTGCACTGCACCCTTACGGATATTGGCGTACGGCTCCTCAGCTACACGGTAAATAATATGTTCTTCTAAACTAGAAAAACAGCTCATGATTTCATGAATATGTTGTGTTTTTGTATTATGAACAATATTCATGATATCATGAACTATTTGTCTACCGGAATGAAATCATGAATAAATCGGATCGAAACCATGAGCTGAATTCCTGATACTGAAAACCTTATTCATAGATCTGGCAAATCTACTTTATCGACTATGCATGTAAACAAAAAAATTGAACCCACCGCTAGGATTCGAACCTAGTGTGGATGTGGAGAGCTGTAATAGTACCAGATAGATGTACTAACTACGCTATAGCTATTCTTGAAAAGACTCTTGACTAATGAAGCTGATTACAAATCTTTAGATTAGAGGCAAAAAAATATTTCCTAAGTTCGTGACTCGCATCTGTCATTTTAATAATGAAATCATGAATAAGAGTCATGAATTCATAAAGATGAGAGTTCGTTTCATTATTTTTTATTCATGAAAACAGAAACGAATTTGTTTCCGTGTAGTTCTCTAGATGAAAAAGTGACCCTGATTTTTTTTTGCAAATCTATCATAAAGACTTACGGCCCGCAGTAGTTATGTCCCCAAACACCGGAAGAGTTTAAGATACTGATGCATGAAAATGCTTCTCATAAGTTCAGAAAAAATCGCATAAATTCAATGAACTTACCAGAAACTCAGTAAACTTATCAGAAGTTCAGGATACTTCTAAGAAATTCAGGAAAGTAAAAACTTAAACTTCCCAACATTTAAGGGTTCTTCCCTGAGGTTCAAGCAACTCTTCAGAAATTCGGGGAACTTCCCAAAAGTTCAGAAAACTGTTAATATTTTTTGAATATTTATTTATTCATAGAACTACCCAAGATGTTTAGGGAACTTTCCAGAATTTCAGGGAACTTTCCAAAAGTTCAGGGACCTTCCCAAAAAATTAAAGAACATGTCACTAGTTCAGAAAACTTTCCAGAAATTCATGAAGCTTTCCTAAAGTTTTCGAATCTTTCTCGAATTCTAGAGAACTTCCCAGAAGTATAGTGAACTTTTCAGAAGTTAAAGGAACTTGTAGTAGTTCAAAGAACTTCTTTGACATTCAGGGTACTTCCCAGAAATTCAAAAAACTACCGAAAATTTTAGGAAACGTACATAAAGATCAAGGAACGTCTCCAAAGGAACGTCCCGTCAGGAAACTTTTCAGACGTTCAGCAAACATTTTAGACGTTCAGAGAACGCTCTAGGAATTCAGAGAACTTCCCAAAAGTTCAAAGAACTTCCCAGATGCTCTGGATACTTCCTGAAAATTCAGGAAAGTTCTTAGAAGTCCTGGGATCTTCCAAGAATTTTAGAGAACTTCCCCAAAGATCGAGATACTTTTCAGAATTTCAGAGAACGTCCCAGAAATTCAGGAAACTTCTAAGGATTTTTTGAGCATTCTCAAAAGTTTAGGAAACATTCTAAGATTTTTTCCATAAGCTTAGAAAATGTTCCTTGAAGTTCAGGGATCTTCCGAGAAGTTCGATAAACTTTCCAATTGTTCAAGGAACATCCTAGATGCTCAGGGTGCTTTAGTTTTAAGAAGAACTTAAACTTCTTTCTACTCGATAAATTTTCGTATCGAATCAAAACGAGAAGAATAAAATCAACTACTGTTGTAATGTTTATTTAATTACTTTTAATTTAAGCCGTTTCACAATCTTTGAGATTCTTTAAAGTTGTTGTAAGGTTACAGGGTGCGGCAGAAAATAATGCGAAAATTTGTTCTATTTCTTTCAAATCCCATTTTCAACTAATTCAAGCAATAATATCAACATTTTCGAGTGCAGTTATAAAGATAACTTTTTAAACAAATTTATTCAATGTGTCCTCCATTTTTATTTATAACATCTTCGAGCCGACGCCGGAAGCTAGAGCATGCCTTTCGTACGTAGTCCTCCGACATTGACTGCCATGTGCGTGTTATGGTTGACTTCAGGGTTTTCACACTAGGGTGTGATGTTCTGCTTCAACTTATGCCCAAATCGAATAATCCAACGGATTCAGATCTGGACTGCTAGGGGGCCGATATACACTTCGGTATTGATTTTAACTCCAGCATCAAAGGAAACAGGCGGTATTTTCAAACCGTTGGACGCCACCAAGCCAAACACCATGATTTTTGGTTTGATATTTGAATGAACCGGTCCGTGCGGCTGTTGGCCACAGCATCGATGCTGAAAAACTTTTCGTCGGAGAACAGGATTATCATTTTTTCCTTCTTCAACAAGGTAAGCAATCTCTTGGAACGAGTCACTCGTAGTTCCTTGACCCGGTCCTCAATCAAGTGGCGTTTTACTCTGGCTCTGGAAGATGCATGCAGGTCTTCTTTGATGATTCTCCGCATGGATTTCTCCGAAATATTGGCTTCCTTGGCAAGTTTTCTTATGGAACGCACCGGGTTGCGAGCAATTTTTGCACGGACCGATTTGATCACGTTCGATTATCTTGAAACTTTCGATTAGTTGATTCAACTTGCGAGAAGCCTAATCAATTTCTGTCTAGCTTATTACATTCCCACCAAAACATCAGAGATATTCCAAAATTCACAGTATTTCAGATAATATTTTTATAAGAGTTTGTTCAGTTGCCATATAAGTTATATAAGTTATAAATTCTTCCCCAGAAGATGAGGCTGAATATCGTGATACCCAGTAAACTTACCAAAAGTTTCTATATAACAGGTTTCTCTAAAATGTATCTCCATGTGCTATTTTCGAGTACTAATCATGGCCAATCATTTTTCATTTCCGAACAAGTGAGATACTATTCGGAATCGGAATTTGCCACCAAATTAGTCGTAAAATCTAAAAAAATAAATCCAAACAACGATTTGGACCATCGTTAAAGATGCCCTTAGGCCTTAGTTTTGCCAAAGAAAAGTTTACCATTTTTTTAAATGCTGTTATTTTTTTCAAGTTTAATGATTCCTGAACATAACTACCCAAACCTGCTTTCACGTTCTCCCGTATAATTTTCCATGTTTCCCATTTTTCAGCGACCGGTGGTAATATACCCGTTCACTTCTCCGACTTTGATGCCCTGCAAAATGGAACGCCCAAGAAGAAGATCAAGTAATGTCCCTCATTTCTACCATCCACCGTTTGGAGCAAATTCTCAAACATCTCTTTCTTCCAGATGGGGCAAACGGAAACAACACTGGCAGCAACAGCAGCATCAGCAGCTTGGCAATCAACAGTCACGGAGTGGCGGAAGCAGCGCGACAAACGGCGGTCCCCATTATCACCAATTCCGAGGCACGGAGCAGTTCCCTAGTCAGAGCCACGAGATGCACGGTGGCGGCTTCAAGCGAAATCGCACCAGCAGACGGCAAATTTGGAGGAGTACAATCTACAATTCTTAAGGTGGTATGTTTACGTTCGTTTTATTATTTAGTTCGCTTGGAAAGTGTACCGCTGAACGCATTCTTTTAACGAGCTACCTACTTATGGTAAAGATCAAGTAGTTCCATGAAGGCAGTTTGCGTGTTGTTGTTGTGCAAAGGTGTCCAGTTAGAAAGCCCAGTTAATTGCAAGGAAAACGACTGATGTACATTTTATCCGTTTTATTCCGTAGTTGTGTATATTTTTTTTTAAACAAAAGTTATCGCTAAGATTATGCATAATTTAGGTTACTTCAGCAACAAATTTTCAATTTACATTGTTATCACATGTTTCGAAACGTACTAAACGTAAACGCATTTGCTTGCTAGATTAGGTCACTGCCATTCCCCTGTACGCTTAGGAAGTGAAGAATTTTACCCGGCTATATTTGAACCAGCTGTCGAAGCAAGAAGCGTTGGAGGCTGCTTCTGTTGTTTTTTATGCTCTGCGACAAGAACGCAACAATTGCACAAACACTATTTAGAGTTCAATATGACAAACAGTGAATGCAAATAATCATGAGTATTTATTCTAAACATCATTTCTTAACAATCAATCAAGTATAACCAACCATTATCTATTAGTAGAAGCGTTATGCCATGCTGCGCGACAATGATAACGCAACGCAACAGTATGAATTTAGGCGTTTTGGTTTGTAGTGTTGCATTGAGCGAAGAATCTCTTCACGTGCAGAGAGGATCGGTTAGGCATTTTTTGGGAGCAACAAAGAGAAATTTATGATCCCATATGTAATTGATTAGCATGTCGTCGCCGGGGGCAGCAGATTGATGGATGATTAATATAGGAGAGATAGCTGCCGGTGCGTTGGCACAACATATAAATAAAATAGTAGATCACATACCCACGGCGGGGGCGTAGTTCGATCTGAAACGTATCCGAATTCCGATAGAATCATTGAGTTAGAGGCTAGTTCATTATACCTTTTCGTACGTTGTTTGTTTGCAACGTTAACCTATCTTGATAAACTGATTGGTGATGAAACCTGAATGTTGATCCAAAATAAACAATTGAGAAAACATCTCAAGTTGGCGACCTAAAAATGATTGTGGCATGTTCTAATGTGTGTTTGTCACTGTCAAAAAACTGTCTCGTTTGTGACAAGAAACATGCTTGTTGATTCTTCTAAGTTTTCTCAAATTCACTTTTGTTCTTCCCAGCGCACAAAGGCTCTGTTGTACCAAGTTGATAGTGGCACAGAAAGAATAGGAGGGAGTTCTTGTAATTCTCTTAAAAATCCCAGAGTCAACTGCAATTACTTTCAATAATTAGTCGTAGTTGTGAAATTAAAGAGTTTACAAGAGCCACTTTAGAACAAATACATGGTGGCCAGAGAATGATCAACTGGTCGAGAAGTTTGTTAAACATTGTAATAGCTTTAGCTAATCCTCCAGAACCCATCTATTCGAAAGCAACTTCTTAATTAGCCGTTGTTGATTTTCTTGGATCATTACCCAATGGACAGCACATAGAGTAGTGAGGGGCAAACGTTTGCAAAGGTAAAAGAGTGCAATGGACATTTTATCGCAATCCATTATATAAATCTGACAACACTAGGGTGTATTCGCGGAAAATGGCACACACAAGAATGTTCACCAAAATTCGGCCTCTTGTCGGAATCTTTTGAAACTTGAAGAAAACAAAGATGAACTATTTAGCTACACTTTTTTTGGTACACGTTACCGGTCATGTATGATTTAGTTTATGAAAACATCGAAAACATCGCGACAAAAATCGATAGCTTGAAAACCATTAACTTTAGACCATTGATGTCTTCGGGAGATTTAATTTAAAAAATTAGATCTATCTTTTGGTTGACTAGGTTCTTTTCTGTTCATAATAAAAGTTTAAACTTTTTATTGTTATGATTTAGAGGATTTTTTGCTTGTTCAAAATTGAAGACATTTTAATGTAGTGAAACTTTGCTGCAGAAATTGAACTTCTATCTCAACTATGTATCGTTTTATAACAGTTTTTCTGACTTTCCTTAAGGTGGGATAAAAAAAACAGTATTTTTTGCTGTAACTTTTTTATTTCAATTTGAATTTGATAACTTTGAAGAAATAACTTTTAGGGTAGAAAACGACGCACATTTTGAAGAAACAAGATAGTTGCTAGTAATTGTATAAAAAAAGGTGTAGGTTTATTAGCAGATATTTGCAAAACAGAGAACGCAAACTGAAAGTACAAACTTCCATTTACAAGATCGATGCAAAACTGTTTGTCCCCTTTAGGAGAAAAACTATTTTTAAGATTGGTAGTTTTGCATTTTTTCGCATAATTTTTGATCAGCAGCATCAACAATTATCATCAACGAGCGTAACAACGCGAGTTCTGTATGAAATTTTATTTTTTTTAAATAAACCCATCTCTGTTTATTTATTAAAATTTATATGACAGAAAAACAGACACAACAAATCATCACGTGTGTGTGTGTGTGTGTGTGTGTGTGTGTGTGTGTGTGTGTGTGTGTGTGTGTGTGTGTGTGTGTGTGTGTGTGTGTGTGTGGAATTTTAAATATTTTTTTGTACAATTGACTGTCAAATAACAGGACCTTCAATCTAGGCCAACTGACAACTTCCAGAATTAGCTACATGGGCTTGCCCCAAAGCTCATGTTTCCGCCCCTAACTTTATAAATTTTATGTTAATGGTATTGATAACTGCTTGGAAAATAGATGCACGCTGAGAAAACTTGCAGACGATGCTGTGATCTCAGAGGCCCACGAGCGGAAATCTTGCAAAGACCATTGCAAAATTCCTTTGATAATCTGTCCATTTGGGCCAGAAAGTTGGGGCTCGAGTTTTCACCGCAAAAAAACCGAATTGGTACTGTTTACTAGAAAGCGTCTCAAGCTGTTGGGAAGAAACATTACCCAATCTTTGACCTTCAAGTACCTTGGAGTCATGTTTGATCCAAAATGCACTTGGAGTACTCACATTGCGTATTTAAAACAGAAATGTTAACAAAGGATCAATTTTCTAAGATCAATTTCCGGAACATTGTAGGGTGCTCAACCGGAAGACCTCATTAAACTCTAAAAAACAACTAATTTTTCAGTTAATAAACCTCTTTTTGCTTCCTCTCGGTAAGAAACAGCCACCTCATTAAATTGGAATGCAATCATTATCGTTGTTTACGTATTGCCCTTTGTTGTATGCATTCAACGCATAATTTGAGCCTGGAGGTTCTGGCAGGACTAAAACCCATCAGAATCGCTTCTCAGAGCTCTCATCTAGAATACTGATCAAGTGTGGAATCAGTAACAACCTGGTGATTGAAAACATCCAAGAAATGCTCGAATTGAGTAACCAGTCTAGATTCTAACGAATCTATATTAACTATTTGTCATCCGATATAAGTCTTCCATGCTATAATTCTCCTAGTGTACGCTTCACTTATCACAGTTCCTCCATTGATTATGATCTCTTCATGCAACAGGCTATTCAAGGAGCTCCAGATCAAGAACAACCTATTTTAGTTCCCCATATTTTTATTCAAAAGTACCAACATGTCAATTGCAATAGAAGAATTTTCAATAATGGCATCCCCTGGTTTTGGTGTCTACTATGAATACTCATCTGCCTTCCGGAAACTTCAGGAACCTTGTTCTGTATATTTTGCTGAGGCCCTCCAGCTGATTAAAACTGTGAGGCACTCATCTTACTTTCTTTTAAAAATCTGCTCCCTGATGTGTGCGTTGGTCGAAAGATCATTTAGGATTACCTTTGTATCGCATTGCTCAATTCCAGGCAATGAGAAGGCGGACTCTCTAGCAAAGGTGGGCGCACAAGAAGGCGAGATTTTTGAAAAAAGCATTTCACATGATGAAATTAGTACTTCAGAGTTCTCTTCAAAGTTGGCAACACGATTGGACAAGTAATTCTCTTGGGCAGTGGTTCCCTTATTCCAAAAGTTTCGTCGAGATCGCGGTTCAAAGGTCTGGATGTAAGTCGCGGTTTCATTCGTGTGATGTCAAGACTTATGTCCAACCACTATTTGCTAGACGCACATCTCTACAGAATTAACCTCGTCGATAGCAATTTATGTACGGAACCGGTTATGATGACATCGCTCACGAAGTTTGGCATTGCCCGGATAATGATGCCTCCAGAGCACGATTATTGGATATCCTAGTGGCCCGAGGTAGACAACCCTTCCATGAGTTAAGAGATATTTTGAGAATGCGTGTTCTTCTCCACATGTTTGTCTGATCTAAGAGTGTAACTTCATCATCCCCCTTCCTTCCACTCTAGTAAATTCCTTGCCATAGTGGTCCAGTTTTATTATCCTTTTATTTCCGTGCTACTTGTACCTGCCGAGCAAGCTGTGGTCACCTATCTGCGACTTAGTTACTGAAAGGGGCTACAGGAACCGAATATTTGGTAGATCTCGCAACTATGAGCAGCAACTAATACCGGAAATAATTTACAGTGGTGGTCACGAAAATAAGGCCACCCCTTCACTCTAACAACAAAATCGATAAAATTCACAGTGAAAAACATCACAAGAAGAGCTCACTCTATCTGTCATTATAGGAACTTTGTTAGTAACAAATTAAGTTGAAAATAAATCTGCTAGGTGTCTCTCGTGCATGGAGAAAGACTTATTTATCCAGCAGCTGTCAAATTCGGTTGGACACGAAAATAAGGCCATATAACCGGAACCGCTCAAATTTGAAATATTATACAAAATTCGTCGATGTAGGCTGTGTTGAACTAGTTAATGACTAAAAAACACTTGATAAACAATATATTCAGTCTTTTTATGTTTGATATACAGCAAAAATGGGACGTGCAATTCATTTTTCACACTTGGAGAGGCAATTGATTTTGAAATGGCATAGTGAAGGTAAATCGCTAGAATGGTAGGGGCATCTCGTTGGATGGTGTAAAATGCACTGAAAGTACAAAACAATATTGAAAACCGCGGACCTAAACGTAAAACAACAAGTCATACCGACCGTCGAATCGGTTATGTCTCCAAATATGATCCCTTCAAATCAGCTATAGCAATAAAGCAGGAGCTTCAGCTTGAAATTAGTGCACGTACTATTCGCAGAAGATTTCAAGAGCTGGTCGGGTGGCTATTAAAGTTCCTCTACTCAGTAAAAAGAATATTCGAAACAGGCTAAATTTTGCGAAACAACATTGGAATTTGTCTGGTCCCGATGGCATCAAGAAATGGCGGAACGTACTATGGAGTGACGAAACAAAAATGAATTTATTTGGATCGGATGGTAGAACCTACGTCAGACGACCACCGGGCTGAGAATTTTCACCAGTGTACACTTAGAAGACGGTCAAACATGATTAAATTATTAATGAAATGTTGCTATTAATGTTGCTAAAAAAATGGTTATAGTATTTTCCAGGATGCTTTTTATTACTGGCTGTGTAACCAATAGAATAGAATGTAATGAAATAATAGAAAACATAAGTTTTGAGAAACTGTGAAAATGAGAATAAACGACCAAAACGACCGAAACGACCATGTACCGATGCCGCGCAAGGGTAGAGGTCAGATGAAAATTTGAAAATAACAAACATAAACATTTTTAATAGATTTTCAAGATATTCACTTTAATAAGTTGGAGATTAGTGCAACTGTCAAATCAATGTTCAAAACTATCATTAAAAATTGATTTTTAATTCCCAAACATACATACTTTCAACAATCTATAACACGATAAGGATAATGGTCTCCAGCTAGTCGAACATATCAGCACAATTACTACTGCCAAACCTATTTTGGGACCGCAAAAAGATTTCTAAATAGTAAATCATAGAATTTTCTAGCATACTTACTTATATATGCCAATCCAACGATCCATTAGAACAGCACCAACGTTGCAATGTTGCTCTACGAAACAAACGAGACTTATCTAACATGTTAAACCAAACAAGGCATCAAACGGTTTAACTTGGTCTAAAGGGTGTTCCGATCAATATTTGGTTAAACAGTGATGTGTGTCAGTCGATCAAAGTTTTTATCAATAAGTCAAATTCTTTATCTTATTCAAGTTCAGTTAATACAGAATACAGGAGAAATATTCAGCTAAGCTTCCTTTTTACCGAATGCGAATTTCCGGGTCTTTCGTTTAACACCTACCATAAGATTTTGTACAGTCCCCTTGTCCACTGCATTCACCGCAGTACGCCAGTTTGCTTTGAACTGTTTCTAGCTCACAACAGCCTTTTGAGTCTTCTTAAGGTTCCGCTTGACGATGGCCCAATATGGTTCGATTTGGTTGAGCTCTGGCGTGTTGGAAGGGTTATTGTCCTTGGGCACCACTTGAACGTTGTTGGCAGCATACCACTCCATGGCCTTTTTCCGTAATGGCAAGATGCCAAACCCGGTCAAAATAGAAAGGAACAATTGTGTCGCTTTAGGAAAGGCAGTAGACGTTTTTGTAGACACTCGCTCAGATAAATTTCCTGGTTGACGGTTCCGGTCGCGATGTAAACGTTGCTCTTCAAGCCACAGGTACAGATGGCCTGCCACACCAGATATTTCTTCGTGAACTTTGACAGTTTAATGTCCTTGAAAATATCTGCCATCTTTCTCAGTCCGGTTGCCGCATAAAATTCCCATCCAGGAAGCTGTTTAAAGTCTGCCTTGACGTCCTGTACCACGTAATATAACTTCGTCAGCATCGTCGTGTATAACTTCCGCGACGTGTTAATGGGTGTATTCGATAAAAATGGCACACAGAAAATCTTCCGTAACTTTTGAATCGTATGAGTAAAAAACCTAGAAATTTGCGTAGATCTTATCCATAGTGTATTATTTACATCTGCCAAGTTTCAGAGTTGTATATTCAGTAGTTCCAGTCATGTCGTCGAAACAAGAAATTGTCCGTGAGAAAATTTTGTGCACTCACAATCAAAATCCAGGGGCGTCCCACCGGTGGATTGCTAAGAGGCTTGGAATTGCAAATACAACTGTGTCTCGTGTAATAAGAACCTTCAAGGAACGTCTGAGTGTCCAAAGGAAGGAAGGGAGTGGTCGTAAAAGTGGTCCAATGGACAGTAAAATGGCCAGGAAAGTCGTACAACAATTCAAGAACCGTCCAAACATGTCAATTCGAGATGTCGCTAAAAAGTCTAAGGTGTCAGTCGGTTTTGTGCAGAAAACCATGAAGCGTGCTGGGTTACATGTTTACAAAGTGCAAAAAGCCCCAAACCGGAATGAAAAACAAAACATCACTGCGAAAACCCGCGCCCGGAAACTTTACACGAAGCTGCTCACCAAATCCGGTTGCATCGTGATGGATGACGAAACATACGTCAAGGCCGACTTCCGTCAACTTCCTGGGCAAGAATATTTCGTTGCCAAGTCGAAGTTCGATGTTCCGGAGGATGTTCGAAAGAAGAAACTATCGAAATTTGCAAAGAAGTTTCTAATCTGGCAGGCGATTTGCGGATGTGGTGAAATAAGTGCTCCCTTCATCACTTCCGGAACAATAAACGGTGCGATTTACACGGAAGAGTGCCTTAAGAAGCGTCTCTTGCTATTCATTAAGAAGCACAAAGGATCAACTCTGTTTTGGCCTGATCTAGCATCCTGCCACTACGCTCGAAACGTATTGGAGTGGTACCGCGCCAACGGAGTCAATTTTGTGCCAAAGGATATGAAGCCACCAAATTCACCGGAACTTCGTCCAATTGAAAAAATTCTGAGCAATTATGAAAACGGAACTTCGCAAACATCCCAAAACTATAAAAACAGAGCTAAAATTGAAGAAAATTTGGGTAAAAACAACAAAAACACTGGGAAAATCGGTTGTACAAAATTTGATGGGTGGAGTGAAAAGGAAGGTGCGGGCATTCGGGATGGGAGACGAAATTGAATAAAACAAATGTTGTAAATCAAAACTCGTTAGTAGTTCTTCATTCCCTGAAAATTTCAAGAAAATCCGCTAATCAGTTTAATTTTGATGAGTATATATGTGTGTGCCATTTTTATCGAATACACCCTTTATGTTCATCGTCGCGATTTGGAGTCACCACTTTCTTGTAAGTTGACACCCAAGCAACACACAAGTTCTATAACGGTTGAAAATACTTTTATATGAACATATTTGGTTATATAGAAGCTCGTTCAACATAAAATCATGAAGATATGTTACTCGGGCAGTCCAGCTAGTTTTTAAGCTCTATCCACGGTTGAAGGCGCCACTCCCAGCTTCTCTGCGACATCTCAGACGGAGAGGTTGGGGCTCCTCTCGAAACAGTGGGCAACTCTTTTTGTCGTCGCTGTGGCCTCCGGTTTTCGATTTCCCCCCGGTTCAGCTTTCCTGGCTGTCGACAAACGTTCACCGAACACTTTGAATACGTTGGTAACAGTGGATTATGCCACAGCCACATTCAACAATTTCGCCAACTTAGCGTGAGAGTAGATTGGATTTTCGCCATGCACGTGTTAATCTCAAAATCAAAATAGAGGCATGATTCTACACGCACACATCTTCAAAATGAGGGCTGTGCAAAATTTGTTAATGCCCGATGAAAGGAAATGCGTCAAGTTTAAGTCGACCAAATTTTGATCGAAACGCCCTTTAAAGGGTGATACGGTCAAAATTTGGTCAAGGGAAAACGCGTGTAAATCGGTGAAATCGTTTATTTAAAAAATCAAATTAAAGTTCTTTTTCAAGTTCAATTAGTATAAAATTCAGGAAAAATATTCAGTTAGGCTTCCGCTTTTCCAAATCCGAATTGCCGGGCCTTACGCTTGACCCCTGCCATCAGATTTTGTACAGCCACCTTGTCCACCTTCTTCGCCGCAGAAAGCCAGTTTGCCTTGAACTGCTGCTCGTCCTTAGCAGTTTTTTGGTCTTCTTTAGGTTCCGCTTGACAATAGCCCAGTATTTCTCAATTGGGCGGAGCTCTGGCGTGTTGGGAGGGTTCTTGTCCTGGGAACCACCTGCACGTTGTTGGCGGCGTACCACTCCATGGCCTTTTTACCGTAATGGCAAGATACCAAATCCGGCCAAAACAGTACGGAACAACCGTGTTTCTTCAGGAAAGGCAGCAGACGTTTATTCAAACACTCTTTCACGTAAATTTCTTGGTTGACAGTCCCGGAAGCTATGAAAATGCTGCTTTTCAGCCACAGGTACAGATGGCTTGCCAAACCAGATATTTCTTTGCGAACTTTGACAGTTTCGTGTGCTTGAAAATATCTGCTACCTTTCCCTTCCTTTTGCCGTATAAAACTCCTGTCCCGGAAGCTGCTTGTAGTCTGGCTTTGACGTAGGTTTCGTCGTCCATTACCACGCAGTCAAACTTCGTCAGCATCGTCGTGTACAGCCTCCGGGATCGCGCTTTGGCCGTCGTATTTTGTTTATCATCGCGATTTGGAGTCACTACCTTCTTGTAAGTCGATAGTCCGGCTCGTTTTTTGGCTCGATGCACGGTTGTAGACGATACACCCAGCTTATTTGCGGCATCTCGGAGAGATAGGTTAGGTTTCGCTTGAAACTACCGGCAACTCTCTTTGTCGTCTCAGCGGCTTCCGGTTTTCGATTTCCCCCCGATCCAGACTTCCTGGCTGTCGACAAACGTTCCCCAAACACTTTAATTACATTTGTAACGGTTGATTTGGCAACTTTTAGCGATTTTGCCAACTTTGCGTGCGAGTAGCTCGGATTTTCGCGATGCGCGAGCAAAATTTTGATACGCTGCTCTTCTTGCTTGGACGGCATTTTTACAACTGAAGAGTGAATTCCAAAATCAAAATAGAAGCAACATTCTACACACACACACCTTCAAAATGAGGGGTGTTCAGGTTTTTTAAATGCAAAATTGAAAGAAATACGTCAAGTTGATATTGACCAAATTTTGACCGTATCGCCCTTTACATCAACCGGTCGTGTGTCATACACAACTTCACTGATTTTCGGCAAGGATTCGCTTAATCCAATCTATCAATGTCGCCTCTTTTCTAGTTCAGGAACATTATAATTAATCATAATAACATTCATTACACATTGCTAAGTAGTCCTACGTGAACTTTGCGTATAAACCCATTGGGCTGTCCCTTTTAGTTTTTTACTGCTAAATGAATCAGAAGAGCAGATAATCGAACAACGTAGAACAGCAAAAACCAACCACGATATCACAATTCAGTTTGACAGCTGTACCCATTTGGCCGTATGCTGGCTTTCATGGCAGCCAATAGGTTCTATGAAGGTTCTCAAGTGGTCATAACATCTTTCACTGGAACATTTTCAAATTCTGTTTGGTCTTATAAAGGTTTTATTAACTTGTTTTCGCAACCGTGTAAGTTTATCAACAAAACCAGTAGGAGCAGGGCTGTGCATTTTCATGAAGGTTATAAGACTATGACCATCATCTTCTCAGGATCATTAGAACTCACGAATGATGGTCAAATATTGTGTCACTCACTAACAGGTTTATCTCATTTGTCCGTTTGTAACAAAAGCCTACATGACTCCTGGAGAATGTGATATGAAGAGAGTAGAAAAATCAAATACTCACTAATTATCTCTGAGAACGATATGCTAGACAAATTATTTTCTGCATAATAGATGTTAACCTCTGGTTATTACACTCAGTAGCAAAGAAAAAGCCGAGCAAAATTTTGCTTCCAAAAAACGCTATTTTCAACCTTCTGTAACTTTGTCAATTATCAATATTTTTAGTTTAAAAATTTGACAACACTATAACCAATGTATAGACCTTATATAACCGAAATTTCATATTGATAACAGTTATAAATTTGAATTTATCATAACATGTATGAAAACAGTCATTTTTGGACATAGCAATTTCAAAAATCTGTACTTCTGTGAAAAATTTAGGAAGCATATTAAAAATTTCTCCATAGCTTGAACCAATGCGGAAAATAATGTGTACGAAATTTGATCTGTTTCTATTGGGTGGTTTGAACTACAGCTGTCGTCAAAGTTGACGCACAAACATGAGTATTTCCCTTTTTCACCCGATATTGGACCTTGCTGAAATATCGGTGCAATAAAAAAGACGAGGCGAATTCATCTTAATTCAACTTCAACTTTTCAACTAAAAATATTGATAATTGACAAAGTTACAGAAGGTTGAACATGGCGTTTTTTAGAAGCAAAATTTTGTTCGGCTTTTTTTTTGCTACTGAGTGTATTGTCACCCGCTTCATGGATGTTATCAGCAATATCCGTTTGGATTTATCTGGTTCCCGGAAATTCGGGTTGTCGGGGATGTGTTCCGGTACGTAGACACTATTTGAGACACTAATTTCATTTCCCGGATCTTTGGCACAATTCTTACAAGCTATTTCTATTCCATTGTGGATCATATGCCGACTTGTTCCTGGAACGGCCATTCTGTAACAGGTTCCCCAGAGAATGGCCATGAACATATTGAGAAGGAATCCTTGGCAATATGGGTATCAAAATTCGAGAAATTTCTCCAGGAGGATATATCTTAACGTTTTGTGGTCATCTGATAATTTGTCCCCGAACCGGTTATTCAGCAACAGTTTCCGGTTACTCCGGAACAGTCAAACTTTGGCAATATTGGTATCAAAATTCATAAACTTTCTTCAGAAGGCTATTTCTCAACGTTTTGTGGACGTTTGATGATTTGTCCCCGGAACAGATTCCCGTGGGGTTTCGAAAGGCCATGAACATTTTTAGAAGAAAACCCTGGGAACATGGCTATCAAAATTCATGAAATTTCCCCATTTGGATATTTCTTCACGTTTTATGCCTATCTGATAATTTGTTTTTATTCAAAAACTAGCTGAACCCGGTGCGTGCGCTGCTACGCTTGCAACTAAATGAAGGAAAATTTAATGTAGCTGGCACTTTTATGGTTTTTTTCGGAATGACTTTTTTTTCTTGAATAAGCGGGGGTTCAAACTTCTATCAAAACATGCTTCTTACCCGAGAAATACACGTTTTGTGTTTAAGTATCCTGGATAATTCTCATTTTTGGTAGAAATTTGTGTTTCATTTGTATGGGAGTCCTCCCTTCCAGCGGGGGTGGTTTCTCAAACCACCATACAATGATTGCTTTCAAAACCCCCCACATGCCAAATTTGATTCGATTTGCGTGATTAGTTCTCGAGTTATGAAGAAATTTGTGTCTCATATGTATCAGAGCCCCCCTTTCTGAGAGAGTAGGGGTCTCAAATAATCATAAGAACCTTCCCCAGCCCCAAAAACCCCTTCATATAAATTTTCACGTTGGTCGGTTCAGAAATTTCCGAGTCTATAAGGGTCTGACAGGCAGACAGGCAGACAGAAATTCATTTTTATGTATATAGAAATCTACACTCCAAAAACCTCCACATGCCAAATTTTATTCCATTTGCTTGATTTGTTCTCGGGTTATGCTGAAATTCATGTTTTATTCGTATAAGAGACCCCTCTTTCAGTGAGCGGAGGAGTTTCAAACCACAATAGAAACATTTCCTGCCTTCAAAACCTCCACATGCCAAATTTGATTCCATTAACTTAATAAGTTCTCGAGTTATTCAGAAATTTGTGTTTCATTTGTATGGAAACCCCCCTCCCGCCCCCTTCCAGATGGCGGAGGAGTCTCAAACTTCTATAGAAACATTTATCTCCTCCGAAAACCTTCACATGCCAAATTGGGTTCCATATGCTTGATTAGTTCTCTTCTAACAGAGAGAGAGGAGGGGTCTCGAACTATCGTAGAAACATGTATTGCCTTTAAAATCCCCGCATGCCAAATTTGGTTCCATTTGCTTGATTAGTTCTTGAGATATGCAGAAACTTCTGTTTCATTTGTACGAGAGCCTCCCTTTCTAGAGAGGGGAGGGGTCTTTGACTACCATAGAAACATTGCTTGCCTCCAAAAACTTCCGCATGCTAAATTTGGGTTCCTTTGCTTGATCAGTTCTCGAGTTATGCAGAAATTTGTGCTTCACTTGCATGGGAGCCCCCCTTTCCAGAGAAGGGAGGGGTTTCAAACCATCATAAGAACCTTCCGGTGTCCAAGACGAATCCAACAAAGCAAAAATCTTGCCAAACGGTCCTTCCACTGGCAAGTTAAATAGTGACAAAGGAAACCCCAACTCATTTTTATGTGACATTTCAATATTAACACTTGTACCAGATATAGAATATGAGTGAGAAACGCGAGAGAAAATTATCTCTCGGTGGTTATTTCATGTCGATGAGAAGTTTGAGAGAGTGAGAGGCTATTCTGTTGCTTTGATTGTCAATTGCAAGAATCTCATTTGTCAATTCTCACGCAGTTAATACCGTGATGGAGCTCAGCACTGAGTAAACTCAAAAAAATCGTCACGTTGTTTCCACGTGAAACGCACGTAATTTTCGTCCACTGCCAAAATCAGTAATAATTTTAAGTATAGGAGTGCTTAGGCTTGTTCGCGACAAAATCTGGACACTCCTTAATACGTATATCTCTGGAAATACTTCATCAACTGTTTCGAAATGTTTCCGCAGACTTATGAACGTATGTCTGTTCATTGTGTAAAATCATTTGGGGATACAACAAGCTTTTAGATCGAAGATGGCGTCGAAAGAAGAGCAAAGTGCAAAAAGCAATTGTGTGCGGTCGCAATCGAAATTCGGATCTGTCAGTAAGAAAACTTGCAAAAAAGCTTGGTTTTCCTGCAATCATTGTCCATAACATACCTAAATCTTTCAATACACGTTTGACAACAGTCAGGAAGGCTGGGAGTGGTACAGAAACGGATCTCACTAACCACAAGAAAAACGCGAAGGTGAAGCAAATATTTCAGAATAAGGAGTGTATCGAAAATAAGCTATCCACAAACTTTCTTTCAAATTATGTTGAAAATCGATATTTTATTCATACAAAAAATTGATCCTTTATTGTACGAGGTTAAACTTGAACATAATGAAGACCGGATGAAATTTAAGTTATTCCTTCACGAATTTTCGAACTTTGGATCGAATGCTCTTCATCAAGTTCCGGACAAGTGTTGCATCGCATTTTTTGGACGCTTGAGCCCAAATTTTTTTTTAAACTCCTGCATGTTCCCAGCTGCCTTACCAGTCTTCTTGAAGACCCTCTTCACGATTGCCCAGTAACGTTCGATGGGTCGAAGCTGAGGGCAATTTGGTGGATTCGTATTTTTCTCAACGAAATCTATACCCTTTTCCACAAGCCAATTGAGAGTGGTTTTGGCATAGTGAGCCGACGCTAAATCCGGCTAAAACAGTGGAGGTGTACTATGTTTCTTGTATAAAGGCAACAATCTCTTCTGGAGACACTCAGATCGATAGATTTCCGCATTAATAGTTCCGGTAGTGTAAAAAATTGACTTCAAACCACAGGAACATATTGCTTGCCATACCAGTACCTTTCGACCGAATTTCTCCACTTGAATCGACCTGTCCGCATCGCTCACATCCTCCCCAACGACGGCAGTAAAGTATTGTGGACCTGGAAGGGTTTTCGAGTCCTCCTTTACATAGGTCTCATCGTCCATCGAAACGTATGCATCCGGACGCTGCAAAAGACGCGAATACAATTGCCGGGCACTTTGTTTCAAGATTTTCTGCTTCTTGTAGGTCTTCAGGTGGTTTCGAATCTTGATACGCTGGATCATTCCGGCACTCGTTCCTGCTTTTTTGGCCAAATCACGTATTGACATTGATTTGTTATTCATGATTAGAGATACCACTTTCTGCTCAAGTTTCGGGTTGGAAGAACCGGGTTTTCTGCCTCTTCCTGGTAGCTCATCCAAAAAATAGTGTTCCCCAAACTTATTAATGATGGTTTTAACACTCGCATGATCAATTCCAAACAGCTTCGCCAATACTCGCATTGTAATACCCTTCCCACTTAGCCATGTGTCCAGAACCTTAATTTTCACTTCCTTTTCAATACGCGACATTTTGAAAACGCAGAATATGACCCGCACAAACAAGTAAACAAAAGAAAGCTGACAGTCAAACGCACAGCATGCAGTGTTCAGAGCATAAAAAACCATCACAAATACATGCGTACAACGCAAATGTATGTGGATAGCTTATATTCGATACACTCCTTAGACCAGATCTTTCCATACGTAATGTGACTAGAAAAATAAAAATGTCCCCAACTTTCGTGCAAACCGGTAAGGTATGAAGTCGTTTAAGGTGAAAACTGCACCGGCCCGGAATTATCAACAGAATTTGACGGCTAAAACCCAGGCTCGCAAGTTGTATCGCGAATATTTGACGAAGTTTTCCTGCGTGATAATGGACGATGAAACTTATGTGCTGGAAGACTTTGATTATACTGCCATGCAACGGAACGGCGTAGAGGAGCATTTTAGGACAAAGAAAAAGTTTCCCAAAACATATTTGGTTTGGCAGGCAATATGCAACTGTGGTCGACAAAGCCAAAACTTCATCACTACCGGAATGGTAAACAAGGAAATATATCGGGAAGAATGCCTAAAGAAGCGATTGTTACCATTCCTATGCAGCCATGACGCTCCCTCGCTATTCCGGCCTGATTGGACATTTTGTCACTAAAAATGTTTTGGAATGGTATAAAGCGAATGGAGTCCATGTTGTACCGAAAGAGGCAAATCCACCTAACTGCCCGGAGTTGCGATCTATCGAGCGGTATTGGGCTCTCGTGAAGAGAGAACTCTCTCAATATAAACAACAAGCTACAACTATAGAAAAATTTCGAAAATCTTGGACAAAAGCAGCTAAATCGGTTGCAGAGAAGTCTGCACAGACCCTAATGACTGGAGTAAACTCAAAAGTTCGTCGTTTCTTCATGCAGCGTAATTAAGTAACTGTAATTAGTTTTAAGAAGACTAATAATGCACAATAAATGAATAAAAAATGTACCCTGTATTGAACTAACAGCAAATTTGTTTTATTTCAAATTTAAGCTGTCCAGATTTTGTCGCGAACAAGCCTTAGACGGCTGAAGTAAAACTAAAATTATAACTTGGGAATACTCCTCACTTCATGGTCTTGTTCATGGCAGCTGACAGAATCCACATTCAGTTCATTGGTCATAGTCAGGTAAATCTCACGGCCATTATGTGACGATGACAGGCCTTCTCACTGTCACGGGAAGAAACGAACTATCATGAACTTTCTTGTCATTCTCACACCATCATTCGATCCTGAGATTTTTTCCCATACGATTTTGTTTGAAAAATATCTTACTAGTTTACATAAAATTAGCCAAGCAATAATATGTTATCGACAAAGTGGAAATTGTTTTTGCAGTTTCGTGATAAATCTCACAATTAAAGGGCGAACACGAAATTATTGCGACACCGAAAATGTCATGCCAATTTTCTTATAATGTTTAGAATCAAACCAAAATTTTAGGGTAGTTTTATACATATATTTACTTCAAAAATCAAAAGAAAAGTTAATCGATGGAGCCTTGAGTGTAAAATTGAACGCATTTTCGCTTGATGCCCTCCATCAAAGTCTTTACAGTGTCATCCGGTACCAGTTCCTTAGTTTTTTTTCCCATTTTCTTAACATGTCCTTCTCGTCTTTGACTGTCTTCTTGCTCTTCCAAAGTTCCCGCATCATCATTGCCCAGTACTGCTCCACCGGGCGCAACTCCGGACAGTTTGGCGGATTCATGTCCTTTGGAACAAAATGGACAGAATTGGCCTCATACCACTCCAGGACACTTTTAGAATAGTGGCATGATGCCAAATCTGGCCAAAATAGCGGAGCTTCGTCGTGCTGCTGCAAGAACGGCAAAAGGCGCTTCTCGAGGCACTCAGATTTGTAGATCTCGCCATTTACTGTGCCCTTTGTCACGAAAGGCTCACTCCTCAGTCCGCAAGAGGAGATGGCCTGCCAAATGAGATATTTGGAGGCGAACTTCGACATTTTCTTCTTCTTAAATTTGTCGTCCACATAGAACTTGCTCTTGCCGGTGAAAAACTCCAACCCCGGAATTTGCTTAAAATCGGCTTTTATATACGTTTCGTCGTCCATCACACAGCAGCCATATTTTGTCAGCATCTTCTCGTAGAGCTTCCGTGCCCGAGTTTTAGCCGTCGATTGTTGCCGCTCATCGCGGCTTGGGAAGTTCTGTACCTTGTATGTATGTAGTCCAGCTCTCTTCTTTGCATTCTGGACTTAGCTCTGTGACATGCCGATCTTTTTAGCCAAATCACGGCTTGAGACGTTGGGATTTGCTTTAATCATCCGCTTCATCTTTCCCTCCGTCTTTTTGTTCTCCGGTCCCGGTTTTCTTCCAGCTCCTTTGCCGTGGTCCAACGTCAACCGCTCCTGGAACCGCTTCAACACTCTGGAGACGGTTGAATGGTGAATGTTCAACATTTTTCCCAACTGCCGGTGCGACAGGTCAGGAAATTCCAGGTGTTTGGAAAGAATTTGTTCTCTCGACTCGCGTTGGTTCACCTCCATTTTCGTTGAATCGAAAAACACGACTTCGAGTTTGACAGCATGTAAACAATACACATCAATGAGAAAGTGTGCAAAATTTGGTTGATTTTTACCCAATGGTAAAAAAGTTATGGCCTGTTGAATGTGTCGCAATAATTTCGTGTTCGCCCTTTAAGTGATAGTATGACGAGAAGAGCAAATGTGTGAAATAGGCGGTGCATGCTGAAAATAAACCCAACAGCGGGAGATAATTTCTCACCCGTGTAAGGCAGTATTGGGAGAGGGACAAATCGCTAGAACTAGAAAAAAGCAATAGGTAGTATAAGAGCCCAATCGGTGCATAACCTTTTGCCAGTTAAGGGGATTTCCCCCATTGCCTACCCTGCATGGGGTAGTATGGCATGGGGAGAAAAAAACGTGTGAAGACTACATTTAATAACAAATCTTTCAAAAGGGACGAAGTTGCATCCATAAATAGACCCAATTTGGTGTTATAGACTTCGAAAGTTTCTGACTTCATGAAATGAGTTGTGTAACTTTTCGTATTACATCCTCTTAAACCTATCTAAGTAAGTGTACAACTAGTTAAATTTCGCTTCCAGCTCAAATACTTTATGAATTATAACAACAAATAGAATCGATCGTTGCATAATAGGCTGAGTCAAGGGACACATACCCTGTATAGATTTTTAAAATATTGAATCTCTGTGCCCTGAAAACCAGATTGAATTGGTTTTAGTTTTGGACCAAACATGTGATAAGGCATTGAACAGTGTCTTAGTCATTCAAAGGAATTGCTGACAATTTTGGACTCATAAGTTTGGAAACATGTATAAATAAGGGCACTGAAGATTTTCTGCAGAATTGGCTCTGCAGAGCGGTCTCTCGAGAGGTAAACCAACGAGAACTACACGGCCAGCCGTTTCAACTCAGTTTTGAGGCGTTTTTGACTCACTTTCGTCAGAAGTGGAGTCACTCAAATTTGAGTAAATTTTACTGGCATTGACAAGTCGACAAATCAAAAACATCGACTCAAATCAGATGGATGTTTTTGATTTATCGACTTGTCAATGTCAGTAACATTTACTCAAATTTGAGTGACTCCACTTTTGACGAAAGTGAGTCAAAAACTACTCAAAACTGACCGTTTACGTATCGTTTACAGAGATAGTGAGTGATTGATTTTTCTACTCTCTTCATATCACATTCTCAAGCAGTCTTGTACGCTTTTGTCGCAAACGGTCAAATGAAGTCAACCTGTTTGCGAGTGACACAGTATTTGACCAACATTCATGAGTTCTAATGATCATGAGAAGGTGATGTTCATAGTCTTATAACCTTCATGAAAATGCACAGCACTGGCTGTAGCTATTTGGCCGTATGCTTGCTTTCATGGCAGCCAATAAGTTTTATGAAGGTTCTCAAGTGATCATAACATCTTTCAAAATCCTTATGGTCTTATAAAGATTTTATTAACTTGTTTTCTTAACCGTGTAATTTTATCAACAAAGCCAGCAGGAGTGTTATACGGCTGGACTAAAACTAAAATTGTAACTTTGGAATACTCAGTAAAAAAACATGAACTAACACGTCCTGCTTCCCCATTTCGTGATCTTATTCATACAGCTAACAGACTTTACATTCAGTTCATTGGTCATAGTCCTGTTGACAGTCGATTACTTCCTCCTGAATTTGAGAGGGCGACCCATCGCCACTCGTTTTTAGGCACTGCTACGCATATTCACTCAAATGACTTCCATGCCACCTAATCAGGTCAGATTACTTGTGTCTATTCTGAGAGTCGATTGAGTCGTAACGAATCGCTCTCACTTGACGAGTCGACGACGGCCGAATCGAGTGAATCAAAACACTGTTCGATTTACATGAAGAGTCGAATCACTCGAATCGACGATTTGTCAAGTTAGACCGACTCGTTTCATCTCATTAGACTCGCAGAATAGGCCCAACTGCTTCCAAAATCACCATCACCAGTAAACCATTCGTACACGTGATACAAGGTGCCTCCCCCTTCCACCATCCCCGGTATGGTGCCCATGTGGTTGCGCATTCCCCGAACATATCCCACCCAACATCAATGACGTATTGCATCATTCGGAAAATAGCAGGCGGCGAACTTGAGGGACTTCTCGGACGGTTTTCCTTTCATTCCGGACCAGACGGGCGACGGCGGCGGCGGCGGCCGCAGCGCTGTTTTTCACGTGTTTTCGCTTAGGCAATTTCCCGTCTAACGTTCGTCTTGAATGGTATAAGAATTCTCGGACAACCGGGTGATGACATTTTTGTGGGTGGTTGCGCCTCTTCGGTGGTCTCTGAAGGATTAGATAACCTGCGACCGAGTACAAATCGTACGCTCAAGGTCACGTTGTAGCACAAATCGTTCCAAGCTATCGCGAATGTCCGAAGCAATCGTTCGGACAAGTGGGAAAATCGATCGTATGGAAAGTGGCCACGTGTTCCCGCGGCTTACGATTGAATAAACTGATTCAATTTCCCATAAGTAGTGCGATACCGGACCGTGGCGTGACGTGCGGGATAGCAATTGTCAATTGAAAACACGCGATTCTAATTCCGACTTCGTCCGCGCCGCAAGCGATTTGTGGTAATCCGATGGATTGAGTATTTTGAGCTGTTGAACAAACCTTCGGCTGTATCTGGGATGTCATCGGACACTAGCGACCATTGGAATGCTGTTTGCAAACATAAACATGTCAATTTTGTTGCTTATCGCCCATTGCAGTTGCATTCAATTTGCCAATCTTGAACCATTAACCTGTCCGTTAACCTGGCGTGCATCAGATCCAGCGTTAATTGAAACAGTGATCAGCTGTAATTTAACGGGCAATTAGGTGTAAACAGACAGAAAATAAATACTCCTCACAAATTCGGTGCCACGGTGATAACCTTAATAAAACGAGCTCGTTATCAGAAGAAAGTATGCTACAGCTACTGCCCACGATTTGTTGTGAATCAATCTGGCTGACATGGCGATGCAAAAATCTCACCCATTGACCAACGTGAGCACCAATTCCGTTCTGGCGTAGCCGCGGTCTTTAATTGAATTTAAAAGACGGCACTCAATTGTCCGTTCCCATCGATGTCAATCATCAGGATCATTATAGGGCAGTGGCTGTATGGGTTCAAGGCCATGTTCTTCTCGTTGTCTCCGTACCGGCAGATCTGGGGAGAGAATGCAGTATTGTATGGAATTGAAAAGCCATCTAAACGGGTTGAAATTGCGTGGTAAATTTTGAGTGACGTTTTCCAGCACGTAAATATCCTGTTTGAGGATGAGTCAATGCTAAGAGGGGTTGGCGATCTTTTATCTTTGTTTCAATCAATTCAACTCATTTGAGTAGTTCCATGCGAAAGACACAACAAAGGGAATTTTTGCCGAGGCACTCTCCGATTCCTCTTGTGGTGATGAACCGGTGTTTTTATCATCAGGTTTTCTTATATCTACAGGGTGAGTGAAAGTTATCTGTTATTTTTTTTCCAGTGTAGTTATCAAATTTGGCGCATGCAAAAATGAGCACACCTGAATATCATAAACAAATACAGAAAGTTTCTTTCAAACCGATTAACCTTTCGTTTTGCTACACACTTAGATTTTTTGCACAAATCCGTAAATTGTACCGAATTTTTGACAGCGAACGTTCGGTAATCCGATTTAACGTATTTCGGCGAAATTTTACCGAAATCCGTTAAATTGGATTACTGAACGTTCAGCTGTTGAGAATTCGGTAAAATTTCACAGATTTCCGTAACAAAATCTGAGTGTGTATGAAGTCAAATCGCATCCATTAACGAAAGAGAAAGGCGACGAAGCGAATCTATCAAAGTCGGTTAAGACCTAATGCATTGTTCAGATCGAATTTTTACACGACGACAGGCACGTGCGTGCGTTAAACGTCACTAAGCCAAATAGCCTGTTCAGATGATTATAAATACACTAATAATTAACCCGCATATCAAAATGCGTACAGTATTCAACCTTATTTCGGTTGCGTCCTGTTGTTTACATCCAAAATAAAAAATGCGAAAATGCGTGGTCTTTCTCCCGAGCGAAGAAAACGAATAACCTTTAATAACCTATATTTACATTTCCCAGGCTGCGTAGAAACATTTCAGAGACAAACGCAGCCGTACCCTGTCAGTTTGTACGTAATTTTCTCTTGCATAATCTAAGATTAACTTCTTGTGCATAATGCAGCACTGAGAGTAACTCAACCAATTCTTGACTAAAAAGGGGTTCAAACTTCTTTCAGGATATGCTTCTTACCCGAGAAATACACATTTTGTGTTTTAGTTCCATGGATAATTCTCATGTTTGGTTCAAATGTATATTTCATTGGTTTGAGAGCCCTCCTTCCTCCTCTCCAGAGGGAAGGCATCTCGAACTACCTAAGAAAAAAAATCCTGCCCAAAAACCCCCACATGCCAAAGTTGGTTCCATTTGAAGAACTCCAATTCCAAGAACTCGAGCTTTGCAGAAATTTGTGTTTCATTTGTATGGAAGTCCTCCCCTTCCAGCCGGGGAAGGAGCTTCGAACTATCATAAGAACCTTCTCTGGCCTCAACAACCCCTACATATAAGTTTTCATAACAGTAGGTATGATTCTAATGTTTGGTTGACATTTGTGCCTAATTTTCATGAGAGCCCACCCCTTCTAGAGAGGGGAGGAGTCTCAAACCTTCATAGCAACATTTTTTGGATTCAAAAACCCCCACATCCCAAATTTGGTTCGATTTGCTTGATTAGTTCTCAAGTTCTGCAGAAATTTGTGTTTCATTGGTGTGGGACCACCCCTTCCGGATGCGGGAGGAGTCTCGAAACATCATAAGAACCTTCCCCGACTAAAAAATCCCTGCATAAAAACATTCATACCTGTTGGGATAATTCTCATGTGTGGCTCGAATTCATGTTTCATTTGTATGAGAGCCCCTTCTTCCAAAGAGGAGGGGGTCTCAAACCACCGTAGAAACATTTCTTGCATACAAAAACCTCCTCATGCCATATTTGGATCCATTTGTTTGATTAGTTCTTGAGTTATGCAAAAAATAGTTTTTCATTTGCATGGGAGTCCTTTTTCTAAAGGCGGGAGGGGTGTCGAACTATCATCAGATGCTTTCCCGGACCCAAAAACCACAAAATACAAATTTGCAAAGCAGAAGCCATAGTTCTCATGTTTGGTTGGAATTTGTGTTTCATTTGTATTGAAGCCCCCTTTTTCAGAGGGAGGCGGGGCTTTGAACCACCATAAAACATTTCATGTCTTAAAAAACTCGTCCAGTCCAAATTTGGATCCGTTTGTTTGATTAGTTCTCGAGTTATGCAGAAATTTGGGTTCCATTTGTTTGAGAGCACCTCCTCCCCTCCTCAAAGGGTAGAAGAGTCTCAAATCACCATAGAAAAATTTCTCTCCTTCAAAAACTTCCACATGCCAAATTTGGTTCCATTTCCCTGATTAGTTCTCGAGTTATGCAAGGATTTATCTTTCATTTATATGGGATCTCCCCCCCCTTTCAGGAAGGGGAGGGGTTTCAAATGAACATAGAACCATTTTTTGTCTTCAAAAGCCACCACAAAATATTGTATTTCATTTGTATTGGAGCCCCCTCCCCCCTTTAGAATGGGGAGGGGTCTCAAACCAACATAGAAACATTTTTTGTCTTCAAAAACCACAACATGCTAAATTTCGTTCCGTTTGCTTGATTAGTTCTCGAGTTATGCAGAATATTGTGTTTTATTTGTATGGGAGCCCCCCTTTTAGGACGGGGAGGGTTCTCAAGCTATAATAGAAACCTTTCTTGCCTTCAAAAACTCACACATGCTAAATTTGGTTTCTTTTGCTTGATTAGTTCTTGAGTTATGTAGAAATGAGTGTTTTATTTGTATGGGAGCCCCCCTTTCCAGAGAAGGAAGGGGTCTCAAACCATCATAAGAACTGCCGCCGAACGCCAGTTCGCCTTAAATTGTTTCTCGCTCACCACAGCTTTTTGAGTCTTCTTAAGTTTCCGCTTGACGATGGCCCAATATTGTTCGATTGGCCGGAGTTCTGGCGTGTTAGGAGGGTTCTTGTCCTTGGGCACCATTTGAACTCCATGGTCTGTTTTCCGTAATGACAAGATGCCAAATCCTGCCAAAACAGAACGGAACAATTATGTCGCTTCAGGAAAGGCGTTTCTGAAGGTACTCGCTCAGATAAATTTTCTGGTTGACGGCTACGGTCGCAATGTAAATGTTGCGCTTCAAGTCACAGGTACAGATGGCCTGCCACACCAGATATTTTTTCGCGAACTTTGAAAGTTCAATGTGCTTGAAAATATCTGCCACCTTTCCTCGCCCGGTTGCCGCATAAAATTCCTGTCCAGGAAGCTGTTAAAAGTCTGCCTTGACGTAAGTTTCATCGTCCTGAACCACGCAATCGAACTTCGTCAGCATCGTCGTGAACAACTTTCGCGATCGTGCTTCGGCCGACGTGTTTTGTTTATCATCGCGATTTGGAGACACCACTTTCTTGTAAGTCGATAGTCCAGCTCTTAGCTCTATCCACGGTTGAAGGCGCCACTCCCAGCCTCTTTGCGACCTATCGGACGGAGATGTTGTGGTTCTGCTCAAAACAGCGGGCAACTCTTTTTATCGTCGCTGTGGCCTCCGGTTTTTGATTCCCCCCCCCCCCCCCCCGTTCCAGCTTTCCTGGACTTTTAATACGTTGGTAACAGTTGATTTAGCCACATTCAACAATTTCATTATTCGCTGATGACGTGGATATTGTCGACAGAACGTTCCAGGTGGTAGCTGATCAATACACCAAGCTGAAACGTGAAGCGGAGAAGGTTGGATTGATGGTGAATGGGTCGAAGACTAAGTATCTCTTGGCTGGAGGAACGAAGCGTGATAGAGCTCGCAAAGGCAGAACTGTGACAATCGACGGAGATGGGTTCGAGGTGGTGGATGAGTTTGTGTACATCGTATTATTGTTACGTCGGATAACAACTTCAGCAGTTAAATTCGGAGACGCATTATTGCCAGTAGCCGTGCCTACTATGGACTCCACTTCATCCCCGTACTAGGTATACCGTGTACAAAACGCTGATAAAACCGGTAGTTCTCTACGGGCATGAGACGTGGACAATGCTCGAAGGGAACCTGCAAGCACTTGGACTTTTCCGAACGACGCGTGTCTAGGGCCATCTTTGGTGGTTGTTCGAGACAGCATCCAGTAACCCAAGTTGGACCCCGCAACCCAAATCACCTCTACAAGGGCATACATAGAACTTCGAGTGTTGGAGGAACATTTTTGGTCCATCGAAGTGAGTACTCCCGTTCTCCAACAGCGGTGTATGTGTAAACAGCGTATGTAGGAGATGGCTGAACCACGAGCTGGCGCAGCTCTATGGCAAACACAGTATCCAGAAACTCGCTAAAACTGGAAGGGTACAATGGGCGGGACATGTTGTAAGAATGTCGGACAACAACCCCGCAAAAATGGCGTTTGCCTCGAATCCGACCGGTACAAGACGCAGAGGAGCGCAGCGGGCCAGGTGGTTAAACCGAGTGGAGCAATACCTTGAAAGTGTGGGTCATCCGAAGAACTGGAGACAAGCAGCCCTCAACCGAGTTTCGTGGCGAAACACTGTTAGGACTTTAAGGTATGAGGCATTTTTTATTCGAGAGATTTGGGAGAAAATATATCGGTTAAATGAACTTGCGACGTTGACTGTGTACGTTTTATATGTTTTTTTGGAGCAAATAATGCTCGGATACTACCTGTATACTACTTGGAATGTGATTTTCCTTTCTCGAATATTGATCCAGCATTAATTTGAACTTTGTTGCAATTGAAGCAGTTTCTATTAATCGTAAAATTTTATTAATTAATGCGAAATAGTTTCATGCAGATCGGAAAAGGTCGAAATGATCGATTTGTCAGTTGGCGTGGAATAGCTCTACAATGGAAAATCCAAAAACAAACGGAACAGGATTCACTTGCGATGGGTACTACATTTGCATGGTTGTATGTTCCATTCGGTCTTGTGATCATGCTGCTTTTTTAGTGTTGTAAAGGACAGTAGGGATGTTTAATTACCGTATTCGTGATCAAGTTTGCACAATTGTGCAGTCATTTTTTTTAAATCCCAAAATTTTCCGTTTCGATTTTTTCGAAGAGGGATGTTTTTTTTTAATTCTTTATTAAAGTGACTTTTAGCCCCTTGGGCTAGTTCATCACTAAAAAGAAGGATGTTTCTGAGTCCCTTGCGCTGAACTGGTCGGCTTACCGTGCCGCAAAGGCTCAGTAGGGATTCTTTGTCAGGGCCCGAAGCTAAGAGGCAGTTCCATTGTGGTTATATCACATCAATTAGTTTTTCCACTAAAGCAGCAGCACATCGAGATAAGTATTGAAAATTTCAAGTTGGAATGTGAAAGGATGTAGGAACAGACAAAAAAGGGATGAAGTTGATGAAATTTTGAAAGCAAACGATGTAGTTATTGCAGTACCACAAGAAGCTAATACTCTAGGAGATCAGATAGATACTGAAAACTATACATGATTGGCAAGAAACAATCACATCAATAAGTCCAGAGGCTTGGCAATTGTTATACAGATGAATCAGGGAATTAATATGCTTCAAATTAAAGAGCCAAAGAAAGGCATTATGTGGATTAAACTTTCGCTAAGTATAAATATTCAAGCGCCGAATTTAAACCAAAAAGCTTTTCTTGCCAGCTTAAATGAACTCATTTTGTAGAAAGATCGCAAAATTTTGATTGGTCTAGGAGATTTTAATGCTCAACTTGGACAAAAAGATCAACAACCTGAAGATGAAGTATGGATAGGAATAAAGTTAGGTCATGACTATGATAATGAGACTATTCAAGTGTTTCTTACACCTGTCGAAACTTAAAAATATATCATCTAAGATAGGAAAAAATGTAGACAAAACTTGGAGAAGTAAAAATAAAAGTAGCCAGATTGATCACGTGTTAACATCACAATACACAAACTTCCGGATACGGTGTATCAAGGGATACTGGACGCATATGAAAACGGATCATAAATTAATATTAGTAGGTTTGTTATTCAATAAATTGGCCAACAACAAAATACAGGAAAACACTTCAAATGAGGTTCATATTGATTTACTTAGAGATTTAGGAATAAGAAAAAAAACAAGGAAGCTCTAACGAATATTCCTACTAAAACAGACATTATAACAGACATGAACAGAATGAGGATTGCAGCACATACAACCATTAAAGTTTCAAAAATTCCAAATACTCCGCGTAGAAGAAAGGCTTTAAATAAATTTATAGATGCGATTAAAGTTTCTCAGAAACATACAGATACGCAGAATTATAAATACAGGATTGGAAATCGTAGACAAGAGTATCAGCAAGCGGTCAAAGATCATAAGGAAAAGGAAATAATGATATTTTTCAAGAACCTAAAAGGTTTTGATGCAGGTATAAGAATTCAAAAAACGCACAATTATCTTAAACAGTTTGTCAAGCAAAAGAAGAAAAAATCAGCAATAATTAGTACTAGAGTTTAGGATAACATTCTAAGAACTTGTGAGGGTCCAGACATAGAATGTTGTACAAGCCATGATTTTACACCATTGCCAAATCGACTAACATTAGTTGAAATAGAAAACATACTTTATGCAACCAGTAATGGGAAATCACCAGGTTCAGATCGAATATTTATGGAGTACATTAAGTACGCGGATCAAAATTCTATAAAATCATTTAGCAGAAATATTACAGGAAGCCTATATTAGGAACGAAATACCTCTCGCATGGAAGAAAACAACGCTAATCCCTATTCCCAAGAAAGCAGGAGCTTCGGAAGCAGATCATTTCAGAAGAATCTCTATGTGTAATGTAGCTTACGAAACTTATGCGAAGTGAATAGCTCAACAGCTAAGGAAATATGCAGGTGAGCCAGGATTGCACCAAGCAGCTTTTACGGCAGAAAGATCTACTGATGATCATATATTCGTAGCTAGACGTCTGATGGAAGAGTATTGGAATGCAGGTCAGGATCTATACATATTTGCTCTAGATATTAGCAAAGCCTTCGATAACATTACATTACAATGTTTAGGAGAAGTTTTGACAAACATTGGAGTTCCATCGAGACGTATTGATAGAGTGTTATCGTGTGTTAAAGATGAGGTTACAAGAGTTCTATTGCAGAACAAATTTTCCAAAGAAGTTAAGAGAGGAAAAGGAATAAAACAGGAATGCCCTCTTTCACCTCTGCTTACAAGATATTTTGAGCGAACTTGTTTTCAGAATTCCGGGATTAAAATTGTTGGATATTAACCAATTAAAGCTTCCCTTGTTACTTGTATTTGCGGATGATATCCTAATTATAACGAAAACAAAAGGAGAGTTGGAAGAGATACTGTAAGAACTAGAAAGCCAGCTCAAAACCGTAGGACTAGAGATAAACTGCAAAAAGAGCCAGGTTTTAATTAGATATCCGAATGATAAGGCAAAGCATCCAAGTGATATCATTTTTAACGGTAAGAAATTTAAAGTATGTAAAAGTTCAAAATATTTAGAAGTCTGTTTGACATCTACACTTAATAGGAAAGTAACTTGCTGGCAAAGATGTCTAAATTCTCTTAAGTCATCGAAAATTATAGTAGAATTTTGCAAGAAGTTGAACCCAAACTGGGAATTAGGAAAATTAATGTATAAAACCGTGATAGCACCTTCCTTACAATATGGCACTAAAGTAGCAGTTTTGACTAAAAAGAGTCAGATTTCAATAGCGAGCTACGTAAAACTTATTTTGAGTAGCATATACCAGCAATGCGCTAGACAGAGAGATATGAAGTTTAACGCGAGAAAGCTTCTAAATGGTATAACTATTAATAGAAGAATTAGAGTAGGTCGCCTCAGTTACTTTGGACATGTCTTACGCAGAGATAAGAACCACCCATTAAAGCTAGCATACAACTTAAATTTTGAAAAGAAGAAAGAAGGCCGACTTAGTATTACTTGAAAAAAAATCGTTAGAACAAAACTTCCAGAAGTTTGAGAACACGGATAGAAACAGTTTTGAAGAGCTCTCGACAGATAGAAAAAAATGAAAGGACATTAAAAGAAGTATATAATAATGAAGAGAGCGAAATTTCGGACGGAGAATCATCCGATGAGAACAATAAGGGAAAGAAGTATAAACATTGGAAGCAACATAAATAAATAAATAAGAAATTAAATGTGATGTGATAGCAGCGACAGTGTAAAAGTGGGATAGAGGAACAGGGCATCTCCGCAAATAAATAATCGACAGTCGTAAATTGCTTGATTAAAATTGTGATCACATGTTCAAATAACAATGCATAATAAATAAATAAATTAATAAAAAAAAAGGTGAAAAATGAAAAAGTATACCGATTGACAGGTAAGTAGTTAGACCAGGGAAGGTGAGATTATTATAAAGAAAAATACTCCACATTAATATATGAACATCACTATATTATACATCAAATAAAAAGGGTTGGGAAGGGACCGTCAGAGCACCGGATTGAAACGATTTGGATGTGGAGAGTGGAATTGCCAACTCCCTGTCATTAACATTTCGTGAATTGATGGCGAGCTCTTCTACCCACTCATTGGAAAGTCCTCACGTTTGATGGCTTGTTCGACATTAGGTTGTAGGATTCTAGCATTGGAAGGAAATTCTCATTATCCCGTGGATTACGCGTAAGTGTCTCTGCTTACGAGTCCGCCCATCCGTTTTTGGCCCTTCAGACAGTGTTAAATTGAAAACAGGCAGATGTCGAACTTGATCAAATCATTCGTAGAGGACGATCCACTGTCTTATGGCTGTGCCTGCAACGATGAGTGGTATCTTTTACATACATACATAAAGCAGCAGCACATCGAGATAACACCCAACCCCTTTTCGACCCTTCATACAATGGCATGAATAGGATAATCAGTGGTTATTAAAGCTTGATCAAGTCTAACAGCTAGGAGAGCCCATTGCTGTGGGACTTAGTTTCCGTTCAGGTCATCCATGGAATTCCCAAGTATTGTAAAATAATTTTAAATATTGTTTGTTTCTCGTGGTTATGATACATTGTCTAAGGTTCGTGGTGGAAGCCTGGGTCCGTCTACAATTGCAGCAGGATCACAATCTGTAGAACTGTAAGTACAATTATAATTGTATTGTAACATACCTTCACTATATAATCTATGCTATTTTATATTTCATTTGCAGCTTTACATTTGATAAGATAGGAAGGTTTTTATTTACCTATAGGGTAGGGAACGGCTTAAGCACCCCAAGACCCTACTCCAAGGACGGGGTAAACGTTAACCTACTACGCTCATTTTTTGCAGTGTGGTGCTTCACTACATGGAGCACCATACTGCAAAAAATGAGCGTTGTAGGTTAACGTTTACCCCGTGCTTGGAATAGGGTCTTGGTGTGCTTAAGCCATTCCCTACTCTATTTGGGTTTGAGAATGTAGGGTAAGGGGATGTAATGTTAGCCTAGCTCCTTCATTCGGCCTATGTACCAAATGTGTCATTAATATACCAATAATCAACAAAATCATGTTGCTATTAAGATGACCGATGTAATCCGAAGCAATTTAGACAATATTAATCATCTTATAGTTTTTCACTTCCGCGTAATTTTCGATTTCTTGAACTTTTGGGGCACCATGATTTCACTGGTTAAGCTGAACAGATGATCTGCACGATCTTCAAGTGATCTAAATTTGGCTTAAATGAATCGATAAAGCAACTAATGCAGTCTGGATGTGCAGAAAATAGTTACACGTTACAAACTAACTGTTTTTATAGCTTAAACAACAATAATTTTACAAGAAAATCATAGACCCAATGTTGGGGACATATTTTTTTGTATGTTCCCAATTATGGCCTGTTGTATCAATAACGTAATAAAAATGTTGTTATTTGTAAAATTTTAAGTGGAAATGCATGAGTTTGCTGTTGCTTATGTTCAAGTGGCTCATCTTAACACAAACCGAAGGAACTAAGTCGTTGTATAGTGATTTATAATGTTTTCATTATTGAATGGCTAGTAAATCATATATAAACATCACTTAAGTGTTTCAAAGCAGTTTTACTTTAGTTTGTTTTGTGAAATTTTGTGTTAAGGAAAGCGAATACAGCTAGCAATGTCTTAATTCATAGAATAAGAAGAAAAAACCGAACAAAGATTGCATTTAGTAATAAATCCATCGAATGGGACGAAGTTGCATCCATGAATAGACCCAATTTGGTGCCTGTAGACCGACATTAAATCCATATCCCTTGAATGTTTCAGACTTTATAAAAAGAGTTGTGTAACTTTTCGTGACACAAACTACCAAATATCTTATCAAACTTATCTTAGCAAGTGTAGAACTAGTTGAATCTCGCCTTCAGCTTGAAAACTTTAAGAGTTATAATTAAAAATGTAATCGATGGTTGCATAATAGGCTGAGTCAAGGGACACATACCCTATCACAAATTCCACTCTACTTTTTTATAATCATACATTTATAATCATACATTTCCTATTTCACAAACAAAAAGAATCATTTACAGGTCCAAACCCACTAGAGTTATTGCAAAATTCTTTTTTTTTTAGTTTTATTGAGTTTCCGTTTTTGGCAATATTCATACTCATTTTCATTTTCAAGATTATTAGGATATTAATACATATCTTAATTTTAATTTCAGTAACAAACCAGTGGACGTCAGATGAATATTGTACCTACGCTCATTATGTTATTTGACTATAAATGTGAAAACAAATTGTAATTTTAGTAGATCTTAATCCTATAGAAGCTACAACAGTGAAAGTCTTTCGATGAATAAATGACCACCTATGTTACGGATATATATTTTTCTATAGTCTTGCTTGCATCATTATTTCACATTATAACGTTAGTTAGTTATTATTTTGTGTTATTATATTAAATGATATTATATTGTTGCATGTTTTCAATGATTTGATATTATTGCTTTTAAATCATTTACTTAAAATCACTATAGTATCTGTGAGACTCACTACAAAAAGTTAGTGCGATGCAAGAAATATAATTTCAGGTCATCCATGGATATCCCAAGTTTCGTAAAATATTTTCAAATCCTAGAGGGTTTGAGCTGTTTAGTGGAATACCTGTAACTAGAAATTAGAAGAAGAATTAGTATCTTCCATTTAATTCCAACTACCTTTGCTTATCTTCGACAGATACGCGTATTTCGTCTACAATGTGCAGACTTCTTCAGTGTCTCGTACTAAGTCGAGTTATTAGTACGAGACACTGAAGAAGTCTGCACATTGTAGACGAAATACGCGCATCTGTCGAAGATAAGCAAAGGTAGTTGGAATTAAATGGAAGATACTAATTCTTCTTCTAATTTCTAGTTATTTTCAAATCATTTATTTTTTTCGTAGCTACATTATCTAAACTTTCAGGTTCACAAATAAGAGTATTCAGCCACTTTGTATTTTATCATTATAATATTCATTCCCTATACTTTATATTTCTATATGACATTGCATATTGGGAGTTGAGTGAGCATCCGGGAGTCACTTAAGCTGGATTTGAACAATGAAGCGGTTTGACAACCGGCGTCTATAAGGGAACAAACAGTATCATTTTCTTTATCCTAACGATTCCATTGTGATGCTGTGAATTCTACTCCAACTGTTTCAGCGAAACTGACGCGCCCTTCTTAACAAGCCATCCTGTGGAAAGCTTAATAAGTATAGCGAATTGGGTTATTCGATTTGTTGTATCGTATTGTTGAAAGGAGAATCTTATGTTTTCGCGGGTTTCACGTAAGTGTCTCTGCTTACGGGTCCGCCTCACCGTTTTTGGCTCTTCTGAGGGATTAATTAATGTTAATGTCTAAATATTGACAGTTATAATTTTAGATTACATACAGCTTCATCAAATGTCTCAGGTGCTGAAAAAACTGCTTAAGACCCTTCCGTAGTACCCTATTCATAAATTTCTCAAGAATTTCCTGTTTTTGTTGTTGTTGGGGGATTTTACTGCGTCCATTGATACGAACTCTTGTAGTATATCCCTGTTAACTGTATCCGCATTGGGTAAGCTGACCACCATTTGATGGGTCATCAGCTGCTTGCCACAACACGTTCCCAGTCAGGTATCATTTGGTTTACGAACCCAATCTCCTTACTCCTTGGATTGGCAGACCAAATCTCACTGCGCTGTAAACAACCACTACCAAGAAATTTTGACCTGCGCCTATACAATGCACTACAGCTGTAAAGCAGATGCTCCGATGTTTCGCTTTCTAGATTACAGAGGCGGCATATATCATTCTGAAAACGGCCAATGTTCTTCAAATGATATCTGCTTGAACAGTGCCCTGTTACTAGGCCAGTGTATGTACAGAGAGCTCTCTTATTGAGCTCCAAGAGCTTTTTGGTTTTATTTGCGTTTGAACGTTTGAATAAAAATCTTTTGGACTGGTTAAACTTTCTGACAGCCAACCTTTTGTTTTTTCCAGGATTTCATTTTTATAGTACAGTTTGATATACCGCAGAATGGCTCCTGCCCAAAAAACTGTGAACTAGATCCTATTTTAGCGAGATCGTCTGCTATTTCATTCCCTTCAATGCCACTGTGTCCCAGAACCCAATAATTGTTACTGAGTTCGTTTGATATAGTAGTTTCAATGACAGAATACATACCCAGGCAATTTTTGATGTACATTTATTAGCGCATAATGATTTTAAAGCTGACTGGCTGTCCGAGAAAATACGAATATCTGCATATCTGTACTTTCTTTTCAGGCAAACATTCACGCATTCTAGTATTGCAAAGATTTCTGCTTGAACAACTGTTGGCCACTGTCCCATGGCCAATGACATTTTGATTCCAGGACCATAGATTCCTGCCCCAGTTTTCGTTCCTTTTTTTTTTTGGAGTCATCTGTGAAAAATATGATTGAACGTTGGCGAAGAGTGGGTCCTCTGGCTTCCCAATTTGTACGCGATGTTTCGCATAACTTGCGTTTCATCCAGTCTTCGTTCATAGTTATCACCGGTTCTTTTTTTAAATATTGTAATATTCTCAGATGACTGGTAAGATCACCTAACATTTTATTTTTAAACTATGCTGATTTTACCCTGATTCCCCTAATCTTGTTGTGTTTTTCAGAAATTTTGTTTGCTTGATCTGATTAAAGAACAACAAAATATGAGTAGTCCCATGTAAACTTTTCTGGAGAATCGACTAGAGTTAGTTTTGTAAATGAAGATATGGCTGATTTTACCCTGATTCTCCTGATAGTTTTGTGTTTATCATAATTTTTTTTGGTCGGAGTTACTCAAGATCAACAAATTGAGGCTAGTTCTATGTAAAATTTGCTGGGGAACCGATTAGAATTGGTTTCGTACACCGCACAGCTCTGTGAATGATGATATGGTTGATTTTACCCCCATTCCTCTAATATTTTTGGGTTATTCAAAATTTTACACAGAACTAGCATTAAATTTATTGATCTTGAGTCACACAGAACAAAGAAATTTCTGAACAACTAGGAAATATTGGGGGAACCAGGGTAAAATTAGCTCATTTGCTCCCCCAAGCAGTTTCGTGCGGCCGATGAGACCCCGTCCATTCGATTCCTTAGAAATTTTCCTACCAGTAAAGGCAACATTTACAAAAATCGTTCTACTACGATCTGAGATATAGAATTCTTTCGCGTTTCGGGCACTTTTTTTCCATTGTGCGCTCCTTCAATACACAAGAAAGACCAAAGTGCTATTTCTTTTACAGACTCAGATTTTTGGACTTTTTCTACTTGCGCATGAAGCGCTGTAACTGTTGATTTACCAGATTGATAAGCATATAAGTTGACTCGAAATACTCCTTCAAAACCTTTTCCATTGTCTTCAGCAGCACTGATGAAAGACTAATAGGTCTGAAACATTTTGGATTCGTCTTATCACGCTTTCCAGTTTTTGGTATAAAGATTACTCTTACTAACCTCCATTTTGATGGGATGTAGTTCAGCCTTAAGCTTGCCTTAAAAATCTTCATCAGAATCGGAACCAGCATGGTCTCACCTGTTTGGAGCAATGCTGGAAATATGCCATCTACACCTGCAGATTTAAGGGGTGATATACAGTAGGAATGACCAAAAAATTCAATTTTATTTTGCCTAAAAAGTTAGTAAATTTCTCGGAAAATACGCTCCTGAAACCCTTTTTTCGAAATCCGAACTCCAAGTGTTTCTTTTCATCGTTTTTCGAAAACGCCTTTTTCGAAAACGCCTTTTTCGCGCGCAGCAGGTGTAAAGAGGCGCTTGACCGAGAAGACCTATTTTCAACGCGTTTTTTCAAAACAGCATTCTCGGAGTTTATGCCGGTGATAACTCGAAAACTAATAATTCGATTAAGCTGGAACTTATAGGATTTTTTAATATTTTATTTTTAAATATGGAAAAATGTGATAAAATGGCGGGGATTTTTTTACAAAACAGATACGCCAAAAGTGTGATTTTTTTTACTACTAACTGTAAATGTAATTAATGTACTTTTTTTGGGTTAGCAGGTTTCATATCAAAACTGCGACCGGAGAGCCGGCAAAAGCCAAATACAACGACTTTTTCAACGCACTCTAACGGCCACCATTTTGTTGAAACAAATTTGAAAAAAATATTTTTGCATAGTACATGGATACACTTATAATTGTCAAAAAGTTTCGATTGATATGAGTAAAAAATTCCGCTTGAAATTTTTTTTCAAAAATGAGATTTTTTTCTCGTTTTAACTGTATATCCCCCCTTAAGTGGCTGAAATGATCTAGCTGCATGTTCTACCCTGGATGTTGTAATTATTTTATCCTCTAAATCTAGTGCCCTTGTGCATTCCTGTCTGTTAGATTCTCGTAAAGTCTGCAAGGAACATCCTTCCATACCGATATGATCCGAGCCCGAAAAATGAGTTTTCATCGTAAAACTTAACTGCCGTTCTACGCATAACTATCCCATGTTGATTTTGGTCAAATTGCAGCTTTTTCAATAAATGCTTAATTTTTTAACTATACTATTGGATACAAACAAAAAATTATACACTTTGTTCTGAGTTTGTATCAAAAAAACATCAAGTTAGATTATCCCATGTTGAAATTCTAGGCATAAAAATCCCACTACGACATTTATTAAGAGATCTTAGAAAACAAAATTGATTGAAGTATACAACATTCTTTTTAGGAACTACTCGACACTCAGCATTGATAAGGGGCTTATATGTAAACTTAAACAATGACTTTGACATGAAAACATTGACATTAAATTGTCTATATAAACCACCATTTGAATTTGATAGAACTGTGTGTTTAATGATGATATGGTGATAAAAAATAATCAGAATCATGGTAGGAGCATAAACAATAATGCACATGGCATGTGTATTTGAAAACGTAAGTTCTATTGCCAACGATCCATCAATACATCATGCAGTGCGACTTATATGCCTAGAATTTTCTGCTGCAAGGCAAGATTCTACGCATATCAGTCCCACTGAATAATTTACCTCGTATTTTACATAGGGTATGTGTCCCTTGACTCAGCCTATTATGCAACCATCGATTACATTTTTTATTATAACCTACAAAGTTTTTGAGCTGTAGGCGAGATTCAACTAGTAAAAAACTTGTAAAGATAAGTTTGATAAGACATTTGGTAGAATGTATCACGAAAAGTTACACAACTCTTTTTATAAAGTCAGAAACATTCGAGGGATATGGATTTAATGTCGGTCTATTGGTGCCAAATTGGGTCTATTCATGGATGCAACTTCGTCCCATTCGATGGATTTATCACAAAATGCAGTCTTTGTACGGTTTTTTATTTCTAGTTTTATGAATTAAGGCATTGCTAGCTGTATTTGATTTACTTAATACAAGATTCCACAAAACAAACTCAAGTAAAACTACCTCCAAACGCTTAAGTGATGTTCATGTATGATGTATTAGCCATTCAATAATGAAAACATTATATTGCACTAAACAATGATTTTGTTCCTTCGGTTTTTGTTAAGATGAAGCACTTGAATATACACAACCGCAAACTCATTCATTTCCACTTGAAATGTTCCAATAACAACCTTTTTACTACGTTATTGATATAACAGGCCATGATTGGGAACATACCAAAAAATATGTCCCCAACATTGGGTCTATGATTTTCTTGTAAAATAATTGTTACTTTAGCTATGTGAACAGTTAGTTTGTAACGTGTAACTGTTTTCTGCACATTCAAACTGCCTTGCTTGCTTTATCGACTCAATTAAGCCAAATTCAGATCACTTAAAGATCGTGTAGATCATCAGTTCAGCTTAACCAGTGAAATCATGATGCTCCAAAAGTGCAAGAAATCGAAAATTACGCGGAAGTGGACAACTATAAGTTGATAATTATTGTCTCAATTGCTTTGGATATCATCGGTCATCCTAATAGCAACGTGATTTGGTTGATTATCGCTAAATTAATGACACATTTGGTACATGAAGGAGCTAGGCTAACATTACATCCCCTTACCCTACATAAATAATCTTATTGTTTGTAATACTACAAATTACATCGAAACTCAGCCACATCTTCAAATGCCACTCATAAATTTGTGGGTTTTACCACGAATCTTACCAGCCCTACACAATAGTGACACAAAACTTAAAACGCTTTTTTCTCAACTACAACTTTTGCAACATGGGACAGTAATGCGTAGAACGGCAGTTAAGGTATCATGTGGAATTTTAGTATTTTCATTTTAGTCTTGGAGTTTAATGTTTCCAAGTTCAACCGTAAGATCCTTTGCAAGAGTTCTCTGTAGTGCTTTCGCACTTTGTATCCAAGTTCTCCTTTTGGATTTCCTTATGAGTGAGAGCTCTTCTATACTGACTCCAATTTCCTTACAATCTCTTCAAGACCTTAATTCGTATTAAAAGATGCTCACAATCACTGTCTACAAATGCAATGACGCACAAATCTCGAATCACTCTGCCGTAATAGTCTTGCTTTATTATTCCGTCTCCGTTGGTCGAACTAAGGGAACCAATGGCTTCCAACCCTAACCCGTTGCTATTAACACCATTAAATCGTTCGAAAAATAAGAATTTTACGTTTCTGTTATCTCAAACGCCCGGCTGCAGCCAATCTGAATCAAAATCATTACATTCATCGTTACAGTCAATTTCTAGTAATTAAAAAAGTTGCAGCCAGTTAGCACCCGGTGATGTGCGTGCCTCGGCCATTCCAGGAATCTTGATTCGCTGCTCCATTAGGTACATCGTACCCGCACGCCCCGTGTATCGCGCGAATCAAGTTGCATTATAACCTAACCTAGCTAATGAGAACCTCCGCCATTACTCGCTCACCGACTATTAAGCACGGTGTGAAAATGACATCTACCTGTAGGAATTTGCTACAAAATGATGTTTCCAGTTTTTTTTTCGCTCACAGATTTGTCGATTTGATCACCCCTACAATGCACAACCGGCAATTATTATGGGATACTAGAATTCGACAATCCTCTCGACGATGTGACAGTACAAAACTGCTCAAAACAAACCATCGAAGCATGCTGTGTGTGTGCGGCCACGCGAAATGAGCATGTGAGTCGCACGCGAGAGACCAAGAAGAAGCCAGATTTGCGCGATTTCAGTTCAGAGCGGTGGTTTGTTTGCTTCTCGTGTAGATTATTCGGCACTCGCCGCCTGTATGGAAGAAGACCGAAACCCAAACTATGTGCGCGCGCTGCCTTAGAACCGACCGGCCAACCGACCGACAGAGTGATGACGACCCCCTAAATTACATTTTATACCATACGCGTCGCGGCGACAATCAACCAGTGCTAGAACGGTCGCCGTAACGAGCAGATGTGCAAATAGATCCGTGCAGGGAACTAACGATTTCACCCAAAATCGGAAACCCGGGAAGAAGAAAGCCTACTAGCATGGGACCAGTTTCAGTTTCAAGCGCAACTAGTGAAACAGAAGATTGATAATTTTGCATGTTTGAATGACGCGTTATGTAATTTCGAAATTCGATTTACTTGAGTGCAGCAGTTAGGTTTCGGCAGAATTTCGGCAAAGGCATTGTAGTGAATCGCATGTGCGTTTCGCCGAGGAAAGAGTGCAACGTCATCGCGTGTGTGTTGATGTTTGGCGTGTTTGTTGATGTTGTGAGAAAGAGCTAGGGGAAAACTGACCCCTATAGCACATTCAGAAGGATCTTGCTCGGTGCCGGTGCTTGGAATCGTAACAATAATCGGCTAACTTGTGATGCACTCATTCTGCCAGTAATTAGTACTTCGTTTGGCGTTATCAGCCTCATGCAGTCTATTGAGTGAGTGTTATTAAAATTTCGAACGCTTCCCATCTGCAAATGCTCGAATGCGTAGGTGTTCGGACCGGCTCCGGTGGGATCTAGTGCACGTGACATTGACATTGACTGCGGTGGTGAGACGAGAACGGCGATTACGACGACGACGACCGATCGGCACCGGTCAACTGGTGTGATATCCAATGGTAGCAACGCACCGGCCGCGTTAGGAAGTCTACTAGTTTGCAGCACCGGCTGTCACAGACAGGTGAGTTAGTTGTGTTTTGACAAATCTTGTAATTCTTGGCGTTGAACGCTTTGTTGACGAGAGTTCGGGCTGCGTTCGAGTTAGTCTTCTAGAGCGCAATGAAACTGTAATTCATGGTTATTGTCGAGAAACTCTACTCGACTCTTATACTAGATTGGGAAACAACCATCTTAGTCCCCAGCCGTGAGTAATAATTCTCCATGCTTATTTTAATAGTAAATTTTAACTAATTCGAAGAAGAGTAGCATAACTCATGAAAAAATAAGCCTAAACAATAAATAGAACAACTGAAAATCTGCTGCATACCATCTAATATACTATATCTCGAGGTTTTTTTTTTCATTAGGGCGAATCTAACAATGAGAGATTCTCTCCGGGCTCCCTCTCTTTCATTCATTACAGCGCCATTATAAAATTTACGAGGGATTCTTTAGTACAGATCGAAACAACAGTGCTGGCTAGCATACTCAACAAATAGTAGAATAAAAAACGTAAAGATGAGGGATTATGAATGAAAGAGAAAGTAATCAAAGAGAGTCTCTTAATGTTAGATTCGCCCTAATGAAAAAAGCCCTAGATATTATAAATATACGCAACTTCACATTTTTTTTAGCTTGTGGCACCATAAGTGAGAACCGAAGCAACTACTAAGCTCTAAGTGCACACGCTCAATCTATACTATCTAGCTTTTGTTATGCCTAGGCAAATGGTTGGACACACATAAAGGGTGTCCACGATGAAATTGCCACACACAAAATTGATTCGCAAAATTCGAGTTTTCATCCAATTGCCATCAAATGTTCAGGGATTGAGAAATAACTATTAAACTTCATTTTACCAGTTTACTCGTATTTTATTTACAGTCTATACGCAAATGCCTGCACCTTGGCCTTAACCCCGGCCATAAGATTCTACACAACCTGTGAATCAACCGTTTTTTGCATGTAAACCCATACTTTCTTCAGTTCCTCGACTGTCTTCACTACCTTAGGTCGTTTAAGAAGGTGCTGCTTCATAATCGCCCAGTACTTCTCGATGGGGCGGAGCTCCGGAGTGTTGGGAGGGTTGAACGTTTTCGGCACGAAATTGACCTTATTGTCCGCATACCACTTCAGCACGTCCTTGGAGTAGTGGCATGAGGCCAAATCCGGCCAGAAGATTGTTGGGACGTTGTGGGCCTTCAGGAGAGGAAGCAGCCGCTTCTGGAGGCACTCTTTATGTACACTTGTCCGTTCATCGTGTCCTGGGTCACGAAAGGTGCACTCCGCTTCCCGCACGTGCAGATGGCTTGCCAAACCTGGAATTTCTTCGCAAATTTGGACATCTTCTGAGTGCGGACATGCTCCGGAACGCTGAACTTATCCTTGGCCGTGAAAAACAGGTTGCCGGGGATCTGTTTGAAGTCGGCCTTCACATATGTTTCGTCGTCCATGATGCAGCATTCAACTTTCGTCAGCATGTTGAGGTACAACTTCCTGGCACGGGTTTTGGCGGACTTGTTCTGCTTCTCGTCGCAATTAGGGGCCTTTTGTACCTTGAACGTTCGAAGCCCAGCCTTAGTTTTGGCCTTCTGGACAAAACTTCGGCTTAGGTGCAGCTTCTTAGCCACATCCCGAACGGAGGCGTTCGGATTTCGGTTGAAGGCCCCAACTACGCGGTTGTGATTTTTGGTGTTGTACGGAATACTTTTTCCTTCACTTCTGGGCTTCCAATCAGTGGTCAACCGTTCCTCGAACCGCTTAATCACTCGCGACACCGTGGAATTCGCGATTCCCAACGTTTTAGCGATGGAACGATGCGAGAGATCCTTGTTCTCGTGATGAATGCGCAAGATTGTATTACGCACGAGCTGTTCTTTCGACTCCATTTCCGCGAGTTTTCACAGGACTTTAAAACTTGCACGTTGTAGATAATGCACTATGAACTAAATCCACCCAAATTTTCATTAAATTCTACCCAACGGTTAAAAAGTTAGAGCAATTTCATAGTGTGGCAATTTCATCGTGGACACCCTTTACATCGGCCTGCTCTTTTGTTGCTAGTTTTCCCGGTTTTCGAAGGAAAATGCGGAAACGAAACCGAAATTAAATCATATTGGTCAATCTGGTGTTGAACACTTCCATTGTTGGGCAGCCAAGACAAGATGAGGAATTTTCTATTTATGTGGGCGAAACTAAAGCTCGATTCAAAGTAAATCTGGACGCACGGTTGAATACACCACCACGCCACTGGTGGTTGGAAAAAAACGTTTGTCAGACATTTTTTGATGTTTCATTGACGAAGAAATTGGTGATAAGTTTTTCTCAATTGATCCATGCATCTCGAAGTTACGGATCATGGAACATGAAAAAAGAAAATTAATGGTGCACAAATATCTAGAGAATCCTTCGTGGTCTGCCTCAAAAATAGCAGAAGTGTTAAAATTTCTAAAGTCTGGTGTGTGGACTCTGAGTGTGGACAGAGCACTGCGGATCTATTATAAAAGTGGCACTAGGGACAAAGAGCTGAGGAGAAAGGAGTCTAGGTACGTAAAAGGTAACCCAGGTGTCTCCATACGTGATTTGGCAAAGAAATACGATTCCAACTTTTCCACCGTGCGTAACATTCTTGCAAGAGGAGGATATCAGTCTTTTGTGCCAGTAAACATCCGAAGCGCTTCCTGAAACAAAATTTGGTGGCCAAAAAACGAGCAGGATTACTATACGGACGAATTTTGACGAAATTTGATGGCTGTATTTTAGTGGATGACGAAACATATGTCAAAATGCATTATAAACAAATCCTTGGAAGAATATTTTACCTGCCAACTGGTCGTGGTGATGCCCCTTCTAGGTATACATTTGTTTTTGCTGATAAGTTTGCTCGGAAACTATTGATTTGGCAAGGAATCTGCAGTTGTGACCTTAAAACCAAGGTTTTCATAACATCTCACTCAATGACGTCGAAGGTTTACATTAAAGAGTGCCTGAAAAAGCAGATTTTACCCTTCATTCGGCAACACAAGACCAACGTTATGTTTTGGCCGGATCTAGCCAGCTGCCACGACTCTTAGGAGGTACTTGAATTGTATGCTGCAAAGAATGTTAATTTCGTCGCCAAAGAGATTAATCTCCGAATTGCCCTGAGTTCAGACCGATCGAAAAATATTGGGCAATTGGCAAGCTAAAACTTCGAGGATGTGGTAAAGAAGTCACAAATGCACACCAAATGCGTTTAAAGTGGAATAAATTCGCCGGTACAGTGTCACCAGCGACTGTGCTGATGGCATCGATCACAAGTAAAGTGCGACAGTTCGTTCGAAACGGTGAAATGTAATAATTTGTTATATATGTTATATATAAAAAATACCCTTTTGCTTGACGTTTTGATGAACCGTGTATGTTCCCGACCAGAAGGAAACATCAAAATTATTTCAAGTTTGGTTATTCAGTTACACTGTTTCTATAACAGAGGATGTTAGAATTTACATTGCGGGTGTAGTTAAAATAACATAAATTGTAACAAAATTATAGCAAACTTTGATATAGAAATAACGTAAACAAAACAAACTAAGTAACAGTTTTTTTTACGATGTTGCAAAGTCATATCAAGAGTTGTAAGAATTAATCTATTTATTCACGCAGATTGAACCTCCAAGGGCATTATATCTTAATTTGTTATAGGTATGTTATACAATTATCCAGATGCAAACGTTTGCAACAAATTTATATCATAATCAGTTAGTCGTAACAAAGGTTGTTATGATTTTGCTATTTTTATACAAATTTACTATCGGAGTTTAATTCAGTAGGCGCTGTGATTGCGGTTTGACATTTATCGTTTCCTTCATTTTTCACTGAGATAAGTACTCTTAAACTAAGCTGTCGTGATGTTCCGCACATGGTTTTATAGGGTTTCTATTGATCACCATTATATTTCAGTATCCAACAGGTTGACCATACTTAACTGTAATTCCTAGCAGCACACTTGTTACAAATCAGTTGAAGTTACTTCCATGCAACTCAATTAAGTCACAATCAAGTTACTGCAACCAATAATGTCAGTTTTGTGTTGCTTGGGATGCGATGTTTGAAGCTGAGTGGAAGCAAGTGAGGCGATTAAACTGGCTTGCCAAAAGTTGCTAAAAGATCCAACTGGCTTGCCAAAAATTGAAAATGTTCAATTTTTTGTTCAACCAAGCTAATATAAAACTGCTTAATATGACATAAGTAGATTTTTGATTTTTATAAATCTTTACTAATTTTACATAGCTTCTATCGATTAATAAACAGCAGCGCAGTTATGCGAATCACACGGCTTATATGTTCATTCTATAGCAATTATTTCTTTGAATTTATTGATCCATTATCGTGAATATGAACACAGGCCCTTCTCAACTAATACACTGGAAGCCCCTGATAATTAAGCAAAACGAAAACATAAGCCAAGCAAAGCGTGTGAAAACAATGTTTTTTTAAGCTGGTTTTGTTCAATCTGGAAAATTGTCACTGAAAAATACACCATTAAGAAACGATAACGATTATCATTTAGAAATTTTGAGCAAAGATACTATATAAATTTTCCAACTGATAAAAATTGTGGGAAATTGGTAATTCAAAAAAATATTTCCTGCTCAAATTTTGTCGAAAACTATTTCCAAATAATCTTTTCCATAGATTACTTAGAATATTTTTAGGATCTTTCATTAAGAAACTTCGCTCCTTATGTGCTTGGTTCATTACTTTCGATTTTTTCAATTTGGTGATGCTTTGGAAAAATTAAAAACTACTAATAGATTTTTTTTTCTGGAAAATTTCAATACTGATTTTTTTTATTATTTTACTTTCGTTCATACATCCATAAACTTCACCTGTGGATAAAATTTCATTATCATTTGGGAACCATCAGCCCATTTTAAACGATAAAAAAAGCCCCATTTAACTAGTCTAAAGGAATATTCAACATTAATGAGCATGACGTTTATTGAAGAAATCACTATTGCAGCTTTATTCTATTTCGATTGAACTTTCGTTGAATTCGTTGCAATCACAAAATCAAAATTTGGTCAAACCGTAATGCGTGTGAGTCGATCAAATTTTTTATTAATAAAATCGAATTGATCGAATTCGAACTTTGATCATTTTTTTTTCTTTTTCAAGTTCAGTTGATACAGAATCCAGGACAAATATTCAGCTAGGCTTCCTTTTTACCAAATGCGAATTGCCGGGTCTTTCGTTTAACACCTGCCATAATAGGGTATGTGTCCCTTGACTCAGCCTGTTATGCAATGATCCATTACATTTTTTATTATAACTCATAAAGTGTTTAAGTGGAATCGTGATTCAACTAGTTATATACTTGAAAAGATATGTTTGATAAGGCATTTGGTAGTTATCATCATTTATCACGAAAAGTTACTCAGCGCTTTTAATAAAGCCAGAAACTTTCGAGGGATATGGATTCAATGTCGGTCTATAGGCACCAAATTTGGTTTATTCATGGATGCAACTTCGTCCCATTCGAAGGATTTATTGATAAAAGCAGTCTTTGTACTGTTTTTTTTCTCTAATTTTATGAATTAAGGCATTGCTAGCTGTATTCGTTTTACTTAATACATAATTTCACAAAACAAACTAAAATAAACTGCTTCGAAACACTTAAGTAATGTTCATATATGATTTATCAGCTATTCAATAATGAAAACCTTATAATTCACTATACAATGATTTTGCTGCTTCGGTTTGTGTTTAGATGAGCCACTTGAAAACAAACAACAGCAAACTCATGCATTTCCATTAACATTTTTACCAATAACGACCTTTTTACTACCTTATTGATACAACAGGCCATAGTTGGGAACATTCCAAAAAATATGTCTAGGATTTTCTTGTAAAATCACTGTTATTTTACTTATGGGAACAGTTGGTTTGTAACGTGCAACTATTTTCTGTACATCTAGACTGCATTATTTGCTTTATCGATTCAATTAAGCCATATTTAGATCACTTGAAGATCGTGTAGATCATCTGTTCAGCTTAACCAGTGAAATCATGATGCCCCAAGAGTTCAAGAAATCGAAAATTACCCGTAAATGAATCACTTTAAGTTGATGAATATTGTCTCAATTGTTTCGGATTAAATCGGTCATCCTAACGATTTTGTTGATTTTTGCTAAATTAATGACACATTTGATACATAGGCCGAATGAAGGAGCTAGGCTAACATTACATCCCCTTACCCTATTTGATAAAGTTGTCCACTTTATTCGCCGCAGAACGCCAGTTTGCCTCGCTCACAACAGCTTTTTGAGTCTTCTTAAGGTTCTGCTTGACGATGGCCCAATATTGTTCGATTGGGCGGAACTCTGACGTGTTGGGAGGGTTCTTGTCCTTGGGCACCACTTGAACGTTGTTGGCAGCACACCTCTTCATGGCCTTTTTTCCGTAATGGCAAGATGCCAAATCCGCCCAAAATAGAACGGAACAATTGTGTCGCTTTTTGAAGGCAATCGCTCAGATAAATTTCCTGGTTGGCGGTTCCGGTCGCAATGTAAACGTTGCTTTTCAAGCCACAGGTACATATGGCCTGTCACACCAGATATTTTTTCGCGAGCTTTGACAGTTTGATGTGCTTTAAAATATCTGCCACCCTTTCCCGTCCGGTTGCCGTATAAAATTGCTGTCCAGGAAGCTGTTTAATGTCTGCCTTGACTTAAGCTTCATCGTCTTGTATCACGCAATCAAACTTCGTCTGCATCGTCGTGTACAACTATCGCCATTGTGCTTTGGCCACGTGTTTTGTTTATCGTCGGGATTTGGAGTCTTGTAAGTCGACAGTCCAGCTCGTTGTTTAGCTCTATCCACGGTTGAAGGCGCCACTCCCAGCTTCTTTGCGACATCTCGGACGGAGTGCTTGGGGTTCCGCTCGAAACAGCGGGTAACTCTTTTTGTTGTCGCTGTGGCCTCCAACTTGGCGTGAGAGTTGTTTGGATTTTCGCCATGCACGTGCAAAATTTTCAATGTACGATGAAAGGAAATGCGTCAAGTTTAGGTCGACCAAATTTTGATCGAAACACCCTTTATTAGCAATAAAGTAATAGTATTCAAATGAGAAAATAAAATTTACTTTTAGTTAGTTATTCCGACCCAAGGCGCATATGTGTTCCTCGTGAATCGAGCTCTTGGTCAGTTTCCTAAAACTTCTGCTAACATTAGCTTTACAACACAAAAGTCTCTGGTGATGTCGACCTTTATTTTAATGCGTTTGATGAGCTAGTCGAACTGACGGTAACTTTTCTTATTTATAATTAGATTTGACCATTTTTGCTAGAAGTAAATTGTTATTCTGTTAATTCACTTGTAATGAAAATGGTTTAGTGTAGGTCCTACCTTATTCAGCCAATAACCACTAACCGATGAAAAGCGCGTACGAAAACAAACTCTTACTTGACAAAATGTGACAGATCAGTCACTAGTTTCCGAGCGGTCGATTGAGTCGGCCAACCCGACAAAATTTCGTCGATCTCGTCGACCACTGTAATAGCAAAATAGCCTGTCGAATAAAGTGACGGTTGACCCGACTTCTATAATTGGCCCCTATAAACGCAACGGAAGCCTTTTGAGTCTTGTCCTTATGTTTATTTCATTTCTAATGTTCTTTTTGCGTCTAATACGGCACTAACGATCCATACCTGACTTGTTTTGTTGACAATTGACTTTTTTCGTATACGTTTGTGTTTCAAAATACGGAAGACTTGTGTTTATTCATTTATGAAACAAAATATGCAAACAAGATATCAGACGTAAACAAACATTACCCAAATGAAAAACATCAAACACATGTATGACAAATCAATTAGTCGGCTAAGAAATTCTAGATTTGAATTTCATCAAACGTACACATCCATGACAAAACAAGTAAAATCACCCTGTTATGGATCTACAGCATGACGTTTGAGAAATAAAATCTAAATATTTATGTTTTTGGTGCAACTTGGGAAGTTATCATCACAAGCCTCGCTAACAGTTGCAGAGTGTCTTCTTCTCCTTGTTTTGGAATTTTCTCCAAATTCCTTATTCTCTGCCTACCCCAAAATATAAAAAACAAGAGTGTTTTGCGATTTTGATATTGTTTAATATTTCGTAACTTGGAGAACAAATTCAACATTGGCTGGGGCAAAAAAGCAACATATCTCGAATACTTCTTCAAACAGACGTATCTGATTTTTGTAAACAAAGAGGAGAAGTAAGATTCAAACGTAAATTTCTTAAAACTCTCAGCAACCCTCTCGGAAACTAGCATAACCATAATGTTACGGAAATTTTATTCCTTGTGTTGGTGGCCTCAGTTATCACGAAAGTGCTAAGGGGTTCTAGAATTTTCCGTTTGAATCTTACTTCCCCACTTTGTTTACAAAATCAGATACGCCTGTTAGAAAAAGTACTCGAGAATATTTATTAGGTTCTCGCCGAGTGATCTCACCAACACTAGCGCGCGGCTTTACACGTATAGGATCGATTTGTTTATTGTTTTCAACCACGAGATCAACTGTCAAAAAGTTCAGGTTGACAACGGTTTGTTTTTTATTTTCAACCAGCAAAACGAATGTATTAGTGAAACTGCTTACTAATACTAACGGCGGCAGAGAAGTCTATTTGCTCCGAAAAAATCGTTGTGTACGTGCGGTGGTTTGCTGTACGAATTAATGATTGTGAGATTGGAGTCTGATGATGGCTCGTATATAAAAAAAAACCTCATGACTTCAGCTATTACATCAAACGATTCGTGGATCAAGATGGGCAAAACTGATTTTTCAGACTCATGCAGCTTTCTCAAGATCTCGAATATAAGCTATCCACATACATTTGCGTTGTACGCATGTATTTGCGATGGTTTTTTATGCTCTGAACACTGCATGCTGTGCGTTTGACTGTCAGCTTTCTTTTGTTTACTTGTTTGTGCGGTTCAAATTCTGCGTTTTCAAAATGTCGCGTATTGAAAAGGAGGTGAAAATTAAGGTTCTGGACACATAGCTAAGTGAGAAGGGTATTACTATGCGAAAATTGGCGAAGCGGTTTGGAATTGATCATGCGAGTGTTAAAACCATCATTAATAAGTTTGGGGAACACTATTCTTTGGATGAGCTACCAGGAAGAGGCAGAAAACCCGGTTCTTCCAACCCGAAACTGGAGCAGAAAGTGGTATCTCTAATCATGAAAAACAAATCAATGTCAATACGTGATTTGGCCAAAAAAGCAGGAACGAGTGTCGGGATGATCCAGCGTATCAAGAGGCGAAACCACCTGAAGACCTACAAGAAGCAGAAAATCTCGAAACAAAGTGCAGAACAGAAGAAGCGAGCAGCAACAAGGGCCCGGAAATTCTATTCGCGTCTTTTGCAGCGTCCGGATGCATGCGTTTTGATGGACGATGAGACCTATGTAAAGGAGGACTCAAAAACCCTTCCAGGTCCACGATACTTTACTGCCGTCAGTGGGACGATCGATTCAAGTGGAGAAATTCGGTCGAAAGGTACTGGTATGGCAAGCAACATGTTCCTGTGGTTTGAAGTCAACAATTTTTTACACTACCGGAACTATAAATGCGGAAATCTATCGATCTGAGTGTCTCCAGAAGAGATTGTTGCCTTTATATAAGAAGCAAAGTACACTGTTTTGGCCGGATTTAGCGTCGGCTCACTATGCCAAAACCACTCTCAATTGGCTTGCGGAAAAGGGTATAGATTTCGTTGAGAAAAATATCAATCCACCAAATTGCCCTCAGCTTCGACCCATCGAACGTTACTGGGCAATCGTGAAGAGGGTCTTCAAGAAGACTGGTAAGGCAGCTGGGAACATGCAGGAGTTCAAAAAAAATTTGGGCTCAAGCGTCCAAAAAATGCGATGCAACACTTGTCCGGAACTTGATGAAGAGAATTCGATCCAAAGTTTGAAAATTCGTGAAGGAGTAACTTAAATTTCATCCGGTCTTCATTATGTTCAAGTTTAACCTCGTACAATAAAGGATCAATTTTTTGTATGAATAAAATATCGGTTCTCAAAATAATTTGAAAGAAAGATTGTGGAAGCTATTATTTTCGATACACTCCTTATGTGCACTTTTGTGCGGTTTTCAGTATTGTTTACTGACTTTTCCGTATTGTTGTCTTAGCGTGTAGTGCACTGCCTGGATTCTTTGCTTTGCTCTATATGGGATATTGAAAGTTAATGCCCTTGTTTGCAATTTTTTATAAATCGTAAATAAATTCTAAACTAATTATTATAAATTCCTATAAATCCACATTCCATCGTGCACTGCCTTATACTTCATTCGTCTTGCTTATTTGTCAATTTCTAAATTAATTCCCACATATGGCTACTTTACCACGATAAAAAAAATACAAGAATAAAACCGGATTTTTAAAAAATCTGTAAAATCTGTATTTGTTCTCAAAATTTGTAAACTGTATGTACAGAATGCTGTATCGAAAAACTTCAAAAAATCAGTATCATTACAGATAAATCTGTATATAAGGCATCCCTGGCTGCAATGTGTAGTTCGGATCAAGGGGTTCTACAACAGTGATCCAAATTAAAATCGCTAGTTTCATATTGATTGTTATAACCAGTGCGCGAGAATTATCGGTGTCTTCGACTTTATCCTAGAATCGGTGTAAATCGACATTAATCGAGAACGCAAAACGTAGAACACACGAACAGAAGATTTGGGTGCTAAACGATGATCGGTAACTTGCGAATGCTCGGTCCACGTTTGAATCGTTGGTGTAAGTTTCGCTTAGGCGTAAATTTTGAGGGGCGTGTGATCTCTATTAACGATGCAGTTCTAAAGTATCTACACACTTTAGAGTTATGGCGTTGTTATCTGTAGTTTAAACTTTGAAAGAGTGAAGGGGATCTGCATAAATTTAGAGAACAGACCATTGTTGATGCACCTCCCCATTTGTACAGCCAATTATCAATTCCAGATGGTGGGAATCCCAGAATTTATCATTCCTGCTTTAAGCCACGAGCCGTCAGCCTTCCTGTCTTAGCAACCTATGCTAATAGTTTTGACTTTCTGGTCGAATAGGATAGTATTGCTTGAATCATTACATTTAATTCGATTCCGTCATCAACGATGGTTCGTTACGGAAAATCATTTCGCAATCGTATCTCCTGATCGTATGTTGGTATCCAAGAGCATTAACTCTACAGAAATAGACATTGCTACACAGAAAAAATAATTCATTTCCAAAGAGGCGGAAAATTTCGCCTCATTCGATGAATTTATACCAAATCTAGAATTCCATTTACGAGCATTAGCGAACGCAAAAAATAACATGTCGCTTTCAAACTGTGTAACCTAGGTGAAGGAAACAGTTTTCATCGCCTACCTAGCATCAAGGTCAAATTGGATCAAAAGAACGACCGCTATCACATGTTGGCATAATCCCTACGGGGAAGTGGAGATGATAAAAATTATCTAGCGATTTTAGTTTGCTGCCGCACTTTGAATAAACGAAAAAAAAAACATTCCTCAAATTTGCCGATCACAATTCAAATGTTTAAAGTTCGCCCTTAGCTTGCCATTCTGCGTGGGTGTGTTGTGTCTTTTGCAGTGGGTATCATTTTACATCGCCCGTTGAATGCAACCGGTTGAATCCGTTGTCGACTTGGGCCGCTTCTAATTGAATTTAATTTTCGCCTTTGATTTCGATCGTCTGTCCGTTCGTGGCGGGTATTGAGTTCCGACCGATGCATGTATCCTGAGTTTTAACCTTTCCATTCGTTATAGGTTTATGTTGTGTCTTTAGTTTTGTAACATTGGGTTTTACCCTCCCGGTTTCCAGTTTGAGGTGCGATGATCATCAGAAACAAGAAATGGACTGGCCTTTTCTGGGTTGAACTGCGAACAGGTTCGGCGGTGGAATAGGTTTTTCCGTTGCATGTAATCAGGTGTTGGTGTACTTTGCTGGTTTAACCTTCTGATGAAAGTGGTATGTTTTTGGAATAATCAAACACTTCGGGAGAGATAACCAGGTGTTTTGATAAGGGAACTCAATCGAATATAAGCACAGTTTGCACATTTGATTACAGGTCGTTGAATCGTTGTTGGAAATCTCGCTTCAAGAAGTTTAAATTCGAGAGTTAACGGCAAACGCTGAAGCATTCTCGACGGCAGCCATTTCTTCAAAATTTAGAATTCATATAACTTAGATTCTGTACTAGATATTGAATATTTAATCACATCAGTTAGTATACTTACTTGCTGTGAGCAATCTGATAGAGTTCGATTCAATGTTCATTCACTAACAATCAAGGTTTATCAATTTGAAATTGCGAGGTAAGTTTGCGAGAGAGAGAGAGAGACAGAGAGATATAAGAGATAGAAAACAATACATGGAGCAGCGATTCACCTTAAAAAAAATTACCGTAGATCTAGTTCAGTTTTCCACGTCCGGTAATGCCACGAACTCGGCATTTGAGAAACAAATTCAACGTTGAATTTGAGATAAATTAATTGAAAGGAAAACAGAATACTAAAGGTGTTGCCACACGGTGGCTATTTCTAGTATATAGTGAGCTATATACTAGAAATGTACAGGGTGTCTCACAATAGGTGTCATTAAAACAAAATTGAATTACAGCAAAACAAATCAACCAAATCATAGCATATATTTTTCATTTGAAAGATACATGCTATAGAAATAAACCATATTGATTCAATTCGAATCTCTCGCCCTTTTCCATGATAACTTTTTGCAAACGTTTTGTAAACCCATCACAGCTGGCACTCACGATTTCCTGAGGAATTCGATCCCAAATATCAACCAAATGTTTCTTGAATCGATCGAAAGTAAGCCCTTTCGTAGGGCCTACATTTTGAAGCATATAACTCCAAACAAAGTAGTCAAATGGGTTGAGATCAGGTGTAGATGCAGGTCATTCTTCGCCTATGATGAAATCGGACAAATTATCCGCGCACCACGTTTGTGTATTCTTTGCCTGGAGCTGAGTCCTGTTGGAAACAATATGGTGTATTCCCATACAGCGTTGAAGCATGAGGAAGCAGGTGGTTATTCAAACCCTGCTCGAGGTAATATTCAGTGGTGATTTTTACGTTAGCTTCTACGAAAAGAAGAAGAAGTTTCCGTTTTCGTAAAACGGCGCCCCATACCATGATTATCGATACATTCTGATAGCGTTCTACAGCTAGTTTATTTCTTAGAATATTGGACTTTGGCTTGCTTTGGACGCTCCGTCAACCCGTGAACCCGTTGTTTTTGTACGGCTTGCATTCCAGATCAAGTCTAAGAAGCCTGTTCATTGAAGCAGGGAACATTTGAACTTGTTTGCTCAATTTACGGCCAGATACGGCCGGATTACGTCTTATTTGCTCCCTCACACTAGGAATGGGCATTTCGGAAAATTGAATCGATGCAGGAGCATCGATTTTTTTAAATTAAAAAAATCGATCCACAAAAATATCGCAAGTAAATATTCGATTCGGAAAAAAATCGATATTTTGTAGAACAAAATTATTCTAGAAACTGGTGGTAGATAATGAAATATGCCTGGTTCAGTTTTAATCTTTGTAAGAAAAGGCCTATTGTTAAACAAATGGTTATAATATTTGTCAAATAATTATTCAAGAGCAAGTTTACAAGGATATCTCATCACCAAGGCATATGGACGGTTTTTTAAGAATCTTTTTATCATAGTGAACAAACATTGATGTCCATATAACTTTTCTTGAAAAACGTATGTAAAAGTTCATATGGGCAGTTGGTATAAGAAGCAAGTGCAGAGAAAAAACAAACAAAATTTTTCAGGTTATGTGCCAGGCTTTTTATCGATTAACATGACAGTGTTATCGCACAACTGCAGCGCCGCCTACCAGAGCATAACGACGTACATTTGAAATGTCGGTTTTAGGTTTTACACAAGTAGCAGACTGAAGATGAACGTATGTTCTCTGTGTTTACATCAAGCAATGATACGAAAATTAAAATTCGTTATACTCGAGCAAAAGAGGTATTATCTAACACAGCCACATTTTTTAAATCACCCTACCGATTTACTGTTAACGCATGAGCAAAAGAATCAACAAACTAGCATAAGAAAAGGAATTTAACAATAGTTAACAAGAGACAATTAGGTGAAAAACAATATTGGAACAACCTTATTTTTGATTATTGGTAATTCGATTATTTACGACAGTTTTCAGCAAAGTCATCCCATTCTGCAATCAATCTTTCACATGTGTTGACAAGCTTGCGAAAGTTAACCTCTATATATTTATATATGCATAACAACAACTACAGCATATATCAATCAAATCAATCAACTTCGACTTCTGCAGGAAAATCGCATAACCAAATGTTATCCTGACGCAAGGCGGATTTACTAAATTTTTTCCGCTCCAACGAAAAATGCCATGAACAACTGTCAGGTGAAAGCTGTCAAAATAATAAAAAGTGTTGGGCGATTATATATTCACCTTTGAACTCAGTAAAGTGGGAAAATTTCAAATTGATAAAACATCGATTTCATCTCTAAAAAAATCGAGGTTGTCAAATATCTAACAGAAAAGATCAGATGAAAAAATCAATTTATCGTGGTAAAAATATCGATTCTGTAAAAATCGCATCGACATCGCCCATTCCTACCTCACACATTTGATCTTTTTCTTCGTTCTGGCAGTTCATCTGGCACCTCCTTTATGTTGAATATGGGCAATTCCAGTTTCCTTGAACCGTTCAAGGTTCGAAAAACAAAACGCTTACTCACTCCGAACTGCTTTAGGCTATTCAATATCTGACACGGTCTAAGCTATCGGAAATGTAGTTTTAAAACTTGCTTCCGTATGGCTTCCATGGTAGTTGGTAAATATAAACAAACGGAATCGCTTATTTCTGGATCAACAATAGAAAAGGGCCCATCAACTTTTGTAAACAAACACTTCTGAGCCCTTTTTCTCGCAAGTCGTTGGCTATATCCGCAAACCTACAGAATCGTCGTGTGGGGGAAACTTTCCCCTACATGATGATGGTATTGGTTTGCGTGGATGGCCTACGCTTTGCGAGGAAATAGGCTCAGAAGTGTTTGTTTACAAATGTTGATAGGCCCTTTTCTATTGTTGATCCAGATTTATCTTCTGCGACAAGCTGTCAATAGAATACACTCAAAACGGGTATAATCAATTCCGCTGTCAAAATTATCCAGCTGAAATAAATCAAGACTGAAAAAAGGTGACACCTATTGTGAGACACTCTGTAACAGTTCAGAGGAACAACTAAACTATGTAGTGTTAGTAAATAGCTTTGCCTTGCCAGCGATAGTTTCTATGTTATAGTAGTCGCAGTTGATCGCAATTTTTTAACAGTTCGTTTGAATTTTTGCTAGTTTGTGTTTTCACGGTATTTTAGAGCAAAAATAGACCAGGAAAAGAAATTCCGCTTGATTAAGCCGTGGGAGCAACTTCCGATGTTGTGGGGTCCAACTAATCCCGATCGACTGAGGAAGTGTATACTTCAAAGTGAGTGTATTATTCAGCTTTGCAATTCCTCATCGGAAAAAAGTCTGGACCAGGGGATTTTGATACCTAGCTAAGTACTAAGTATTTTCGAGATGATAACGTTCAAAGGACACTCAAGGCAGATCACGATTCTACCATTTCCGATGTTCAACCTTTGCCCGTTCTGCAACCTGAATAACCGAGTGGATCGAAACCAAAATTAACAGGCATCTTATGATGAGATTGCGCTTAGAGTGCGTCGAAATCGTATCTGAACCCATGGAACACGTTGCTAGATAAGTTATGGACTGAAGACTTGCAGAACAAATATTCGATGGCTTACCGGAACATGAATAACTAATTTTGAGCAGGCCTAAGAAGAGAAAATAATTTGCAGACTGTCTCAACAGCAGCTTAACGTCCTCGTGCCAGATAAGCCATACAATTTTCCTACCATCGGATCCCAAATAGGTATCTCAGGGGCCAAAGATGCATCACTATCACTGATTCTTACTTTTGTTTCTATCTTGACATACATTAACTTGTATTCAGCATCCTCTTAAGCCATTAGAATGAACTGCTTTTTGTAATTTAAATAATCACTAACTCTCTTTCTAGGGTTTTTTTTTACTAACAGACAGATTGAAAAAAATTGCAATTTTTCTTCAGAATTACGTGAAAACGACAGCCACTCCTCTTCAAAATCATATACCCTGAGCTTCTCAGAAGATCTTTCCTCACCTTCCTTGCAGAACTTCCAAGAAATTCTCTGAAGAACTTCCCCAAAGTTCACTGAAGAACTTCCTCGAATTTCTTGGAAGAACTTTCTCTAAGTTCTTTGTAGATCTTCCCTGAACTTCTATAAAGAACATCCCTGAATTTTTGTGAAGAACTTCCCTGAAGTTCCTCTAAAGAACATCTCTAACATTACTTTCGTGAAATTCTCTGAAGAACTTCCCCAAAATTCTCTAAAAAACCTTCCCGAAACTTCTCCAAAGTTCTCAGAAGAACTTAATCGAAGTTCTTTGTAGAACTTCCCTGAACTTCTATAAAGAACTTCCATGAATTTCTGTTAAGAGCTTCCATGAAGTTCCTCCAAAGAAATTCCTCCAAGTTCTAAGTAGAACTTCCCTGAACTTCTATATAGAACTTCCCTGAATTTCTCTGAAGAACTTCTCCAAAATTCCTTTGAAGAACTTCCTCGAAGTCCTTTGTAGAACTACCCTGAACTTCTGTAAAAAATTTCCATTAATTTCTGCGAAGAACTTTCTGAAGTTCCTCAGAAGAACTTCCTCGAAGCTCTTTGTAGAATTTATCTGAACTTCTATAAAGAACTTTCAATGAATTTCTGCGAAGCACTTCCCTTTAAGTTCCCCTGCAGAACTTCTCTGACATTACTGTCCTGAAAACCTCTGAAGCACTTCCCCAAAGTTCTCTGTAAAGCTTCACTGCTAAAATTTTGTGTTAAGTTTTACCGAAGTTCTCTGACGAAATTCTCCAAAATTCTCTGAAAAACTCCCCCGAAACTTCTTCGAAGTTCTCTGAAGCACTTTCTCGAAGTTTTCTGAAGAACTTCCTCGAAGTCCTTTGTAGAATTTCCCCGAATTTCTGTTTACTTTCCTGAAGTTCTCTGAAGAACTTCCCCAAAATTCTCTAATAAACCTCCCCGAAACTTCTCCAAAGTTCTCTGAAGAACTTAATCGAAGTTCTTTGTAGAACTTCCCTGAACTTCTATAAAGAACTTCCATGAATTTCTGTTAAGAGTTTCCCTGAGTTTCCTCCAAACTAATTCTTCCAAGTTCTTAGTAGAACTTCCCTGAGCTTCTATCTTCCATGAATTTCTGTGAAGAACTTCCCTGAAATTCCTCTGAAGAAATTCCTCGAAGTTCTATAAAGAACTTCCATGAATTTCTGTGAAAAACTCCCCTGAAGTTCTGAACTGTCCCAAAACTCACTGAAAACTTCCCCGAAACTTCTTCGAAGTTCTCTGAAGAACTTTTTCGAAGTTCTTTGTAAAACTTTCCGGAACTTCTGTAAAGAACTTCACTGGATTTCTGTGAAGAACTTCCCTCAAGCTCCTCTGAAGAACCTCCTCGAACTTCTTTGAAGAACTTCCCTGAACTTTTGTAAAGAACTTCCCTGAATTTCTGTGAATCATTTCTCTTTGTAGAACTCCTCTGAACTTCTGTAAAGAACTTCCCATATCTTTTCGAAGAGCTTCCCCAAAGCTCTCTGCAAAACTTCACTGCATCAGTTCTTTGTTGAATTTCACCGAACTGCGCTGAGGAACTTCCCCAAGATTCTCTTTGCAGAACTTCCCGCACTTCTATAAAGATCTTCTATGAATTTCGTTGAAAAACTTCCCTGAAGTTCCTCTGCAGAACTTCTCTGAAATTACTTTCCTGGAATTCACTGAAGCACTTCCCCAAAGTTCTTGCAAAACTTCACTGAAAAAGTTCTGTGTTGAGTTTCACCGAAGTTCTTTGAAGAACTTCCCCAAAATTCTCTGAAAAACTTCCCCGAAACATTTTCGAAGTTTTTTGAAGAATTTCCTCGAAGTTCTCTGAAGAACTTCCTTTAAATTCGCTGAAGAACTTCCTTGCCTGAACTTCTATAAAGAACTTCCAAGGAAATCTGTGAAGAACTTCCCTGAAGTTCCTCTGAAGAACTTCCCTGAATTTCTGTGAAGAACTTCCCTGAAGTTCCTCTGAAAAAAATCCTCGAAGTTCTTTGTAGAACTTCCTGGAAGTTCTTTGCAGAACTTCCCTTAACTTCTATAAAAAACAACCCTGAATTTCTCTGAAGAAATTCCTCGAAGTCCCTCTAAAGGAATTCCTCGAAATTCTTTGTAGAACTTCCCTGAACTTCTATAAAGAACTTCCATGAATTTCTGTGAAAAACTTCCCTGAAGTTCCTCTGCAGAACTTTCTGACATTACTCTCCTGAAATTCTCTGAAGCACTTCCCCAAAGTTCTCTGCAAAACTTCACTGAAAAAGTTCTGTGTTGAGTTTTACCAAAACTTCCCTGAACGTCTCTGAATAAATTGCCCGAACTTCTCAAAAGTTCTCTGAAGAACTACCCTGAAGTTCTTTGAAGAACTTCCCTGAACTTGTCAACTGGAGCTTCTTGAATTTATCTAAAGAACTTCTATTAACTTTCTTGTAATTCCTCTGAAAAACTTAGCTGAAAAAACTGTCCTTAAATTTACTGAAGAATTGTCTAACTTCCTTGAAGCTTGCTTAAAGACTTTCCTGTACTTCTCTAAAGATATTCTTTGAAGTTTCTCTCAAGAACCATGAAATTCCGCTAGAGCCTTTGAAGCCTGAAAAAAATTCCTGAACTCCTCTGGAAATTTATATCAATTTCTGTGAAAAACTTTCCTGAGCTTCTCTGAAAAAAATCGCCTTACTCCTCTAAAGCTCTCTGAAGAACTTCCCCGAAGCTCTCTTAAGGACTTCATTGTACTTCTCTAAAGAACTTCCCTGAAGTTTCTCTCAAGAACGCTGAAATTCCGCTGAAGCACTTCCCTGTAGTGCCTCTGACGAACTTCCCTGAAATCACTTTTCTGATATTTTCTGATAAAAAATCCTGAATTCCTCTATAGAATTATCTGAAATTCTTTGAAGAACTTCTCTGAACTTTTCTGAAAAAATTCCCCGAGCTTTTCTAAACTTCTCTGAAGAACTTTCCTGAACTTCTATACCGAAGCTTCTCGAATTTTTCTTACGAACTTCCATTAACTTTCTTGAAATTCCTCTGAAGAACTTAGCTGAAATGACTGTCCTGAAATTCACTGAAGAAGTTTCTGAAGTTCTCTGATGAACTTCCCCGAAGCTCTCTTAAGGACTTCCCTGTACTTCTCTAAAGAACTTCCCTGAAGATTCTCTCAATAATCCTGAAATTCCGCTCAAGCCATTCCCTGTAGCGCCTCTAAAGAATTTCCCTGAAATCAGTTTTCTGACATTCTCCTGAACTCCTCTGAAAAATTATCTGAACTTCTCTGAAGAACTTCCCTGAAATTCTCAGAAAAATTTCCCTGACCTTCTCAGAAAACGTTCCCTCACCTTCTTTCCAAGAATTTCTCTGAAGAACTTGTTTGAAGTTCTCTGAAGAACTTCCCCAAAGTTTTTTTTTGTAAAACTTCCCTGAACTTCTATAAAGAACGTCCCTGAATTCCTGTGAAGAACCTTCCGGAAGTTCCTCTGAAGAATTTCCCTGACATTACTTTCCTGAAATTCTCAGAAAGTTTTTCGCAAAAGTTCTGTGAAGAATTATCTGAAGTTCCCTGAAGAACTTCCCTGAAATTCTCTGAAGCACTTCCAAAAAGTTCTCTGCAAAGCTTCACGTCAAAAGTTCTCTGATGAATTTCACCGAAGTTCTCTGAAGAACTTCCCCGAAACTCTCTGCAGAACTTCGCCGAAGTTCTCTGAAGAACTTCCCTGAAGTTACTCTCAAGAACTCTGAAATTCCGCTAAAGAACTTCCCTGTACAGCCTCTGAAGAACGTCCATGGAACTACGTTGCTGACGTTCTCTGAAGAATTTTCCCAAACTCCTCTGAAGAATTACCGAACGTGAACGTGTCTGAATAAATTCTTCGAACTTCTCAAAAGTTCTCTGAACTTTCCTACTGAAGCTCCTCGAATTTATCTAAAGAACTTCCATTAACTTTCCTGAAATTGCTCTGAAAAACTTAACTATAAATAACTGTCCTGTAATTCACTGAAAAATTACCTGAACTTCTCTGAAGAACTTCCCTGAACTTCTCAGAAAAATTTCCCAGACTTTCTCAGAAATCCTTTCCTCACCTTTCTTCCAAGAATGTATCTGAAGAACTTCCCCGAACTTCCCTGAACTTCTATAAAAAAACTCCCTGAATTTCTGTAAAGAGCCTCCCTGAAGTTCCTCTGAAGAACATCCCTGACATTGCTCTCCTTAAATTCTCTGAAGTTTTTTCGTTAACTTCTGTGAAGAATTCTCTGAAGTTCTCTGAAGAACCTTCCTGAAATTCTCTTAAGTACTTTACCAAGTTTCTCTCAAGAACCCTGAACTACTTCCCTGTAGTGCTTCTGACGAACTTCCCTAAAATACTTTACTGACATTCTTTGAAAAAAAATCCTGAAATCCTCTGAAGAATTATCCAAGATGAATCTGAAGAACTTCCCTGAATTTCTCTGAAGATATTCCTCGAACTGAAGAAATCCTCTGAACTTCTTTGAAGAACTTCCCTGAACTTCTCAACTGAAGCTTCTTAAATTTATCTAAAGAACTTCCATTAGGTTTCCTGAAATTGCTCTGAAAAACTTAGCTGAAATAAATGTCCTTACTAAAGAATTATCTGAAGTTATCTGAAGAACTTCCCCGAAGCTCTTTTAAGGACTTTCCTGTACTTTTCAGAAGATTTTCCCTGAAAATTCTCTCAATAATCCAGAAACTCCGCGCAAGCACTTCTCTGTAGTGCCTCTGAAGAACTTCTCTGAAATTACTTTCCTGACATTCTCTGAAAAAAAAATCCTGAACTCCTCTGAAAATTATCTGAATTTCTCTGAAGAACTTCCTGAAATTCTTCTGAAGAAATTCCCAGAATTCCTCTGAAGTTCTCTGAAGAACTACCCTGAAGTTTCTCTCGAGAACCCTGAAACTCGGCTGAAGCACTTCCCTGTAGTGCTGCTTAAGAGCTTCTCTAAAATTATGTTCCTGACATTTTCTGACAAAAAATCCTGAACTCTTCTGAAGAATTATCCGAATTTATCTGAAGAACTTCCCTGAACTTCTCTGAAGAAATTTCCCGAATTTCTCTGAACTTCTCTACGGAAGCTGCTCGAATTTATCGAAAGAACTTCTTTTTACTTTCCTTAAAACCCGCTGAAGCACTTCCTTGTAGTGCCTCTGAAGAACTTCCCTGAAATTCTGAGAATAGCTTTCCCGAACTTCTCTAAGGAATTATCTGAGTTTCTCTGTAGAACTCCCTTTACCTTCTCTGAAGAGTTTCCCTGAACTAGTAATCCGAATCTTCATAACCTAGCTCCTTCAGCATATGAGCCTCAATTATTTTTTAAAAGCTCTCAACTTAATACCTGCGGCCACAGAGAAAATTATTCGTGTGTACACCGAAAAAAGTTAAGTGATAGCTTGGTGGCAAAGAATTCTACTATGTACATAGATATTATTACTTCCTACACTGATAAAAAAAAAGCAATGATAATACCTATGTGTCCCATCTATGATTTTTTGCAATAAAATTAACAAATTATATCTATTTGTAACCACACATACTTTTCATTTGTCACATAAACTTCATTCGTGTTTTTAAGAGGGTGCTGTTTGTATGTGAACACATCAGTATTTTGGGGAATTTTCTATGGATTTTTCCCAATAAATATGTGTGGATTATTTTCCGTGTAGCTCATATTTTTGCAAAACTGTTTCTCGAATCTCATAGAACTATGATAAAGGTAAAGCCCGATTCAACGAATATTTGAACGCATTCAAGTGATCATAACTCAAGAATTAAACAACATACACGGTTGATCAGAACTATCAAACAAAAGGGTATTTATTTCAAACGAGTTATTACATTTCACCGTTTCGAACGAACTGTCGCACTTTACTTGTGATCGATGCCATCATGATCTGCACAGTCGCTGGTAACACTGTACCGGCGAACTTATTCCACTTTAAACGCATTTGTTGTGCATTTGTCACTTCACTTTACCGCATCTTCGAAGTCTTCGCTTGACAATTGCCCAATATTTTTCGATCGGTCTGAACTCAGAGCAATTCGGAGATTAAACTCTTTGGCGATGAAATAAATATTGTTTGCAGCATACCATTCTAGTAACTCCTTGGAGTAGTGGCAGCTCGCTAGATCCGGCCAAAACATAACGTTGGTCTTGTGTTGCCAAATAAAGGGTACAATCTACTTTTTCAGATTCTCTTCAATGTAAACCTTCGACGTCATTGTGTAAGATGTGATGAAAACCTTGGTTTTAAGGCCACAACTGAGCATTTCTCTGCCAAATGAGCAAATGACTGAACTCGACCCTCTCCGATTTGGATGAAACTTTGCACATGTCTTCGGAATTGGTGACGATGGATTTTTCGCCGGTTAAGGACATTTTTTGACTCAAGACAAATTTTTCAAACGGGCGTATGTGTTTTGTCATGCGTTTTTTTCAAAAAATCATAACTTGAAAACCGTTGGTTGTAATACAATTGCGTCTGAGAAGAAGTTGTAGTTAATTAATTTGACTTTATGAAAAAAATATGTACACTGTGATTTTAAACAAAAATGTTCTTGGTGAGCAACATTCTATATGTACCCGTTTTCGAGATAATTTGAAATTAATGTCATACAGGTTTGGGCCGAATTAATAAGATGAATTCGCCTCGGTTTTGTATTTGCACCGATAGTTCAGCGTGGTCAATATCGGGTGAAAAAGGAAAATACTCATGTTGGAGCCTCAACTTTGACGCCAGCTGTAGTCCAAACCACTTAATGAAAACAGTTCGAATTTTGTCCACATAAATTTTTGTATTTTTTTAAGTCATGGAAATTTTTTTAATATGCTACCTAAATTTTAAATTGGTATTTAGGTTTAAACCTAAATTTAAACCTAAATACGGTTTTTTTAAATTGGTATATCCAAAATGACTTTTTTCACATATGTTATGATAACTTCAAATTTATAATTTTTATCAACATAAAATTTTGGTCACATAAAGTCGAAATATTAGTTATAACGATGTCAAAATTTCAGCCAAATATATTGATAATTGACAAAGTTACAGAAGGTTGAACAACGCGTTTTTTGGAAGAAAATTTTGCTCGGCTTTTTTTTGCTACTGAGTGTATGTTTCACAAGAAGAATATGAAGAGGGAGCTGCAGAATGGGGTGGTAGTTATCAGCAAACAAAAATGATTCCTGGTACACAGAAATATCATTCCTTCATTCCAGTTGCAGATAACAAAATCGCTGCGAAAATATTTTCAACTGACGAAATACTGAGTTTTCATAATATATATAGGAATGTTAGGAAATAGTGTTTGTAAAAATGTAAATACAATTTTTTTTTAAATAGTGGAAAAAATAAATAAATCATATATGAACAAAAAAAAAAAACTTAAAATTTTTATTTGGTAATTACGATTCGTTAATTTCGTTAAATAAGAAGATATTCAATCTTCTTGGTGTCAAAAGGATAGTTGTTGAATATTTTACGTACAATTTGAAAAAAAAATACTTTTGAAGATGGACAATCACGACTAACTTTTGAAAAAGGGATATTTTCGACATTACTTTCAAATTATCTCGAAAACGGGTACATATAGAATGTTGCTCACCAAGAGCATTTTTGTTTAAAATCACTAGAAAAATCGTATAATATTATTAAAATATGGTTGTTTATGCAAAAACAACAAATTGGAAAACACTTGAATTTTTTTACTTCTAAGAACTTTTTTATCTTAAGTTGCTACATCGTAGAACAGCTTCTATTCTTCTTCTTATGACTCAAAGCCTTTTTGAATAAAAAATTATAAAAATCGTACGTTGGACAGATTTGCTAATTGATTTTTAATTTTTTTAAAGAAAAAAATTTATTTTTACAGTGTATATATTTTTTTCATAAAGTCAAATTAATTAACTACAACTTCTTCTCAGACGCAATTTTATTACAACCAACGGTTTTCAAGTTATGATTTTTTGAAAAATTCGCATGACAAACACACATAGGCCCTTTTGAATAAAATGTCTTGAGTCAAAAAATTCCCTTAACCCGTGGAAAATCCATCATCACCAATTCCGAAGACATGTGCAAAGTTTCATCCAAATCAGAGAGGGTCGTGCAAGATTTTGACTTTTTCTTTTTCCGGCTGATTTCATCTGGAAACGCTCAACTGCAGATTCTATGCAAAATCATTAGTTTCCGCGCAAACTTATCTGCAAAAACAAATTTATACTTGGAAGGGACATTCCCTCGACCAGTTGCCAGGTTAAATATTCGTCCGGGGATTTGTTTATAATCTTTTTTGACATATGTTTCGTCATCTATTAAAATACAGCCATCAAATTTCGTCAAAATTCGTTCGTAGAGTAATCGAGCTCGCTTTTTGGCCACTCAATTGTGTTTCAGGGAGCGATTCGGATGTATACTGGCACAAAAAGACTAATATCCTTCTCTTCAAAGGATGTTACACACGGTGGAAAAGTTGGGGCCGTAATTCTTAGCCAAATCACGTATCACTTTCTCCTCTTTGTTCCTAGTGCCTCTTTCTGCTCTTTGTCCCTAGTGCCGCTTTCATGATAGATGCGCTCACCCACACTCAGAGTATCTTTGTAACGTTTGATTACAAGACACACCGTTGACTTTGGGAATTTTAACACTTCTGCTATTTTTGAGGTAGACCACGGAGGATACTCTAGATGTTTGTGTACAATTAATTGTCTTTTCTCAAGTTCCATGATCCGTAATTTCGAGATGCGTCGGTCAATCGACGAAATTGGACCAATTTCTTCGTCAATGAAGCATCAACCATGCCTGTAAAACGTGTTTTGTTCCAACCAACAGGGACGCAGTGGTGTATTAAACCGTGCGTCCAGATTTACTTTGAATCGAGCTTTATCTACAACGGCTCTATCATAGTGAACTATAGTGAACTTTTTAATAAATGAATCTTATATTCAACGATTCAATGATTTGCAAAGCATCTGACCGTTCTCAAATGGTCAGTATTTATTTGTAATAAAAAAAAAATCGCTGCAAACCAGGAAACAGAGTACCTTCGATTGCATAATCATCTACACTACTTAGGAACAAAGCAAGCCCTGCAATTAATTTGTTTTCATTCCAGCGCTGGATTATCCCTGCCTTAGTGGATCGGCTTCCCGTAATCTTTCCACGCTACTTCCCGTAAAATGTTACCGAACAACCGTTACCATCCCCACTATCGATTCCGGACTGCTTCGTGAGCATGATTGATAGTGAGCGCTGATAGTAGTGAGCGACGACTCTCTGTGCCTTATCAGTAAAAAATAGTGCGCCTGCTTTGTGAAATCCGACGCGGAAAGGCTGCATTAGTAAAATCTAAATTTAGTCCGAATCCACGCGTTGACTGCAGACAGTGAGACAAGAGTGATTCATAGATTGAGTTGTTAAAATTCGCAGCGCAAAAAAATAACACCTGGTAGAACATAACCTCTGCAATCAGTTTGTCAACACACGGCAAGGTTGGTAATAAGTTCGCTTGAATGGAACCTTTCTTATCAGTTTATAAAAAACTCATTGAAGCTTATCAGACGACGACGATGGTAGCACAAACATTGCATGCAGCATTTGTGGGAGAACGGGCAAATCGCAACGAGACAAGTTTGAACACCTGTTCAAAGCGATACTTCGATAATTGAGATAATTGGCTTGGATGGTTTATCAGTGGCGAACGACTTTTTCGTTTTTTTTTTTGAGGATGTATTCCAGATTATGTGAAGCGTTAGAGGGGGGGAGATTATTTCGAACTCGACGGAATATCAAGTGACAGCGCAGTTTTTCACTTTTACTCGTTATCGTTAATGTCCCATTAGTCACAATCACAATCGGTTTGATATGTTATCGTCCAAAGCCTGCCGCGATAAAGGCCCGGCTCGGAGGGGACTTCTCATAGCCAACTGCATTCCTCAAAAAAAAAAGGAATCTCGAGTAGGAGAGCCAAACCAAAGTGAACTATCTCCGTAACCGATAAGCCGTTAGAATTTCGAGCGCAATAGTTGGATCGTCCGTCACACGATGCGTTCGGAGCTTATCTCATCATCGCATTCGAGCAGCGCACTCGAGTTCGATAAGATAATTCTCGATTAGGATTCGGGGGGCAAACAAAAAAACAAGCCAACGGATCTCTTCTGCACAAAGAGTTTAGTCGGGAAATGGTACTCGTCCCGGACTGATCTCAGTGTCGACTTTGCAGCTGGTCAATTCTAACTCAATTCAATTGGCCTCAGTGTGTGAATAATAGGTTTAAGTAGCGGAGGAATGCACTCGCTTCTCAATTAGCTACCGGTGATCCGTGAGTGTGTTCGTTTGCATCGGATCGACAAAGCCAAGCCGAATCACCGTGGCCGTTGGCTGGTCAGTGTGTGGTGGACAAAGGCGTCTCTCGTTGTTGAATTGTTGTTATCACCACTCGTTACTGTGTGAACCATTTGTATTGTGCGTGTGCTGCTGGTGATGCAGTGAGTGACCGGCTTGAGGAAGAGAACTGCCACTTCAGAGCGAACAAGTGAGTAAATTGGCGTTTGAAGAAGAACACCTCGAGCGGCCGCAAATGCATACCGCTCCTGACTATTGTGTGGGATTCAGCCCGGATTCATTTGGAACATGGCTCCAGCGGTGTTAATTGGCCAATTGGAATAAATGTTCTAATTGAATTCATGCCGCGCAGCCAACCGTTCGAGCAGATGAGCCACGAGAGCATGAGAAGTCATATTCGTTAGCCGTTGGCAAAATCGGATGACGTTATCGTTTTATCATGTGGATGGTTATCTAATTGTTGCCTTGCCTAAGTTAGTTGCTCGAATATTGGGTGCACTCGTCAACTTGTTTACTGATTAGTCCTTAGCCTTGATAATGAAACTTATCGATCTACGTGATAAACAACCCACGGTGTGGTTCCCAGGACAATTGAGTAAGTTTTAATCCTTCACCATTCGATAGCCTGGCGTTCATTTGCTACTAAAGCGGAAATAATCCATCGGGAGTCAATTGTTTTCGATGATTTGCATATACATTTATCGGCATTTTTAAAGGGGGAAATTAAACGAACCATCGAGAACAATTTAAATTGCTTTGGTTTCTGCTAACAATGACCTTTTTTTTTAATGCGAACCAAGCTGACATGAATCGATTTTCCACAGTCTGGTGCAATTCCAGACATAGCTTAAGCCTTATTTAGGCAGCAGAAAACCATGAAATTAATATTTTCATCGTTGTTCGATTAATTTTCCCTTAAACATACCGATTTAATTTATATGAGAAAAAAAATTTAATTAATAAGTTTCCCCTATATCCTCCCTTCATTTTTTGTCTTGTTATAGCAGCAAATTAACAGGGACAAACCAGGCATTAGAATGGTGAAAAAATAAGACTTACTCTTTTTTTTAAAGGTTGTCTCAAAAACACACCCGTCAATCATGAACATTTTGAACATCGATCGATATTTTTTTGGGAATTACCATTCGAACCCTCAAAGGACTGAAAAATTACGCGATATTTTTTTATTTTGAACTAAACAGTTTGACGGTGTTTGAGAGGTTGTAATTAAGAGAAGTAGCTTGATCACTGTTTATTCTATTCAAAATTGAATTACTTTTTCAGATTATCACTAGTAAACGTGAGCATATTCCTTTAATCCCACAGCCCACAGCCATTCAAGCTTTAATCTCAGCGTTTGTTAAATTTCGCAACAGTCAATTTAAAAGGAATCGCCAAATGACAATAAGCAACTAGCAAAAAGCAAATCTGTCAGTTTTGTAGCCGCTATGTGGCATCTTATTGCACGTCAAAATATCGTGTCAATATCGAGTGGCATGTGCTAGCAGATGCCGCAACTTCGCCACATCAGTGGACACCACGACTAAGTTAACTACGTGGCGTTAGTGAAGCAAGATTTGAAAATTTACACATTTGTCTGAGCTTATGGATGTTAACCACTACGCCGGGGTCACCCCCAGGAAACAAAGTCCGACAGCTATGGGCTCTCCTCGCTGTTAGACTTGATCAAGCATTAATAACCACTGATTATCCTAATCATGGCATTGTATGCAGGGCCAAAAACGGGTTGGGTTGATCGGTAGGCAACATCACTTATATGTATCCCCAAGATCTTAAAGAATCTCATTCCAACAACAAGATTGAACAATTGGTCAAAAGAGCAAGCCATCTAACATGAGAATGCCCCAATGGGCGGGAAGAAGAGCCCACCCTCTATTCATAAACTGTTGGCAATGAGGAGTTGGCATTCCCACTCTCCTCATCCAGAGTGCTTCAATCGGGTGCCCTGATGGTCCCTTCCATCCTCATGAAATATTTATATAATATTGTATATATTTATGTAAATGAAAAATACTCCAAGCATTCGTATCTATTACATATGATCTTCATTCGGTTGATCCTGAAATGCAAGAAATGTTGTAATTGTTAATGTGTGGGTCCACGCTTATGGACGTTGTCGTTCGTTTTCAGCGCTAGCAGCAATTCACCAAAAACGTGGTTTGAGGTATCCTGAAAAAGTTGATTAAATCTATTGAAATTTTACAGAACTAACATTTATACATTTAAATTTACTGTTACCATGGTCACTATTTTCTGCTTGGTGTTGATTTCATAGCAATAATCCACGTTTAGTTTTGCTGACCCAATAGCTATTGCTTCTGAGTTAGATCAGCTCAGATTTAGTAAAATGTCCATTCGCAAATCGGAAATGAAAAATACATTCAGTAATAAGTGCAAAAGCCTTCCACGGATTCCGTTGCAGCTTCTTGCATTCAAGGCACTAGATACTTCTTAATCATAAGAGGAGAAGAAATACTAATTGGACATATGAGACATAATAACTAAAAGTATATATATGACTCGAGGAGACGTGCGGTAGGAACTTGTGAGAACCAGAGTTCGGTCGCACCCTCTTTCGAAGTTTTCAACTCACCATTTGAAGCCCGTTTGATTCAATCCACGCTGGTTGAAAGAAACACAAATTTGAAAAACTTGGGAACACGGATATATTAAAAACTAACTTAATGATCAAACTTTCGAAGCGAATCGGAGGGTATGTCTGAATACGACCGATGGCGAGCATGACATCAGTCGATATGAAAAATACCCCAAACAATACAGCTCATTGGTTAATCGCATTGTTTCAAAGTTAAACCAACGTTTTTCAGATTTGAACAAGAAAACCCAAGTAGCACACGAATCATCTATTAAATTCCACACTTAGTTTGCATGTACCAGTTTTTGTTGCTCTGCCAAAAGAAACCGGTATTTTGTAAAAGCTGAGTTTATTTCATGCATCACGAAAATCTAGATATTTAGTTAATGTTACTCAGATGGTTTGCTAAGTTAAGTTAATGTAATTGTCTTGTTGCTATGGAATACATGATGTTTACAATAGGTCATAAGTAACAATGCAAACAAAAAATATGAATTGCAGCGAATTACTGCTATATATCATTTAGCAGTATTGGCTTAGGTCACAAACTACTCCATAACGAACTTTTGTCGCATTTGTCGCTCTGTCAGTTTGACATAAGTGCTTTTTTATGCTCTGCTCACGGAAATAACAAAGTACCTAAACTTAAGTATTTTAGATTTCAAAATTAAGTAACTGTTGTTCATAAAGTAAAGATTACTCAATGGGTAAGTACTTCATTGGCAACTTATTTTTGAGTTAAAATGGAAGCCCTGTGCATACTTTCATTATTTGACGTATATCAGATTCAAATACCGAAAAACAATATGTTACGGTACTAAACTAGCCGTTATTGTTAAAAATCGCGGAAGTTATGAAATAAACAAAATCAATAAAATTATCAAGAAATTTTATATTTTTATTCTATCACGAGAAAGGCGCTTTAGTTTTATAACATTTGCTAACTAACCGTGCGGAAAAGTGCTCAATTTTTGGTTTTTACAAGTTTTATTGCATTGGGTTAAATTTTCCCACCATAAACTTTGGGTACAGCTACACAAATTTGAATACTATTGCATGTACTCAAATTTGGCTTCCCGCACGTAGCTTCAGAATTCAGAGTGAAATTAACTTAATTTTGGGTACTTACTGGCCCATCAAGCGCCGATTCATTTTGTCGTAAGAAACATGACAGGTGATTGCATGTCGAAACAGACTTGACGAATGCGACATATTATTTTGCGACACAACGTAACGCTCCCGACTGATGTAACGTGATAACTTTACGAACGACTTATAATGTGGTCATACTTTCTCTAGCAGAAGTTCAAAGACTTTGAATAGAATTTACTGAATAGACCCATTTGGAATTCAACGAAATGGAAATCTTTATTGATGTAAAGTTAAGCCTTGCTTAACCGCTCAATTTCAATTGCTTCTATTCAATTTCACAGCCTGCCGTACGCTATCTGACCTATTAATACTTTCTCTTCACATCCTAAGTTCTAGCAGAAATTGCTGTTCACTACTGGGGTTTCAGGTTGCTAAGAGGGATATTTCCATTTCAAAATATTTTAAACATGTTTTTGACATCCTCAAGCATTAGTGCAATTATTCAGAATCGACGGCGGATCCAATACAGTGACAGTTTAAAATATGTAGGTATATGTATATGAGAATATACCGTGTGTTTAAAATACGGAAATAACAAAGGCACTATACTTTAGTGTAAGTTGGGGGCGCCAATCATTAAGTAAAGCAACAGTGGGTAGTAAGTTATTGAGTATTTGTTATAAATTGTTACGCTAAATTTGTGGGGAAGTTTCTTGTTGAATTGCCTTGTTCTCCCAATGAAAAACCACAATCACACTTTGTGAGTGGCCCCAATAGTATCCTTACTGTTGGTTTAGATCGGTTCAAATCGGAAATCACTCCTAATTTCCAAATATTTAACTTGACAGCTTAACGTTACCCAAAACGAACCCTGCTGCTACCCAATCCTGTTATCCAAAATCCCAGTGATTTCTCGTGGAAGTGCAGTGGATTCCGCGGCTTCCAATAAAGCGAGTAGTCAACATATTCCTACACTTTCCTTAATTGACCGGCATTCGGACGACGCCGGCACCGGTATTGCCTTAGTTTGGGATCACCAGTTTTTACACATTGAAGATGTATAGTCCCAAGCATCATCTGTTGGTTCTCTGTGTAATAACAGCTGGTCTGGCAATAACGGAGTAGCAACCTCGGGCGGTCAGTCATGCTCATGCTCATGCTCATTCAATCAATAACATAATAATTCATGCATACTAAATTTGGGCTTAAAGTGCCTCTCGGTGGTAATAAATTAACATCGACAAAGTAGTCCGTTTATCATTCGTTTGTCGTCTCTCAGGAAAGTAAAAAATCACAACGTAGGGCCTGGTCAAGCCCTGGACGAAACATTGCGAGTTTTTTATGAAAATGTTTAAATTATTATACTAATCCATCTCCGTTAAATGAATAACATTCATATCACAGACAAACAGACATAACACATCGAACATTTTTCACCACAAATCATGGTCACTAAAACATCTGCACCAGTGCACACTGTGATGGATGATGATTTGTAGTGCAAAATGTTCGGTGTGTTATGTTAGTTTGTCTGTGATATGAATGTTATTCATTTAACGGAGATGGATAAGTATAAAAATATAAACATTTTCATAAAAAAACTCGCGTTGCTACGTTCTTTGGTAATAATTGTTGATGTTGCTGATCGAAAATTATGCAGAAAAAATGCCAATTTGAAATGCCAATTTGAAAACGATTTCTTTTCCTCAAGGGGCCAAAAGGGGACAAACAACGGTAGAAGCATAAATAAAAGTGAGGTGATGTGTAAGTGATGTGAAAGTGATAGTGAAGGTGACAACCGTAATAACCCCCTATATGATATTACCACAATAGAACTGCCGACTAGTTCAGCGCAAGGGAGTACCATCTTTACAATCTTCATCAAAAACTATAAACATAGCGTTTTTGAAAGAAACAGCTCAAAAATTAGAATACATTCATCGCCAATTTTCTGAAATTTAATGTAATAAGTTCTAAACTTTCGAAAAAAACTAGAAGGAACAGCCCAATGGGGTTGTACGCAAAGTTGACGTAGGACTACGAAGCAATGTGCAATCTAGATCGCTTGATTGTTTAAAGAGTGGCTGAAATTTGTTTCGTTCGAAATCGAATTCCCATACACTAAAAAATTCGCACTACAACCTTTAATATTTGATATAGCCTGTCTTGGTATCTAAATTCATACGTAGGTTATCAAATTTTAACAAACAATACCCCAAAGGCTGAACTGAAAATTTCATGTAAAACATAAACACTTTAAACACATCAAAAACATAAAATTAAACAAAGCTGAAGAACCCAATGGGCTAAAACACTTCAATCAACCACCCCGTAACCCAGCTTTCATCATTCCCAAACACATGTCAACTTTCTTTTCCAGTTGTTTTGTTGGCCCTGAAAAGGGCCATTTTGGAGTTCGAGGAACAGCTACTAACACCGCCTCATTTCGCCATGAAGCTGGTTTACTTGATCATGGCTTCGGTTCGCTCTAAAACCTCGTGTTTGGCTAGCTCTCTCGACAGCATGATCAAAAGGCGGTTTGAATTTCCAGAGACGTCAGGGCCATCCGCCAATTGATTTAAGTTATTCGGGCAGCTACGCTTTCAATCCGCTCGGAAATGTCATTTACGAAGCTGTTCATAATGCTTATTGCTTTGGAGGAAACGACAGTATCGAGTTAAAATGCTTCACTGTTTGCCTTCCGAGATGGCGAAGCGAGAATGCACCATAAGAGCATATTGTGTTGATATGAGCGACCACCTGAAAATCATTATCCTTATTACGCTGTAGATGGTTGTGGTCTGTTTGGGAATTCAAAGTCTATTATTGCCGATAGACGTCTGGGTCGAAATAGTGCTAACTGAACGATAGAACAGCATTGGGAAGTGAATATGTAAGAAAATTATATTGTTAGCTCTTTAGATTGCATTTGATGGCCCTAAAAGGACCGTTTGGTTTTAATAATGATACGGCCCTAGTTGTATTTTCTACGATGGTAGAACCACATACTTTGCAGCCATATGTATGCTCCGACATTTTAGTTGGACATTCTCAAAATTATTTGATTCCTATCGAATACCAAACAAACTCTTCAATAAGCAAACTGATTTGGTCGTACTGAAAAGGACGGATATAGTTGACGGGGGAGAAACATTGTTCACGGTTTAACTTGGGGTTTCTTCTTGGTATTCTTGGTTCACCTCCTCGTCGGTGCGGGTGGCCATCTGCAGGTGACATGGAATGATTCTTGTCCCGTTGTTGTCACGGGCGGCTTTTTCCCATCAACTCGTAGGCTTAAGCAGCCTTATTTCTCTCAGCGAGGTTGACGGGAGCATCGGCCCAAACAGCCAACTGCACCAACTTCTCTGGATAACGACTGCTCGCCAGTGCATCCTCCAGTGTAGTCACACGCCTACTGGGCTGCTACAGCACATTTTGCTCTGCACAGCACTACAACTACCGTAAGACTGAATCAAATTTTCATTCAACGAAGTCAATGTGATACTAATTGCATCAAAGGGAACGAACTTCAGTTATTGCGCCACAATAATTAGTTTTAATAAGTGCACGCTAGCGGATGATTTTCTTAACAGAAATTTTCCTAATTTGCTAGCCACTGCCAGCAACTAGTCCGCTATGCATAACTAGGAACTAAAACGAACTAAACCACATAGTCGGTCATTGACGTGTCACAATTCGGCTCGAATTATCCCTTCTAAAATTTCGTTCGATTGCTGTTCAACGGTTTAATGATATACTCCGGGACGCGGCGTTTAATGAATGCTATTTTCAGCCGTGACGCGGTAATTGAACTACAAACCGACAAAAGAAAAATTCAACTAAACAAACTCTTAAGTTAATAAACTGATTTGGTCGTCCTGAAAAGGACGGATTTAATTGACGAGGGAGAAATAGTTTGCAATTCCCCTAGGGTTGTTTGTCTGGTCTCGGGTGGCTTTTTCCTGCCAGCTCGTAGGCTTCAGCAGCCATGTCTCAGCGAGGTTGACGGGAGCATCGGCACCAAAAGCCAACTGTATCAACGGCTCTATGCACTCCCGCTTCACTTTACTCAATTTTTGAGAACAATTATATGCTATATCTTTTTCTCTCACGGAAATGTTACTCAATTTTCGTAAGAAGTGGATCTAATCAAAAATTGAGTTGATCCACAGTTTAACGAAAATTGAGTAACACATCCTTGAGGGAAAAAGAGATAGCATACAATTGTACTCAAAAATTGAGTAAAACGAAGCGGGAGTGTGAGCAACGACTGCTCGCCAGTGCACCATCCAAGGTGCTTGCTGCCGCTAACTGCGTGCGAACAGCCACTGCACAGCTCCACGACTGTTGTAAGACTGAGTCAAAATTTCCGCTAAGAGCTGGTATGTCATGGCGTCGGATGCTATTGCACAAAAGAAGGCGGTACCAACGAAGGCAATGTGATACAAATTGCACCAAAGGGGACGAACTTCTGTTATTGCGCCACAATAATTAGTTTGAATTAGTGCACGCTAGACGGATGATTTTCTCACCAGAAATATGCCTAATTTGCTTCCCATCAACAGCAACTAATCCGGTACGCATAACTAGGAACAATGGCGAACTCCACCACATGGTCGGTCTCTGATAGGTTGCAGTTTGGCTCGAATTATCCCTTCTAGACTTTCGTTCGTTAGTTGTTCATCGTTTTGTGATAATATAATCGGGGACGCGACGTTTAGTGAATGCCATGTTCAGCCGTGACGCGGTAATTGAATTGCAAACAGCACAATAGAAAAATTCAACCAAACTCTTTAGTTAGTAAACTGATTTGGTCGTCCTGAAAAGAACGGATTTAGTGGCGCTACTACGCCACTGCACAGCTCCACGACTTCCGAAATACTAAACTTGTTTGATAACTTGTACTTGTTTGATAACCTTCGTGGCTGCCTAGGAGACGTTCGTTACTTAAATATGAAATCTGTGCTAGGAAGTACAGTGTATTTGGTAAATTTACTCTGAAAAATCGACATTATAAGACACCACCTTATATTTGCGTTATTTTAAATAGTTTGGTGTTGAAAATCAATAGTTTTCATTATAAGAATCGATGCGTAGAAATATTTTCGATCGATTGGTGCAAAAATTTAGTAAATGTTTGGAGAAACGACTGAGATATTAACGCTCAAAACCTGACCACATTTCGTGACGGTCGCAATAGATATTTTTTTAAACTGTACCCCAGTATTGAAAACAAAGACGTAGTCCTACGTCAAAAATGAACAACCATGAACAATACATACCATCCATGTTTTCAAAATAAATTTCAAAATTGAAGTGTATTTCGATGTTTTTTAGACAAAATATTTATTTACCTTTCATTCATTGCTTAAATCTACTCATTCGTTCCAAAGTTATGGATATATAAGAAAGCATTTTTTATTAAAAGTCACCCTCGGCAAGGTGGCAAATTTTGACTTACGGGAGAGATATTTTTCGATCCGGACCGATTTAATAAAAACTTTAAATTTTCCAAGCGTTGTTACACGAGCAGTTTGGTATGTTTGTAGTAAATTGGTGCCCAACAACATAGAAATGATCAATGATTTTTTTGAGATGTGCTAAGTCGTCCAAACTGTCCTGGAGTTCAGAACTTGAGATCTACTGTGGTGACAGTAGCTTTATCCGTTTCACATTGTTCTGATATATCTTCAAACATATTCAATGAATGCTCTTGAAGATATTATTATGAAATAATACTGGGATATTCATGCCAAAACAACTAACACAACTTTGTATAGCCCATACAGCTACTGTTACAATTGTAGACCTCAAGTTTTGAATGATCTTAAACTAATAAAATTATTCTGTGGACGTATCAGAATGTTCATTGAATGTTTGAATAGTTATCGTAGTTTTTTATATATTAAGTACTGACTCAAGTCAGTTTTTATAAGCTTGAGCATCCCAGGATAATCTGATAATGACTGGTGACCTTACAGAAGATTCACTGAACGTGTTTGAATGCATATCGTCACCTTTCATAGGTTATAAACCTAGTGTTACGACTGTAGATCCGAACATCTCCGCTCAAGAGCAGTTTTGGTGGCCTAGAACATCCCAAGATCTCTTATTCTATCTGTTTACCTTCCACAAGACTCACTTTAATTGGTCAAATACATATTCTAACTTTGTTTGGTCTGGAAAGCTACAGTTACCGTTGTAGATTTTCAGTTTTGAATTCCAAGATGGATTGGATAACCTAGAAGATTATCTCATAATCTCTGTTGGTCTTTCTAGATATTCAATGAATATGTTTCATTACACAGCGTAGCTTTGCATAGCACAAAAAGCTTTTGTTGAAACTATAAGTCCAATGTTCTGATCTCAAGGATAGTTTGGATGACCCAGAACATGTCATAGAGTCTCTCAATGTTACTTAGGACCTAATGCATTGTTTAGCTTGAAATGCTTGATAGGCTTATTGGTTACCTGGATAGCCCAAAAAGCTACTGTTGCAACTGTAGATCTTATGCTTTGAACTTAAGGACAGTTTGGATGACCTAGAATATCCCAAGATTGTTGCATTATGTCTGCTGACCTTCTACACTATTCAATGAATGATGTTAAATCCATATTGTTTCTATGCATACTCCAAAAATCTACTGTTACAACTGTAGATCGTATGTTCTGAACTAGATCATCCCAGTTTATCTCTTAATGTTTGTTTACGTTCTAAAAAAATCACTGAATATTGTTGAATATGTAGTGTTACTTTGTATAGCCCAAAAAGCTATAAGTTCTGAACTTAACCTAAAACATCACTAAATTATCAAATAATGACAGTCTGTTGACCATCCAAAAGGTTCACTCAATATGTTTGATTACATATCATAATCTTATATAGCCCTCAAATCTACTGTTACAACTGTAGATCTGAAGTTCTGAAATCGTCAATAAGGCCTTAAATTCGTATGTTTTTCTATACTTTCTAGACAGAAGAATTGATGTAGAACAAATTTGCCGAAAGCAGTGAACACTTTTATTCAGCCTGTGATTTTGAACAGCAATTTTCTTTTCAGGGTCATATAGAACCCCTTAGGCCTGAACGTGTTAATATACTTTTTAAGACAAGGCGTAACATTTATGAATTTTTTTAAATGTTTGTGGCATATAATCAATTCTCTATTTCAAATGATGCTTAGAAATATTTCCGATCGATTGGTGTAAGAATTATGACAATCTTTTGTGAAATGACTGATATATTATGGCTCAAACCCTGACCATTTTTCGTGACGGTCGCAATGCGATGATTCATTTGATTTTACCCTAGTATAGAAAACAAAGACCTACGTCAAAAAAAAAAATGGTGATGAATTCGATGATGCCTTCTTTTGCCTCTTTTAACGATCCCAAAATTTCCATTTTTTTTCATGCGCTTCTTTTCCTTCCATTCTTTTCAGATCTCATCCAACGAAAATCCCTCCTTCGATTCGAACGTCCCACAGTAACAAGACTTCTTGCGCGATTTAAGTTCTTTAGTTAGCATCACTAGTTAGTCCGGTTAGGTTCACAAATTCGCAGCCCATAATGCATATCAAGGAAGTCTGCAACCGACGGTGCATTCTGACGTCAGGCGGCATCATCCTGGTGGCGTTTGGAATTTTCTTCACCTTCTGCTTCCACGGCGTCTTCCGGGACATTCTTTATGAGGTAGGTTCAATTCCAACTGTTAGTTGTGAATCGATTCGATTCTCTAGAGAACAAGTGTCTCCCGCTAGTGGAGCCGGCGAACGTCGGATTTAATTAGCGGTTGTGTCACCGCTAAATTAACCCCTATCAGTGAAGGCAAAATGTGTCACACTCGATTCGAACAACATCCATACTGCCCCACTACTAACCGATACTTATGATCTCACGTTTGCTTAGGAACTGAAACTTCGGCCCGCGTCTCGGGGATACGACGCATGGGTCACCCCTCCGTTTCCACTGTCCATGGATGTGTACTTCTTCAATTGGACCAACCCGGAGGACTTCAAAAACCACAGCTCCAAACCAATTCTGGAGGAACTGGGCCCGTATCGGTTTACGGAGCGCCCGGAGAAGGTGGACATCGTGTGGCACGACGAGAACGCCACAGTCAGCTATAGGAAAAAGAGCGTCTACTTCTTCGACGAGGAAGGAAGCAACGGATCGCTGGACGATGTGATTAGCAGTATCAACGTCGTGGCCTTGGTGAGTACCCAACTGGAATGTTTTCGGACCGGGATTTCGTTCCACTCCAGAGTGTGACTTGCCCTTGGATTATGGCGATTGATTGTTGTGGAGGATTATTTTTCCTATGTCATCAAGATGATCGCATTCATGACTTGCGTGTCGTTTCAAGCGGTCGAATTCCGCGCTGGTAACGCCTTAGTCATCGCGCCGCAATGACGTCGAAGTAGTAAACATTGTGGAATGGCAGCCACACTATCGTTTGTTTTTTTTTTTCAATCAAGTACCCAAATGTAAAATCACTATGGCAACCACCCCTATGTTGCCGAACTGAGCTCACATACGGGCCGAAAGCGGAAGCACTCGAGCGATTTTGTTCTCTAGAGACTAAGCCACTTACTTGTAGCAACTACGCTTGGGCGACATTTAAGCCCCCACCTACCTGCCTGTCTGTCTGTCTGTCTAAACTCCGGTTTATGTTTGCGGTGTTTGTTATTGTCTTTACTCGAACGCAGGTTCGCAGATTTTGATTTCGCCATATGATGAAATTAACAGGTGAGTAAGTAACAGGTTGCTGCCAAATGTTTATAGCTTCGTTTTATTTGGTTTCTCACTGTTTTGTTTGGCTTAAGCTAGGTTCAAGCTGGAAAAGAAGGGAAACAAGGCTCACGCAGAGATAGGTTGAACATTAGAATGTTTTCCGAGGATGGTGCAAATTTCAATCGATTTGCTTTGTGCAGAGGCGTCAGCTTGGGTTTTGGTTTTGGGTTTGACCATTTCTCGAGTAGATTTTCTAACAGACCTATCTGTTTTTGTAAACAAAGACGGAAAGTAAGATCCAAACATCATATTCTTGAAACGCTTTGGACTTTCATACAAACTAGGGCCACCAAGACAAGTAACAACATTTTCCTAACATGATGGTGATGTTACTTTCCGTGAGGGTGCTGAGAAATTTACGTTAGTATCCTACTTCCCATCTTTGTTTACAAAATTAGACTCGTCTGCTGGTAAAAATTCTCGAAATTTAACCAAAAGTAGTAAATTTGAATGTCTAGGGATGCACTGAGAATGCCGCTAAAGGTGCTTTTTTGTACGGAGAGATCAAGTTTATCGATCATCTGGTGACAGTTGAAGTGATTTTTGATTGCTTCGATTTGTCGCTTTTGCCTGGCTGTCATTTTAGATTTTAAGTTTTCCGATAATTGCGCATCTTTATTTCTGATCCGTTGATTTGCCGGTCTCGGTTCGAACGTCCACTATCCACTAGAACGTGGATTCGAAGCTTCGCTATCTCGCTCAATCGTTTTGTCTTTCCCATTTCTAGACATAATCAAAATAATGGCGGAAGCGAGCTTGTTTCCCTAGTAGCACACTAGTTGCAAATAAGTGGAAGTACCTACAATGTGACTCAATTAAGTCAAAATCAAGTTTCTGCAACCAATTATGACAGAGATGTGTTGCATGGGTAGAAATCTATTTGTTGCCATGAAAAATAGCGATAAGCACTGAGGCCGTTTTTAGCAGTCTTCTATTATTTTGGTCTAGTTTTAAAATATTTTCAAAAATTAGACCATTAAAAATAATTCAACTAATGGGAAGGTGTTCTAATGATGGTCTAGAGATCTAGGATTCGGTCTATGCTTAAAATTCTGAATTAATATAAGGTCTGTATCCGCAATAATCCGGACACCTCAAAACATGGATAAAACATAATTTTCGCATTATATTTCCGTCGTTGTTGTTTATTTCAGATTCATGGGATGTGTTTTAACAATTCGTGAAGACAAAATATAGTTATTCGGTATTTGCATAAAATTTTCGAACTTTGCGCTTAACTCCGTCCATTAGGGTTTGTACAGACTCTTCAGATATCGTAGATGCCGTCATTGTCCAAATTTGCTGGAAGTGTTTGATGTCTTTGATTCCTTCCTTCTTTGCAGAAAGCTTCCGCTTCATCAGAGCCCAATATCTCTCGATTGGTCGTAGCTCTGGGCAATTTGGCGGGTTTGAGGTTTTTGGTACAATGTTCACTTGATTTGCTTGGTACCACTCCATCACAGTTTTAGCATAGTGGCATGATGCCAAATCGGGCCAGAACAAGGTTTTTCTTTGTGACTTTTTCTTTGATGAAGGATAGCAATCGCTTCTGCAGACACTCTTTCTGATAGATCTCCTTGTTGATTGTGCCTGTAGTGACGAAAGATTTACTCTTTTTGCCACACGTGCAAATTGCTTGCCACACAAGGTATTTTTTGGGAAATTTCGATGCCTTCTTCGTTCTGAAATGCTCAGCTGTAGCATTTCTGGCCATAGCAGAATAAAAAGCCAGCCCTGGAAGCTGCTTGAAATCCTCCAGGACATAAGTTTCATCGTCCATAACAACGCACGAAAACTTCGTCAAATATTCGCAGTACAAACGTCGAGCCCGTGATTTTGCTGCCAAGTTCTGTTTGTCGTTGCGATTTGGAACTGTTTTTACTTCATACGACTTAAGCCCAAACGTTGTTTTGATTTTGGACAATACCAGGCGACATCCCTATTTTACGAGCCACCGTTCGAATGGAGAGATTTGGGTTTTTCGTTAATATCCTTTTCACCTTTCGGTCCATGACAGGATCAGCGCGTCCAATGTTTTTGTCACTTCTCGGTTTCCTCGCCACCGTCAAACGTTCCGAAAATGATTTGAGCACATCGTGAACAGTGGATTTAGGCAAATCCAATGTTTTTGCAAGGTCCCGTATTGACAAGTTAGGATTTGCCGGACGCCCGTACGAAATTCGCTCGCGCACTTGTTTTTCTCTTGTCACCATCTTGAATACTAAACATGAAATGTAAACATCAATCATAGTCTTTTTCATCATTGACTCTCAGCTATACCACAGTGAAATTTTTCATTTCTACGTGCAATTTTTCAAAAGTTACAATGATTTGAAGGTGCCCGGATTAATGTGGATACAGATTTTAATATAATGATTTTGGGTTAGTTCTACCCGTTATTATAAGATGTACTTTTTTTTGGAAATTGGGTTAAATATTGAAATAAAAATTAGTGGGGTTGTGTATAATACACGACCAGTTGACGTAGACTACTTTAAACCGTTTGAATTAGTTTCGTTAGTTTCGTAGCAGAACATTGCAACGCAGGTCCTGTTCTTATGGGTTGGGTTATCATAAGTGAGTAAGTACGTAACATTCTTTGATTCGCTTCTTAGAATTTATTTGGCATCCGTGGAAATTGACGTTTGGATTGAATGTTGGTATGATGAAATGGCAACGGTAGTGCTGGCTGTATTGATGGTGTTGATATGATCGTCCAGCTGGAGACCATTACCCTTATCGCGTTACAAATTGTTCAAGGTTTGTTCGGGAATTAAAAGTACAAATTAATTGTATTTTCGAAAGTTGACAGTCGTGAAGCAATAATCTCGAAAGTCGACCGAGATGTGTATGTTTCAGTTATTTTCAAATTTTCATTTGACCTCTACTACCCTTGCCATGTGATCAAAATAGTGTGGGTGTGGTCCTAATAGTTCGTTAGATCAGCTGTTTGTTAGAAAATTCTATTGTACACTCTTTAGAAAGCTTTGAATGATGATACAGTCTCGAGTTGAAGGTTCTACTCCAGCGTCCCAACTTGTAGTTGGTAACGCAATACTTCTGGCTGCTTTCAGTTTCGCCCGATACCACAAGCTCGCTCGACATCGGTACATGGTCGCTTCGGAGGATTTTCCGTATGTTCGATATTAACGCGCTTCCGAAATTTGCGCATACGGTAGGTATCGAAACGATTAGGCATCGTACTTATTCTAATTTTCACAGTTTCTCAAAACTTATTTTTTCCTCGAAGTATAACTCTGGCAACGCGAATCGTTAACACAACAGAATAACTATTCATAACAGTACTCATTGGAATGTGCAGCGAATGTTACTTCGGAATATCGTGTTGGAGAAACAAAACGTTGTCTGGGATAGGAAATTGCCTTGATGGCAGTTTCAATACTGCGACACTAATGAGTGATGCTGTCTGGCTCACATTTGAAATCTGTGATAGGAAACACTGTGCATTTAGTAAAATTAGCCAGCAAAACCAAAATTATAAGATATCACCTTTTGTTTTCTCTATTTTCGATAGTTTAAAAGTGTCAACGGATAATGTTTGATAGTTGAATTGATGCGCAGGAAAAATTCCAACCAATTGATGTAAACATTTTGAAAATCTACCGAGCATTTATCAAGTTATAAGCGTTTAATTTGAAACGATATTCCGTAACGGTCGCTTCTTTAGGTTTTCAATTGAAACCATACCCTTTCCGAAGGACGTTTAAATTTTTCGAGACGGCAGTCATTTGTAAATTGTGCACAATACTTAAGGTATGCAACGAAGAGAAAATTAAAATTGTTTTAGCCACCGCTATGGTAATATGTTAAATAAATTCTAATTAAACAAAATCTCTCAAAATTGGATTGGTCGTCCTAAAAAGAATGGATTGGAAACAGTCCGCATTAGAAATGAAACCTCCTGTTTTTTCACGAAGCAGATTATTTCTGCTGTGCACGTTTCGCTTTACATAAAGATGGCTACCAAGAATTTAACATACACACTCAAGCACTTTATTTTGCTCCTCGTGGTGGCGCCCAACGGCTGGCAACAAATCAAGCTGAACAATGCATTAGGTCCTAAGTAACATTGAGAGATTCTCTTCGTCGACTTTTCTTTCGTTAATAGTTTGTCCATTAAACAATTTGCTGAAGTTTTTGACGTATTGGGTCCTTAATTGCACTTTATTCTACCGTACTGTGTGTTGAAAAAACATGAACATGTTTTTACATAGCCGTAGGAACGCAAAGATCAATGTTACTTAGGACCTAATGCATTGTTCAGCTTGAAATCATCACCGGCTAGAGCAACCGACTGCCTAGCAGACCTCTGCATGTTATTGGCTGTTTAGAAACGGTTGCTATGGGTATGCTAGCCACAGCCAACAGAGGAATCAGCTAACTGACGATTGGTTGGTCGCTAGTGCACCTTCTTAGTATGTTCCACCAGCAGCTGCCAATTCTACATTGGCGCCTTGCCACTCCGCGCTACAGGTTTCATGCCATCGACAACTGCTGATCCTCGATGGGTGAATAACCTGCACAGCGCTAGCACTGTTATACTAATGAGTGTTGCATATGAGACCTCCCTTACTTAAATTTGAAATCTGTGATAGTAAAGTACTGTGCATTTAGTAAATTTACTCTGAAAAATCAGCATTATAAGACATCACCCCTTATTTTGGTTATTTTCAATAGCTTAAAATTATCAACGGATAATGCTTGATAGTTGATTTGAAACGCGGGAAAATTTGATATTAACATCTTGTTGATGTTTACATCTTGTAAATGATTGATGTTAACATCATGTAAATCTATCGAGTATTTATTATGTTATTAGTGTTTAATTTGTAACAATATTTCGTGACGGTCGCTAATTTTTAGATTTTAAATTGACACCCTACCCATGTCGTAAGACGTAATCTACGTCAAAAAACACCCCAGACTTGCTATGTCTTTTGAAAAAAAGTTTGACAACTTTGCAGTTTCAATATTTTATTTGTGGTTTGGTTATACGTTCACCTGTGATTAAAATTGAATAAAAATCTATTTTTTGGAAGTATTCATAACCTAACAATATCGGCCGTAGTTGGAAAATCACGTTCATTCTTTCATTCATCCCTCAAATCGTTCATAAATACACACATGCACACATACATATATACATACAGTGAGCAAGTTGACCAGATAGTAGCCCAATCCCTGCACGGCTCCGACCAGTGAAATCAGCGAAGGGTAGCTCTCCTCCAGCAGTTTATCCATGTCAACACTCATCGTGGTGTCCAGAACCCAGTGCTGGTGCGCATTGGTCACGCATTCCGGAAATTCCTGGCCATCAGGTCCGATCAGCTCGAACAGGCGGTGTTGGAAGTGGTTTCTTTCGCTGATCGAACAAATCCAACTTCGAAAATGGAATGCTTTTCGATGTTTATTAGAATATAGAACAAAATTTATAATACTTTTCAATTTGCGCTACGTTTCCGAATCCACTGCCGCCGCAATCTGCTCCATTAGCTGAATGATCCTGTTTTCAATTTGTATTTATTAAATTTTACACTTCACTTTGGAAAATGGCGACTGACGCTGCCTATAGCCTAACAGCTTAATTAAGGATTGAACCAGATTTACTAAGAACCGAGTAAGATTTACCCACTTTCATCAATTGCCGTACCCATGGTTTGACGTTTCAGTCTATTTTATTAGAATGGTTAAAAGTTACTCAATTTTGGGTAAATCCGGAAGTGCGTGTAACAACCAAACGTCAACAGATACATTATTTGTAAACAATGATGGCGTTCCTACCCGTAGTAACAAACGTCAGCCGGGCGTTATGCAAATACGGCCTGTGATATGCGGCATACTGTCAAACGCTAGTAAATAGGATAGGGTTGCCAGGTCCCTGATGTTTATCGATCATCTGGCGACAGGTTGAGTGATTTTTTTTGCTTCTTGTCGCATTTATCTCGTTAGCCTGGCTTTAAATTTCGAATTTCCTCAATTTCGCTTGATGCCGTATTTTAGGTCGTAACAATCGACGGCTAAAACTCGGGCACGGAAGCTCTACGAGAAGATGCTGACAAAATATGGCTGCTGTGTGATGGACGACGAAACGTATATAAAAGCCGATTTTAAGCAAATTCCGGGATTGGAGTTTTTCACCGGCAAGAGCAAGTTCTATGTGGACGACAGATTTAAGAAGAAGAAACTGTCGAAGTTCGCCTCCAAATATCTCATTTGGCAGGCCATTTGGATCTTGCGGACTGAGGAGTGAGCCTTTCGTGACAAAGGGCACAGTAAATGGCGAGATCTACAAATCTGAGTGCCTCGAGAAGCGCATTTTGCCGATCTTGCAGCAGCACGACGAAGCTCCGCTATTTTGGCCAGATTTGGTATCATGCCACTATTCTAAAAGTGTCCTGGAGTGGTATGAGGCCAATTCTGTCCATTTTGTCCCAAAGGACATTAATCCGCCAAACTGTCCGGAGCTGCGCCCGGTGGAGCAGTACTGGGCAATGATGAAGCGGGAACTTCGGAAGAGCAAGAAGACAGTCAAATACGAGAAGGACATGTTAAGAAAATGGAAACAAAAACTGAGAAACTGGTACCGGATGACACTGACTTTGATGGAGGGCATCAAGCGAAAATGCGTTCAATTTTACACTCAAGGCTCCATCGATTAACGTTTCTTTTGATTTTTGAAGTAAATATATGTATAAAACTACCCTAAAATTTTGGTTTGATTCTAAACATTATAAGAAAATTGGCATGACATTTTCGGTGTCGTAATAATTTCGTGTTCGCCCTTTAATGACTGAACGATCAATGATGCAGTTGCAGAAGCAACTTGTACGAAATCTATTTGTTTTCAATGAAAATAGCGATAATCACTTGAACACTTCTTCTGACCATCCCTAGTAAACGAGGGCAAATTTCTTTTAGTTCCACTAGAAAAAGGTTATCCTTTGACAAGCTTTTAAGTCTATTTAGGCAGTGTACCAATTTGCGAATTAATTTTAATTTCACTTAAACATGACAGATGGAAAATAATCGATTAATCGATTAAAATCCCGCAACGTGACCACCCGAGTAATGGTTTATACCATAGAGATAACACTTCTAATATCTGATTATCACTGTTTGATCACTAAATATGTTATCATTCAGGTTGAATAAACAGCCAAAATAACAAAACAGATAACAAATTAATATTCTTTGGATATCACAACAATAACTCGTTTTATATTCATCGAGTACATTGTGATAACAAATTTTGTGATGTGAACAAATTCCTTGCGATAATTTCAAATGATGTTATCAACATGATATCAAATTCATACACCAATAACTCATGGAAGGCTTGTAATGGAAAGCTCAATTTCAGATCCATGACATGCTGGTAATATTCAGCTTTCGTCAGCATGCTGGCAGTATTGAGTAACGTCCGTCAAACATCGTCTTTAAAATTTACTTACTTGGTAATACTAGGTACAACTCGTGGTTCATGCGACGCCGCCAGATGCCATCTTCTTGTTTACCGCCGAGTATTGTTCGCAGCACCTTACGTTCAAATACCACGAATGCTTTTCGGTTGGTTTCTTTTAACGTCCAGGTTTCATGACCGTACAAAGCGACCGGCAGGATCAGAGTCTCATACAACGAAAATTTCGTCTTCGTCTGCAAACTACGGAACTTCAGCTGGTTCCGCAGACCGCCGATCTATTCGCAGCTGCGAAACGCCTTTTTTACAACAAAGTGATAGATTGTCGTGTTTGTTATTAAACATTGCATTGGAGGGTGTGATTCAAAGAGCGATCTTTAGGAAGTCTGTACAACTTCTTGGCTTCACCGATGACGTTTATATCGTACACACTCAGATTATTTTACAGAAATCTGTAAAGTTTTACCGAATTCTCAACAGTTGAACGTTTGGTAATCCGATTTTACGAATTTCGGTAAAATTTTACAGAAATCCGGTAATTTTTTTTACAGATATCTGTAAAATTTCACCGAAATCCGTAAAAATGGATTACCGAACGTTCAACTATTGAGAATTCGGTAAAACTTTACAGATTTCTGTAAAAAAATCTAAGTGTGTAGCATATAACTTTGAAACGAAGGAGAAAACATACATCAGAGTTAAGGCTGAAGCTGGTAGGATTGGGCATGTGATTAATGCCTTGAAAACAAAATACATGAAGAGAAACGGCTCACGAGAAGGCACTTCAAGCCTTCCACCGCGAATTCTGATCGACAGAGATGCAACCCAGGCGACATACGAATTTGTGAATTTGAGCTCATTGGTAACCGCCGATAACGACACCAGCAGCAAAATACAAAGGCACAGTGTGGAAGGAAATCATGTCTTCTTTGGACTCCAAAGGATTTCCGTTCACGTCTACGAAACATGGGCATTATTAGTGCAGGAACAACGCGCCCTTGGTGTCTTTGAACGGAAGGTGTTGCGTACGATCTACGGCGAAGTGCAGATGGAAGACGGAACGTGAAAGGGGCCAATGAACCATGAATTGCATCAGTTGCTGGAATACCTCCCATCGCACACATCGCAAAAATCAAAAATACTGAAACTGATTGCAATAGTTGAACGAATGGACCTGCAACTCGGATTGGGCGGGAGCTTAGCTGAATTTTTGTTTCTATTATATATTTAAGAACAACTGAACTTCAAAAAAATAAGTAATATTTAATCCATTTCCACGCATTCTTTTTTGACCACATTTTGATCGTAACACCCTTCACCAGATTTTCCAGATTGTGAAAAATTTCTTCACGTTTCCTTCAAACCCTACTGATCTAACGTCATGAACATCTTTCCACCTTCCAGTCGGCTGCAAACCGGGCCCGCAATTGGGACTACATTCGCCGGAAGGGCGTCTCGATGGGACTGAAGCTGTACGATCAGGACGTGTTCGTAACCAAAACGGCCGGCGAGTTGCTCTTCGATGGCTACGAAGACGACATGGTACTGATGGGAAAGCAACTGTTCGATGCCAACGAAGTGCCGTTCGATCGCGTTGGATGGTTCTATACGGTAGGTTCCGATGATCAATGCCCCCAACCGTGTTCGTATTCAAACCGGAAATCATTCCTAACCCATATAGCGCAACAACTCAGCGGATCTGATCGGCCACTACAATGTCCACACGGGTGTGGATAATATCATGAAGATCGGTTCGATGGCCCAATGGAACTACAAACCTAGAACGGACTTCTTTGCCGATCACTGCGGGATGCTGAACGGTTCGGCCGGAGAGTTCTACCCACCGAACCTGTCGAAGAACGTACCGATTCAGCTGTTTACGCCAGACATGTGCCGCAGTTTGCCGCTGGACTTTGAACACGAGGAGGAAGTGGCGGGAATCAAGGGATACAAATACGCCGGCGGACCACGGACGGTGGACAACGGGACAATGTTCCCGGAGACAGCTTGCTTCAACAGTGGAGAGATCGTGCCGTCCGGTGTACTGAACATTTCTTCCTGTCGCTTCGGAACGCCGGTGTTTATGTCGTTCCCGCACTTCTTCGGAGCTGACGATTACTATCTGAAACAGGTGGAAGGCTTGAAACCAAACAAGAGCAAGCATCAATTCTACATGACGATGGAACCGGTAAGTGTCCGCCGATTCTTATGGGAGATTGATTGTTAATCATTGGATTCTTCTTTCCACAGACAACGGGAATTCCATTGGACGTTGCTGCCCGATTCCAGCTCAACATTCTCATTCAATCACACCCGGATATTTCGTGAGTTTGGAGTCATCATCGATTGCACAGTTCAGTCTTAATTTCCCCCCACCTCTTTCAGGCTCTACGAAGACGTCAAGCGTGTATTTTTGCCAGTGCTGTGGTTCGAGCAGCACGTCACAATGAAACCGGAATTTACCGGAGAAATTGCTCAAGCGCTCAGCATACCGACGACTGCTCGCATCTGTGGTATCGTCATGCTCGTCCTCGGTGCCATCATGGTCGCTTGGACACCGGTCGAACGGATAATGTTCCGCCAGCGACGACGCGGAACGGTCACCGATGTCAGCACCGAAAAGGTACTGCTCCAACAGAATCTAGCCAAGACGACCATCTTGGTGCCGGAGAAGGAGAGGGAAGCAGCAGCGGCAATGACTATCATCGAAGCGCATCCACTGATCGAAAGCAAATCCGTCCGATTGGGCAGTGAAAATGGAACTACCAAGACGTGAGCCAGCAACACAGATTGGCCGTTTTCAACGCGTAGAATTCTACCAAAAAGAAAGACTTTCTCTTCCGCTGGCTATCGAGCGAATGGCGAGGGGCGGATGAAATAATCCAGTTCTCTGAATTTACCATTTAAATGTGTGTATGAGTGTGCATGCGCTAGGAATTATAGGAATCCCATTGACTACAACCTACTTGTAGCGGCAGTCCGGAGCCGTGATCCGGACAGCAATTACTATTCTTAATAGCAAAGGGTGATTTAAGGCCAATTTATGTGGCTGTTCTGTTCCAAAACCTTCTAGGCTAAGCATATTTAGGAATCCATAGCTAAGTGCCCATCACCGAAAACAAAGTGCCAGACATTGACATAATCATAAACAAAAAAAAACAAGTGAATCAAAGACAGACCAATAGGACCACTATTTTTTGCTGCAAACGATGTGGTTCAATAATTGTTGAGTAGATCGATTTTTTTGACGTTTTTACTTTGTAATAAAACAGATATTTCAATTTTCACCACGAATAGAAGTGAACCATTTTCATTGTGCAAATGATAGAAAACAATCATTGTTATACCGTTAGTGTAGAACCTACAATAGAGAGGAGAGAGATAAAGTTTTCAATAAATACAGTTACACTTATTCAACATGATTGTCGAGGATTTGAACAGACGAAAATGCCCTGAAGGTCGATGACCTATTCATTACGTTTATTTACTAAGACTCTTCAATATCTGACCCTTTTCAGCTGGTAGTGTGATAATTCCCTCTCCTTGATCAGCCCAGGGATCAGCCTACATTGTCATTTCTAGAGCAAATTTTCAATAGGTCGTAAGTAACATGTTTACATTGAATCCTGCATAACGATGTTTACATTGTTTTTCACGGAATGATAGCTTAAGTACTCTTAAATATGAATTATTCACTACATAGTATGAATTGTAGCGAATTGCTGCTATATATTATTTAACAAAATTGGCTTGAGTAACAAACTACTTCATAACGAATTTTCTCTTTCGCATTCGTCGCTTTGTCAGTTTGACTTATGTGCTTTTCTATGCCCCGCACCGACCTATCCAGCAAATTCAGCAGTCTGTCGAAACAGACTTGACGAATGCGACATATTATTTTTTAGATACGACGTAACGCACCTGGTGGATGAACGCTATAACGTTACGAACGACTGACTGATGTGGTTGTACTTTCCCTAGCTGAAGTTTAAAGACTTTAAATAGAATCTATTGAATAAATTCATTTGGAATTCAACTAAATGGATATCTTTATTGGTTTAAAGCTAAGCCTTGCTCCATTTTTTTGTTCCCTCATATTTGCTACAAATATGATGACTTGGTTCAAAGAAAAAGGAATTGAAACCAAATTCCAAAACATCTACATTGAATTTCTTGAAGATAGCGATATGTTACTTACGACCCATTGAAAATATGCTCTAGATGTCAAACTTGCATAACATTCCCAGGGACCTGACTGGCAGCCTTTTTCCTGTAGCGAGCATCCAAAGATCAAAAGATTAATTCAGTGCCAACATTTGATTAGGGTGAATCTGCTTTTGTAAACAAACACTTTGTCTGCTAATTTATCGGAAGTTGAAAACAATTCCTTCAAATTGAATATATCAGCGGATAGAGATAAAGCTCCTCTTCCTTAAGGAGTTCTTAATTTTTATTTGTGACCATTTGTTTAAGAGAAAATGACTACGAAAGCCACTGTTTACAAAAGCAGATTCGCCCTAATCTAATGTTGGCGCTGAATTGTCTTTAAAAAATGGAGGTGTTCGTACCCGCTGAAACAATACATCAGATAGGCCTTAGTCAAATAAAGCCCGTGATATGTGTTGCATACTAACAAAAGCTAGTGACCAGGAGAGGGTTGCCAGGCCCCTGCACATTCCATACTAAAGCCTAGTATGCAGCTGGCAAGTCCTGAAGTAATTATCACCATTTTTACCGAAGTAATTTCCAGCATGGGTGACATGTCAGTTTTCCTTGCGGAATAATCGAACAGAATATTATTCAGCAAGGAAAACTGACAGCCCCATTTAGATTACAAGGGCAGGCGTTATTAACGTTACGAAAATTTCCGTAGTTTGCCCTCCTTTTCAGCGGTATAGGCTAGTATGCAGCTGACAAGTAAAGACTTGCAGTAATTTTTGCTATTTATACCGAAGTAATATTGACAATTGCTCCTGTATGGGTAATCTGTCAGTTTTCCTTGCCGTATAATCGAACGGAATATTATTCCGCAAGGGAAAGTGACAGCCCCATTTAGATTACACGAGCAGGCGTTACTAACGTTACGAAGTTTCTGAGCTGCTTAAGGCTGAGTTTCGTTCTGAGCTGCATACTAGCCTTAAGAACAGAAAGTTTTACTTAGCCGAAAATCAATGACGTCTCTTTACACGGTGTTCAATAAGTTCGGATACACTTTCAAAATTTGTTAAAAAAATGAAAACATGTTTTTTTATTTTTTGGATTTATGTTATTGAAAGCTATGTTTACAAGGAACGTTTACAACATTTCTCTTGGAATGACCCCCTCTTTGTACTCCTTAACGAGCTTCAAACGTTTCTCGAACGCGTCGCAGGCGGCACGCACGGACTGCATGGGCATTTCGTCCCAGATTTTGAGAATTACCGTCTTGAAATGATCCAAAGTGCTGACCTTGTATTCGTTCAGCTTCGCCATCATATAGGACCAAACAAAAAAGTCGAGAGGATTCAAGTCCGGGGAGCTGGGAGGCCACAAAGTTTTGTCCAGAAAGTCGGTTAAATTGTCCCGACACCAGGCTTGAACCACATTTGCCGTATGGGCTGGTGCACCGTCCTGCTGGAACACGTAGTGCTCATCGCCGTAGAGGCTTCGGAGACTGGGGGCAACAACCTTTTCCAAAACCTCAGTTTTGTAGTACGCCGCGTTGATTTTGACGTTTTTTCCAATAAACACCAAGGGTAGCTTACCACGTTTGCATACTGCCCCCAAACCATCACCGACGCGGCACTTTGGAACCGAGGGATGTTTATATTGGATTCAGGAATGCTGTCCCTCGATGGCGCCCACACCCGGTCATTTTGCACATTGTGCGGCTGCTGCAGCACGAACAGTTTCTCGTCCGAAAAAACAAACTCCTGACCAGCGTGCCGAGAGAGGATCCTCTTAGCTCGATCCAACCGCTTTTTGCTGGTAGCCTCCGAAACGCCATGGACCTTACGTTTTTGTAAGGCCTGAAACCAAGGTCCTTGGTGAGTATGGTGTGAGCGGTTCCAATGGAAACGTTGAGATCTGCAGCCGTTTTCCGGATTGAGCGGTTCTTTTTGCGCCGAATTCGCTCCCTCACGATCTTGATGACCCGTGGCGTCCTCGCTGAACGCGGCCGACCGGATCTCGCACGGTCATTGGTCGAGGACGTCTCCCGGTATCGCCTGATGGTCGTGTAGACAAAGTTCCGCTTGACCCCATGCGATTTCAGCAGCCGGAATATATCGCCGGGTCGCTCACCGTTCAAAAAACGCTTAATTACGAAGTCCCGATACTCTTTCATCGCGCGTAACAAACGAACAACAACTAACAGAATGTCAACACCGCGCGCATTCGGTAGCGTATGAATGAAGCTAAAGCTGACACCAATACCAATGCAGAATATGTACATGGCGCATACCTACGCAATGATGAAAACTTGTATTCGAACTTATTGAACACCGTGTAAGTGCTGGCCCAGATCCCACAACAATATTAGTGAAATGAGCCAAATTCGCTCATGACACTAATACCACTGCGCTCCTTACGCACGCTACACAAGCGCTCGGCTCGGAAAGTTCTACATCATATAGGAAAGGCATGTAAGATGGAACACGATCCGTTTTTTGCTCGTAACATGTATAATTTTTATTTTTCCGCGGATCCAAAGAAATTAAGGAACTGATTATTTATAGTCATCAAAAAAATTATGGCCTTTTTTCGAAATCCAGCGAAAATTGCAATTTCAAAAACTGTATTGTTATATTTCAATTTATTATTGATTCCATGGCATTTTTAAACATAAAAATTGTCATTCATATGTTTTAAAACGAAAAACAATGTGTTCAATCGTACAAGCTTAATAGTGTTCCATCTTACTAATATGACGCCATAAACACAAAAAAAAAGTTTCACTCTACGATTTGTTTGAAAATGCATTTGAATCATAAAAATACACCAAAAAACGCTAGCCAATACAAATGTTAACCTTTTGATATCGATGGAAAATTTACACTTACTAAGCACAAGAAGTAATTGCTATTTTAATTATTCCACCACTTTCGAACAATGAAACCTGGAAGAGCTTGATCGAATGAGTGTATTCACTCCAACAGCAAATGAAAATTGAAGAATAGTAAACAAATGAGGTTAACACTCGTCAGCGCAATCGTGTTGTCGCTATGAATGTCAAAAGTGGCGCTGTTCCATCTTACTAGCCTTTCCTCTACTATTATTTTGATTCGGAAAATTGGCTCTTTATTGCTACTCGTACAGTGGGGAAAAACAGACTTAAATTCCCATAGATTTAGTCGGCATAGGGTAGGACTCCTGAACAATAGCTTATCTTATGGTAGAACATGCAAATGGAAATCAAATGTTGTTGGTCTAATTCAGGGCTAGCCACAGTAAGTGTACCATTTCGCCCCATTTTGAACGCAAACTACACTTATTACCCAAAAATTTGGTGCTTCTATATTGAACCCGCTCTGTTAATTTGCAGACAAATCTGATGAATTTTTTATTTTTTTTTAACATAAAACAAGAGACCGAAATTTTCGCCTACTCGAGAAGAGAAACGTCCTTTTCACCCGCTTGGAGAAACAGATGAGAATGTGAGAAGCGAGAGACTATTATACGCTCACAGCAGTTTTCGCTAGAAAAGCAACGGCGATTTATAATTTTCGGAGAGCATGAGTAGCTGATAAATCGATTCTTTTTCAGTGAATCCTAGATGCCGATAATTATTTTTCACTTACTTTTTGACACCTGGAAATGCACCCGCCTTTATGCTTCTGACATTATAATTCTATAATGATGGTGCATGGCGGTACCAGTGTAGACCACCTTGGCCTTATTTTCGAGCTTTACTCCTCGTATATGATCTACACGATCTAGGTAGCATGTTTTCAGTGAAAAATGTGACATGAGAAAATATTTTCGTTGAATTTTGGAGAGAGATATTTTCGCATATGCAAAAGAGAGGATAATTAATTATCGGCAAACTTGGCGAGATGAAAATGTCAACGGTTCGCTACTCATCGACAACCTGCTTGAAAGAGAGCATGGTTTTCACCCAGCTGAGTGAGACTTTCGATCTCTGCATAAAACTATATTTTGCGTCTATTTAGTTGTTACAGAATAAATAAAATATAAAATTGTCTACTCCTATTTCACTTTCTGGTTCATCAATACAGTAGCTCAAGACAAGTCCTAGAAATTTAATTATCGATTGTTTCGTGTTGCGACTGATATTTCTCAGGGTGGGATGAATGTATTCTTCAGGCTCCAAGCTACGTAAACTAGGCTCTTATATAATAATCTGCCTCCGCTGAAACCTCCAGATATACCTGACTCGTTGACAACGAAAAAGCTTGTGTATTGTGGTCTCCGGTTCTCTAGGGCACATTTCACAGTAGGGGTCTGCAAAAACTTCGCGGCGAAACAGCAGTTCTCGATGCTTTATTTTCTTATGTATTACCATGAACCAATTTGGGCGTTGTGCTGAAGTCAAGATTTTGCTGTGAATATTCTTGAAGTCACGTGTTTCTGCTGATACAATTCTAGGATTTGGTAGCTGTTGCAGGAAATGTTGATAAATTCATTGAGATGATGGTGAGGTGGTTAATGGGTCCGGAAGGAAAGGCAATTGTGCTCTTAGTAGAGCTATGTGAGGTGTGGTTGGGTTTTCCAAAAAACTACTGAGGAAGGGCAGTTGATGCGAAAGGCTCATTAAGCGGTTAATCAGTAACGATTTGGCTTTGATTTCAGGGCAATGTAGGTTTAAACCGCCTATATGTTTCGGCAAAATGAGGTTGGCCATTGCTACCCTTTGCAATGTTTGACCATGCCAGATGAACTTCCCGATTTCCGTCTTGATTTTGTTGATCAACACCTTAGATATCGCTGTATTTGAGACCAGGTACCAGATTTTTGAAGTAATGTATGTATTTATTAGGATGATCTTTTGGATAAGATTTAGTTTTCTAGGACTATGCAACCAAAGTCTGGTCCGTAAACCGTTCAGCACCGATTGGCAATTCAATTTTTGAACTTGTCTGATATTTTCTCCGAAGAGCACTCCTAAAATATTCACGTAGTTTTCAATGTTTAACCATTGGAAATTGAAATTTCCTACCATGACCGCAGTTGTCTTGCTTTTATATAAGACCGCACCGGAGATTAAACCAAATCTAATGAAAATATTGGACACTTCTGTTAGTTCTCGTTCATGATTAAAGAACATGGAAATATCGTCGGCATACGCGTTGAAGACTGAATTTGGGAGCTTTTGTGAAATAGCATCAAAAAGTGGTTGTAAGTACAATACAAAGAGATGCATTGACAATGGGTCGCCTTGTCTAACTGAACGTGCAATTTTAATTTCCTGTGTTAAGCTTCCATTTATAAGAACTTTCGAGTAAGACTTATCCCAAATTGAAGCAAGAAGATCTACAAATTGTGGGTTAAAGTTCATCCTCACCATTGTTCGTTTGAGGAATTGGTGGCTTACTCTGTCGAAAGCATGATCAAGATCAAACGAAACTAGAAGTGCATTTTTTGCATGTTGCTTCGTAGATAGTTCGGTGTCCATTCGAGCATTTTTGGTGGTCTGATAGCACAAACGGTAGCAAGCTGTGCATCCGCAGTTTTAAGATTCTTGCAAGTATTTTGTAGTCATAATTCAGGAGGGAAATGGGACGATATCCGTTCACGGTTTTATCGGTTCCTTTTTTTGACCAGTACAATGATCCCGTCGTGGAATTGTCTCATAGAATTTCCTTGAAGAGCATCGTTAATGACGTTTGTAATTTCGTAACCGATGATTCGCCAAGCCTTTAGATAGAACTCTTTAGGCAATCCGTCTGAGTCTGGAGATTTTCGGAAGCGCCTACTTTTAATGGCAGAGTGAATTTCATCTTGTGCTACCGGTCGTAAGAGATTTTCGTTCACATCGTTATGATCAGGAATCGCTTTGGTTGGTTGAAGTTCTGCCGATTCGTCTGTTTCTGTAGAAGCATACAAGGACTCAAAATAGGTTCTAACAGTATGTCCTATTTGATCTTGATCCTGTATTTCATGGCCATCTTCTTTCGCTAGTGCTGATATGGTGCTTCCCGCTCTTTTTCCGTGGACTTGCGCAACATGAAAAAGTGTTGTTGATTCGCCGGATAGAAAAGTCTCGTTGATCTTCCGGAAGATTTCGGAAAACCGTCGCTGATGTTGGAGCATTTGTGCCTTAATATGATTGATTGTACGAATTTGTTCTGGGTTACCAAGATAATTATCGAAGGCTTCTTTCAGTAGACAGCGATACAATTCCATTGAATCCCGGAAATCACGATGAATGAGAGATGTTTTCCATTTCAAGAATAAGATAAGCTTTGGTTTCGTATGCTGGACCCATCATTCTATCCAGGAACGGTAGCTCCTTTTTGCTCTTGCCCAGTATTGCCACTTCCTTGTTAATTCACCTTTACCTCCAAATCGTCAAGAATGTGTGGGTGAAGCTTCCAAACACCACGCCCTGATAGTGTTCCCAGCTGCGGAAGAACAATCCGTACCACATAAGCCTTGTGATCAGAGAATGCCGTTGCACTAAAATGTACAGTACGCAATTGTGCTTTCAAGTTATTCGAGATCAGGATGCGATCCAGACGAGACGCAGTATTTGATCTAATGTACGAAAATTCAACTCGGTTTCCCTCTATTACTTCCCAAGAATCAGCTGGCTGCGCTGCACTCATGAGACGCTTGCACATCGGACTTATATAACTGGTTCCCGTTGCATCTTTAGAATTCACAATCGCATTGAATGATGAATTGAATGAAACAAATTTTACTTTGATACGATGCTAAGAATTGGTGCATTTTATGCGATTTAACCTCACAGTTCAATAAACGCATATACCATGTGGTTTTAAAGATTGGCGCCAGTAATATTAATCTGGCAGCTGATCAAAGTAAAATTCAATTTCAATTCAATTCTCCAGCTTTTAACGTTTGCATTAAACAATGGACTTTTTCACATGGAGATCAGTGCTTTTGATAAATTTCCCATGGAAGGTAGTTATTTAAGTTATATGCGTGTAGGCATGTTTTTGAATTCTTTCTTTGTTTTATTTATCAATTCCTCCTCAGTTTTCGCGACAAAATTGTTGGAGTAGATCTCACGATTCAGGTCGTCCCAGAAATTCCCGATGGGACGCAGCTGGGGGACTTGGGTAACACATCGATATTCAGCCGCTCCATCTCCTCCAACGATCGCTTCGAGTAGTGGGCCGACGCCAGATCCGACCAGAACACCGCGCCTTCGCCCTTTTGGTATTTCTTGATGAACTGACGCAACTTCCGGCAGTCATTTTGTACTATAAATTTCCCCTTTCAGGGCCAGTCCGGAGCGAAAGAAGAGCGGCTTAGACACCCCCGTCTCGCTGATTGTCACCATCTTGGGGAACTTGGTGTGTGAAATGAACTTCACCTCGGAGCTCACTTCCTTCGTGGGGAAAGTAAAATACGAAGTGCCCTGCCATTCGTTGCAATCCAGGGTGAGTCGTCCATCACCACCGCCGGGTCGCGATTCACCGGGAAAATCGAGTTGACCATCTTATTCAGCTGCTGCCGCTGCGTCATTGCCTGCAGCTCCGAAACCAGTGGACGTGACTTCCACTTTTCACTCGGTCTTACTCTTCAGCATTCTTTGGAGCTTCTTATCACTCAGGGTCGTCGGCCGTTCGGAACCGGGCTTTCTTTCGATGCTCTGACTGTTGCCTAATAGTGCCAAGATGTTGTAGGTGCTGGAACGGGCGTAATCGGTGTGCACAAAGTGCCGCACGATGTCCGTTTTCGTCGCGGCGGGGTTCCGTTCTTTGAAAGCGCAAATACTTCTGAACGGAGTTGAAACACAGAAACACCTTCCGACACACTAGAACACAAGCACAACGTGGCAAAGTGACTAATCCCTGGGTTTGGCCCGAATCATGAATAATTCAAATAAACACTTTCCGTGGATATACTTTTTAACTATGAATTATGTTTCCCAATCAAGTATTATTTGGCTTTCGAAAGCTATATCATTGGTTTAAATATTCAGATTTTTGATTGCCAAGAACTGAAAATTGAATTGAGCATAGCTTTTTCAACTTTCAGCTAACAGGAAAAAAGCAATCGATGCTTGTCAAATAGTTTACATTGCAGGTTAGAGATATTTGTTTGGATACGTTACGTTAGCTAGGTTGGCTTCTCGATTGTAGAGAAAAGAGTATTATCAAAAATTTAGTCTTTTCTCTTTAAAAAAATCTCATGGATGTCCACTTATTGCACTTTTTGCTACATCTTTTCTCAAAATCGAGGCTACTTCGTGCTTTTTTATGAAGGCAAAGGGGCAATCTATCAAACATTAATAGTACGTTCACACTATAGCTTATATTACGTGACATAGAGTATCTTGAAATCAAATGACATGTACATTATTTCCAGTGAAAACTAGATGTATAGTTGCTGATATCAAGATACTCCATGTCATGTAATATAAGTTGTAGTGTGAACGTACTATAACACTAAATAATAATAAAAGTTAAGCATACATTAAAATTCTAAAAATTTATTCAAAGGTTAGGGGGGGCAACGGCCCCCCTCTGGCTACGCCTATGCCAAAAAGGTATTTGAGTTACTACGACAGGAGATGAACCAGCCCAGGGCTCTCGATAATAAAGGGAAAAAAACAATCGGATTGACTATATTTGCCATTTAACATCAAAGTATAGAAACGGTTTAATTTCAGCCAGATAACACAAAAAATGTTACACAAAAGGTTTCTATTTACAAAACAAACTTCTGTGTGACCGCGAACGGAATCGGATTCCATCGATTCCATTTCAAGTTACAAGTCCGTGTTAATCATGTTCCAACTGTTTCCTTACTGTTTCGTCCATCTACCGCCTTTGAGCGAACAGGCGCTGCGTTCAGTCCAACGCAACGCCATCTCACTGACGCTAGCCGAATCTCTTACTGTATCGAACAATGCGTAACCATCGGGCGTGTCCGTTGAGTAAACATTTTCTTGCTTTGGTTAAATTACAATTTAAATTTTCAATTGCATTCAGTTGGTATGATCGAGGTGATGAATAATGGATCAATTAACTATTAACATAATAATAAATGGTAACCAACTTAAAGAATACATGCGCTTGTCGAGGAACAGTTGGTTCTATTCGGAAACTTTATATTAATCTTCGTTCCGAGCCAACGATTGCACACTGTCTCAATTAGTCAAGAATGAACAATGATGATTACTACTAGCGACTGCAGTTTGTGTCAATTAACTGCTTGCTTAGCACTTTTGTAGCTCAGGCCGGCATGTTTCTCTCTTTCCGTGGCATTCGCATCTATCCCTTCGTCGTTTCCACAGATAGTCAATTCGACTTGACGACGTTTATCGCGGAAAAGAGCTGGAAGCCGATGGTTGTCACACTTTCAAACCCAACGTCTGTCTACTTGATCTCTCATTGGTGATGCCGGTGTTTCTTTCTTTCTACACATATGCTAGATAGTGCAGTGCCTAATAGTTGACCGGTTCGGAGGGGGACAACTTGTAGCTCCCCTACTGGCAGTGCGCCGGCGGTTAATTCAGGCGGCGGTGGGGAAGGGGAAGGAACGACGAAGCGAGGTTCATATTTAAATGATATGCACGTGCAGCGGCTCCGAATGCCTTTATGGTAAAATGGAGAGAAGGAAAATACGACGGCTACTGCTTAACGGCTGGATCAAGTTGGGCCAACTTAGGGGCCAACACTCCCTTTCGTTTACTGAACTTCCAATGATTTCTAAGCTACTTGGTCGGTTGTGATATTAGAACTCAGGGGAGTGGTAATTTACCTAAATATTTAGTTCTGGCGATAACTAAGCTACAATCATCGCATTTGCTCGAGGTTGTGTAGATTCCGAATCACGCGATAACTGAAGAGCGCCATTTGCAGCTTAGACTTGGTTGACACATAGTAAGGGAACACCTTGAAATGACAAAAGACCGTGCGCCCAGTCACGCGTACGAGGGACTGTCATAGCCTCAACCCGACGGCTCAGTTGCAAAACTTTGATGAATCACTGTAGCAAATTCGGTTGTTCTGAGGGTTAATTTAAACCATGCAATGGTATTAGTATAAGGTCTTTTGAATTTTTTTAAAGGGCTTAGAAAAGCATAGCGTAGCATTGTTGTTGGCACTCCTCGTGAATGGAGCTAAGGTGAGCCTTTAAAAGAAAAGGAAAATTGGATAGTCAGAGAAAATAAAGGCTGAAGTCTTAGCGCTAAATGGTTTTTGATTACAAGGAGTGTATCGAAAATAAGCTATCCACAAAATTTCTTTCAAATTATGTTGAAAACCGATATTTTATTCATACAAAAAATTGATCCTTTATTGTACGAGGTTAAACTTGAACATATTGAAGACCGGATGAAATTTAAGTTATTCCTTCACGAATTTTCGAACTTTGGATCGAATGCTCTTCATCAAGTTCCGGACAAGTGTTGCATCGCATTTTTTGGACGCTTGAGCCCAAATTTTTTTTTAAACTCCTGCATGTTCCCAGCTGCCTTACCAGTCTTCTTGAAGACCCTCTTCACGATTGCCCAGTAACGTTCGATGGGTCGAAGCTGAGGGCAATTTGGTGGATTGATATTTTTGTCAACGAAATCTATACCCTTTTCCGCAAGCCAATTGAGAGTGGTTTTGGCATAGTGAGCTGACGTTAAATCCGGCCATAACAGTGGAGGTGTACTAAGCTTTTTATATAAAGGCAACAATCTCTTCTGGAGACACTCAGATCGATTTTCGCATTTATAGTTCCGGTAGTGTAAAAAATGGTTGACTTCAAACCACAGGAACATATTGCTTGCCATACCAGTACCTTTCGACCGAATTTCTCCACTTGAATCGACCTGTCCGCATCGCTCACATCCTCCCCAACGACGGCAGTAAAGGATTGTGGACCTGGAAGGGTTTTTGAGTCCTCCTTTACATAGGTCTCATCGTCCATCAAAACGCATGCATCCGGACGCTGCAAAAGACGCGAATACAATTTCCGGGCCCTTGTTGCTGCTCGCTTCTTCTGTTCTGCACTTTGTCTCGAGATTTTCTGCTTCTTGTAGGTCTTCAGGTGGTTTCGCCTCTTGATACGCTGGATCATTCCGACACTCGTTCCTGCTTTTTTGGCCAAATCACGTATTTACATTGATTTGTTCTTCATGATTAGAGATACCACTTTCTGCTCCAGTTTCGGGTTGGAAGAACCGGGTTTTCTGCCTCTTCCTGGTAGCTCATCCAAAGAATAGTGTTCCCCAAACTTATTAGTGATGGTTTTAACACTTGCATGATGAATTCCAAACCGCTTCGCCAATTTTCGCATAGTAATACCCTTCTCACTTAGCCATGTGTCCAGAACCTTAATTTTCACTTCCTTTTCAATACGCGACATTTTGAAAACGCAGAATTTGAACCGCACAAACAAGTAAACAAAAGAAAGCTGACAGTCAAACGCACAGCATGCAGTGTTCAGAGCATAAAAAACCATCACAAATACATGCGTACAACGCAAATGTATGTGGATAGCTTGTATTCGATACACTCCTTATGATGTTCCTGAGTTGCTGTCGAGAATTAGTTTATATGCTCCTGCCCGAACCCTTCGACCGAGAGCGTTGCTTCACGAAGAATTACAAGCAACTATTCATGCTGCAAATAGTTCCATTGTCGCCATGATCCGTCGGTTTAACGTAGAATCCGACGAATTTGATTTCAACATGTCCGCCTCAAGATTTTGTCACCGCTTGCTGAACTGTTCAAGGATTTCGTTGGGAAAACGCACAGTGCGCTATTCGCTCATTTGCTATTTTTTATAAGGATGGTCATACTTCAGATGTAAAATTCACTAGTTTCACTACAATCGCGGAGTTTACAAATATGTTGCAGTTCGTTTATTCTTCTAATTATCGGGCCTTGAAAAATTCACCTTTTTTCTGATGGATCAGGCAGTCAGTATAAAACTTAAATGACAGTCTTCAATTTCTGTTACATGAAAAAAGAGTTTGTTATAGATGCGGAGTGAAACTTTTCCAACACATGTCATGGTAAAGGTCCATGTGATGCTTTGGGAGGAGTCTTGAAAATGAATGCTGCTAAAGCAAGTTTGCAGGGGTGGCAAATTAAAACTGCAAAGGAGATTTATGTATGGTCAGTTTTCAAGACCGATTCTAAAGTACACTATGGTTTGTTCTCCGAATCCGATTATAAAACAATGGAAAGAAAAGCCGTCAAACCCCGTTATAATCATGTGAAGTAAATTTCCGGAACTCAGTCCTATGGAACATTGTTGGTTTTATCATGGTTTTATAGCATTCTTGAAGTTAAATTCATGCTCATCAGAACCCTTATAAAACCAAAATCGTTACTTGGGAGTCATATCATAGTTTTAGCCAGCAACATGAAAATTATATTATCTCCCTCCCAGGTAAGAAAACGAAATGTAAGAAACGAATGAGCATGAGATTGGTGCATCTCAATAACTTATGTAACATAATAAACATGTCAAGAATAGCTCAAAAACCAGCTTTTCAGAAAGCTTTTCGAAAGAAAGCAGTGCAAACAATTATTACTCTGATGTCGTCAGAAACTGCTTATCCTTGGTTTAAGTATTTTACTAGCTAAAGCACTAACTGTCCTTAAAAATGTAATGTTTGTTTTTATGTTGGTAGGTCTTCCACGAGCTATCGAAACACGTGGATTTGGTGAGTAACTACCGAAGCGTCCGTTCGAGCTGAGTTGGTTGCTAGCCTACTTCGATGCTTTCGGGAGCTTGTGGCCGAGGGTGGCTGTCACATGATGCGGGTCACAGCCCATGGGGCAGTGAACGACTAACATCTCTAATCGAGGGATATCAATACCGCACAGTGCCATCTTTACAATATTCTTGCCTCCCAATACTACGGCTGTTATACAGTCAATAGATCAGAATATTATCCAAATGAATAAGACAGGCCGGCGAAACGTAATAATGGCGGAAGTCTTGGGACGAGTAGGGGATTTTCATGAAAATGCGAAAAAAAACATATTATGAAAGATGTTCTTTTTTGGGTCGCCCTGCGTGGAGCCTGACCCCTGCAGAATCAATCAGAAAGTCATGGAATCTATTGAACAACCCAGAAGAGACAGGAGATGAGAACGATCTACCGCTGGCCGTGTTGCAGGAAAGAATGAAAGCTATCTCGGAGAAAATCCAACCGTTTAACCAAATCGACGAAGCGAATGTGGAGTTTGATTTGCTTTGAGTTTGAGTCGAAAGAATTCTCAATGCTGCCATCGATGATGAAATCACCTATGATGTCGGAGATACAAGTTCTATAAATAACAACAGCACAAATATTGAGGAATTCTTCGGCCCTTAGGAAAAATCCGGAACTGTTCCGACCAAACTACATCGAATGGGATTAACGTTTTGATGAAGTATTCAGAGGAGAATGGCTGTTTCATTGCGTTCATAAATTCGATGTCCCTGAGAACGTGAGAAAGCAGAAGATGTCAAAGTTTTCCAAAAAAATATATGATTTGGCAAGCAACTTGCTCGTGGAGCATCCCATTCGTGACAACTGGAACGGTCAATAGGCAGGTGCACCTAAAAGAATGCGTCCAAAAGCGTCTACTTCCTCTTCTGAGGTCACATGATGGACTATAGAACTATAGAACTAATTATAGAACACAAAATAGAAAATGAGAATTCACATAATTGAAGTTAGTCTTCCTTGTTTTACTTATTCTAAGCTCATCATCGTACAATTTCAAAACGAGTATTGTCACTTTTCATAAGACATAAAATGTAATAAAGGGCGAACACGAAATTATTGCGACACATTCAACAGGGCATCAGTTTTTTACCATTGGGTAAAAATCAACCAAATTTTGCACACTTTCTCATTGATGTGTATTGTTTACATGCTGTCAAACTCGAAGTCGTGTTTTTCGATTCAACGAAAATGGAGGTGAACCAACGCGAGTCGAGAGAACAAATTCTTGCCAAACACCTGGAATTTCCTGACCTGTCGCACCGGCAGTTGGGAAAAATGTTGAACATTCACCATTCAACCGTCTCCAGAGTGTTGAAGCGGTTCCAGGAGCGGTTGACGTTGGACCACGGCAAAGGGGCTGGAAGAAAACTGGGACCGGAGAACAAAAAAACGGAGGGAAAGGTGAAGCGGATGATTAAAGCAAATCCCAACGTCTCAAGCCGTGATTTGGCTAAAAAGATCGGCATGTCGCAGAGCTACGTCCAGAATGCAAAGAAGTGAGCTGGACTACATACATACAAGGTACAGAACTTCCCAAACCGCGATGAGTGGCAACAATTGACGGCTAAAACTCGGGCACGGAAGCTCTACGAGAAGATGCTGACAAAATATGGCTGCTGTGTGATGGACGACGAAACGTATATAAAAGCCGATTTTAAGCAAATTCCGGCAAGAGCAAGTTCTATGTGGACGACAAATTTAAGAAGAAGAAAATGTCGAAGTTCGCCTCCAAATATCTCATTTGGCAGGCCATCTGCTCTTGCGGACTGAGGAGTGAGCCTTTCGTGACAAAGGGCACAGTAAACGGCGAGATCTACAAATCTGAGTGCCTCGAGAAGCGCCTTTTGCCGTTCTTGCAGCAGCACGACGAGGTTCCGCTATTTTGGCCAGATTTGGCATCATGCCACTATTCTAAAAGTGTCCTGGAGTGGTATGAGGCCAATTCTGTCCATTTTGTTCCAAAAAACATGAATCCGCCAAACTGTCCGGAGCTGCGCCCGGTGGAGCAGTACTGGGCAATGATGAAGCGGGAACTTCGGAAGAGCTAGAAGACAGTCAAAGACAAGAAGAACATGTTAAGAAAATGGAAAAAAAAACTGAGAAACTGGTACCGGATGACACTGTAAAGACTTTGATGGAGGGCATCAAGCGAAAATGCGTTCAATATTACACTCAAGGCTCCATCGATTAACGTTTCTTTTGATTTTTGAAGTAAATATATGTATAAAACTACCCTTAAATCTTGGTTTGATTCTAAACATTATAAGAAAATTGGCATGACATTTTCGGTGTCGCAATAATTTCGTGTTCGCCCTTTAAGGACTAAGATATGTTTCTTTGTCTACAAAAACAAATATGTTCAATAGTTTGAATTAATTCGGACTAGGGTTCGGTGGTAGATCTGATACTCCGTAACGCATCATGAAAAGGTAATCTACCAGCGTTACGGGTCCCATCTGTTGGTTCTCTGTGTAAATACAGCTGATCTGGCAATAACGAAATAGCATCCGTGGGCGGTCAATCATGCTCATGCTCATGCTTAACATTCACTTATCAGCTGTCAGTATGAATGGAGTAAAGGAGAGTTGGGGCGATGGCAACATTCTATCAGGTGTCGAATAAATCTTGGTTTGAGGAGATGGATGTGGGTCGAGCCTTCATTCGTGTGATGTCTTGTCTCATGTCCACTCATTATTCTTCGAACGCTCATTTATACCGTGGTGGGCTGAGCGACAGCAATCTCTGTGAATGTGGACAAGGTTACAAGGACGCAGATCACATTATTTGGTCATGTGTTGAGCATCGTGGACTAAGATCTGAGCTTTATGATTCCCTTCAGACTCGAGGTAGACAACTCAATGTACCGGTTCGAGATATTTTGGCTGTAGGTGATCTGGAGTTAATTAAACTCATTTATGTATTTTTGATTAATATTAGTCCCTTAGATTGTTATACGTGTGTTTACTATTAGTTTTTTGTATCTGTGTGTTTTTTTTTTCTCAAAAATGTTCATGTCAAAAGAAAACAAAAAATTGTATAAATGAATCCTAGAGGGTTTGAGCTGTTTAGTGAAATATCTGTAACTAGAAATAAGAAGAAAAATTAGTATTTTCCATTTAATTCCAACTACCTTTGCTTATCTTGACAGATACGCGTATTTCGTCTACAATGTGCAGACTTCTTCAGTGTCTCGTACTAAAAACTCGACTTGAGTCCATTAGTACTCATTAGTATTTTTTTTTCATTCTTGCATTAGGGTGACCATTTCCATGTTAGGGCTGTCGAAAAATCGTTTTTTTTCGACGTTTTTCAAAAATCACTTTTTTAAAGAAATCATATCTTTTGTACCACTGCAGTGCACTGGGTCATTTTCAAGTTTTAAAACATCAAATGAAAGAAAATTAAATATGCTTTAGAGAAACAATATGATACCGTTGCATAATTGGAATTATGTATTAGAAAACATTGACTGTAATTGTATTTTGCGCATGATGTCTGACCAGAGGGCGCTACATAGTTTTATATTTTTTCTAGAAATTGTATAGACTATTTTACACAATATATCAAAAAATTAGAGTCATATCATTTTTCGTTTTTGAGATATTGTTTTTTGAAGTTATCAAGTTTTGGGTTTTTGCGCCTTACCCATTAGAGATGGGCAATCCGCTCCTGAGCTGTTCCACTGAATCGATTTACTTCAATTAGTAAGTGACGAACAGCTCTTTAAAAAAGTACCATAGCTCACCAGCTCACACGTTATCACCGTTCTCACTATCCGCTTTGCGCTCCGGTGAGCTGAAAAATTCATCGACTCTGTCAAATAAAAATGCAGAACAGAAAAAGAGAAGAGAACTGTGTAAAGTAAACTGCACTCCATCTTCATTTTACTCAATTTTTGAGTACAATTGTGTACGATCTCTTTTTCTCTCACGGAAATATTACTAAATTTTCGTAATACGTGGGTCTACTCAAAAATTGAGTTGCTCCACTTTTTAACGAAAATTGAGTAACATTTCCGTGTGAAAAAAAAGAAATAGCATACAAATGTACTCAAAAATTGAGTAAAATGAAGCGGGAGTGTGATTTCACGTGCATGGCGAAAATCCAAACTACTCTCACGCCAAGTTGGCAAAGTTGTTGAATGTGGTTAAATCAACTGTTACCAACGTATTAAAAGTGTTCGGTGAACGTTTGTCGACAGCCAGGAAAGCTGGATCGGGGGAAATCGAAAGCCGGAGGCTACAGTGACGACAAAAAGAGTTGCCCGCTGTTTCGAGCGGAACCCCAACCTCTCCGTCCGAGAAAAGAAGCTGGAAGGGGTGCCTTCAACCGTGGATAGAGCTTAAAAACGAGCCGGACTGTCGACTTACAAGAAAGTGGTGACATCAAATCGCGACGATAAACAAAACACGTCGGCCAAAGCACAATCGCGAAAGTTGTACACGACGATGCTGCGAAGTTCGATTGCGTGGTACAGGACGATGAAACTTACGTCAAGGCAGACTTAAAACAGCTCCCAACACGCCAGAGCTCCGTCCAATCAAACAATATTGGGCCATCGTTAAGCGGAACCTTAAGAAGACTCAAAAAGCTTTCGTGAGCGAGAAACAGTTCAAGGCAAACTGGCGTTCTGCGGCGATTAAAATGGACAAGGAGACTGTACAAAATTTTATGGCAGGTGTTAAACGAAAGACCCGGCAATTCTTATTCGGTAAAAAGGAAGCTTAGCTGAATATTTCTCCTGTATTCTGTATTAACCGAACTTGAAAAAGAATAAGAATTTGACTTATTGATAAAAACTTTGATCGACTAACACACATTACTGTTTGCTAAAATTTTGATCGGAGCACCCTCTATCTATTTTAGTTTATTTTTATGAATAACTATTAAGACTTTGGGTATCAATGGATTTAACTTTAATTATTTGTTTTGCAACCTTAAATCCCGTATAGACACAAATTCAAATGTTGCTATTCAGGAGCCGAATGTTGCATTTCAAACCTTCCAGCTATACCATAAAATAAGTTAGCGAAACGCAATTGAGCAAGAGCCGGGTTGTTCAACCTCAATCCTAGTTTACGAGCTAATTGTTCGACTCTGGCCTGGCGCTGCACATCTGATTGCAAGACCCATCATTTCGCAAACAACATATATAACCTATAAAAATTCCACAAAACGTTCACATCAAAACCCGGCCGGGAGTTTGAATAGCTCGGATCGCATTACAACCGATAATTTAGCCAACCGTCGTCGCCGAGCCGTCGTCATTTCATGATTCCAGCATAATTGCAGCTCAGCACACCGGCCCGCTCAACATAGTTGCACCCTCCGGCCATGCCAAGCGAGCACGAGTGGCCTCCGCCAGTTGGGGACAAGTTTTCCTCCGAGATCTTCACCAACGATATCAATCTCGTCGGGGTTCGCTCGGATCGTTCGGATCGCGCCTCTAATAGTTGCCTCGCGCCGTAGCTCCTAACTTCGAACGAACGGCAAAGCCTTCGTCGCCCATTTAAAGAGTTTCTTTTGAGTAATTTAGTACGATTACTAGTTTCGCTTAATTTAGAAGCAAAAGTCCCCTCCTCGTCCCTCGCAAGACCACGCTAGGGCATAGCAAAAATAACAAACTAACCGCACGAAAAGGGAAAAGGGTCGACCAAGAAGTGCAACCAATTCGAATCGAACAAGAAGAAGAAGAAGCAGCAGAAGAGTTAGGAATAACTGTAATGGGCAGCTACAGCTAGTCACTCAAAGCGTGTAGAGTTAGTCGTTTTTTTCTCTCTCCTCCTCCTTTCATAATAGTGGCCTCTTATGTCGTCGTCGTCATCGCCGTCGTTTCGCCAAAGCCCGGCCCGGTTTTCTCGTTGTTTTGTTTACTGGCACGGCCTGCTTCTCCACCTCCTCGTCCTCGCTTCTGAATCGCTCATTGCAATCTATAGTAGTGTGCTAATAGAGCCGGGGAGCTTTTCCTAGGCTCTACTATTAAAGTCGGCAACCAAGTGGCAGAAGCTAAACTCCGTACATGTTCGCATACCTAAATGTAAGCAGTACTTGCTTGGATCGCCCAGCCCAGAGCTTCACACTGGCCATGTGTGCGAGCCGAGATGGTGTGCATTTTTCTTGGAGCATAATTTTCGCTGGTGCCGGTTTTTCCCCGTTTCATTATGTTGAGCGCTCGATAGGCGCAGGTTGGCGTGTGGTCATGGGAGTACGAGGGGGATGGGGGACGTGGGGGTAGTTTTCACTAGTTAGCCAGCAAAACAAATGTGGCTTGGATGAGTTGCGGAGGTACTGCCTTTGGCTAAGAGAAATGGAAACGGACGGCTTGGACTCGACTCGCTCCAGCTGTGTTGTTTACAGTGCACTTATGTTGAGGATAGGCTCTTGATGTATCGTGGGAGAGGGGTTTGGGGGAAGGGTGAAACAGTTGGACCTGCCATAACGGGGCCGGTTGTGGCAGCAGATGGTATGATGTGAGAAACTGATGGACGGTGATTCGCTGCTGCTACATTGCCGAAAGTGACCGATTTTGGATCCTTCAAATCATAACTATTCGAATGGTGCAATAACACAATCTGAAGATCTTCAAGTGCCCATATATTCAAACGATGTCTTTCAAATACTATTCCATAACACCACGCAACTCAGAAAATATTCTAGACACTTTCAGGTGATCAAAGCTATTAATAAGATGGCCGGTGTTACGCAATTAAAATTTTCCTAGGTACATTGAATCATTGCAATGGGACATTTTTTCTCGCTTTTTCCACTAGTTCATCGTAACTGTAAGTTATAAAGACTTACCTAATGTTCATGTAACATCACTGAAGATATCGAAGACCTTTCTGCAGGTCAGGACAATAAAGGGCGATACGGTCAAAATTTGGTCAATATCAACTTGACGTATTTCTTTCAATTTTGCATTTAAAAAACCTGAACACCCCTCATTTTGAAGGTGTGTGTGTGTAGAATGTTGCTCCTATTTTGATTTTGGAATTCACTTCAATTTCAGTTGTCAAAATGCCGTCCAAGCAAGACGAGCAGCGTATCAAAATTTTGCTCGCGCATCGCGAAAATCCTAGCTACTCGCACGCAAAGTTGGCAAAATCGCTAAAAGTTGCCAAATCAACCGTTACAAATGTAATTAAAGTGTTTGGGGAACGTTTGTCGACAGCCAGGAAGTCTGGATCGGGGGAAATCGAAAACCGGAAGCCGCTGAGACGACAAAGAGAGTTGCCGGTAGTTTCAAGCGAAACCCTAACCTATCTCTCCGAGATGCCGCAAATAAGCTGGGTGTATCGTCTACAACCGTGCATCGAGCCAAAAAACGAGCCGGACTATCGACTTACAAGAAGGTAGTGACTCCAAATCGCGATGATAAACAAAATACGACGGCCAAAGCGCGATCCCGGAGGCTGTACACGACGATGCTGACGAAGTTTGACTGCGTGGTAATGGACGACGAAACCTACGTCAAAGCCGACTACAAGCAGCTTCCGGGACAGGAGTTTTATACGGCAAAAGGAAGGGGAAAGGTAGCAGATATTTTCAAGCACACGAAACTGTCAAAGTTCGCAAAGAAATATCTGGTTTGGCAAGCTATCTGTACCCGTGGCTTGAAAAGCAGCATTTTCATAGCTTCCGGGACTGTCAACCAAGAAATTTACGTGAAAGAGTGTTTGAATAAACGTCTGCTGCCTTTCCTGAAGAAACACGGTTGTTCCGTACTGTTTTGGCCGGATTTGGCATCTTGCCATTACGGTAAAAAGGCCATGGAGTGGTACGCCGCCAACAACGTGCAGGTGGTTCCCAAGGACAAGAACCCTCCCAACACGCCAGAGCTCCGCCCAATTGAGAAATACTGGGCTATTGTCAAGCGGAACCTAAAGAAGACCAAAAAAACTGCTAAGGACGAGCAGCAGTTCAAGGCAAACTGGCTTTCTGCGGCGAAGAAGGTGGACAAGGTGGCTGTACAAAATCTGATGGCAGGGGTCAAGCGTAAGGCCCGGCAATTCGGATTTGGAAAAGCGGAAGCCTAACTGAATATTTTTCCTGAATTTTATACTAATTGAACTTGAAAAAGAAATTTAATTTGATTTTTTAAATAAACGATTTCACCGATTTACACGCGTTTTCCCTTGACCAAATTTTGACCGTATCACCCTTTACCTAAGCTTTCGAAATTTCCCTGAAATTTTTGGAACTTCACTGAGAAATACGGAATTTCCATGAAATTATCTAAAATTTTAAGGAAAAAGGACTGTCCATTAAAACGGACACCTGTTTCTTAAAATGAAAATATTTATTTTCGAAGGAATTCATAAGTTCTTGATGAAAATCCACATCTATATGACGGAATTCACGTGAGTTTGAATATTTACTTTTCATTTCTGAAGCACGCTCGGACTTTTCTCTTGATACTTCCCATTAGATTCTGCACAACTTGTACCGCAACTTTTCCTTGAGTTACAGATCAAATTTTCTGGAAATAGTCAACAGAGCTTGCTTCTGTTCCATCATTTCTTAAGATGCCGCTTGATTATTGCCCAGCATCTTCTGATACGACGCAGTTCAGGGCAGTTTGTGGAATTTTGAAATTTTTCGACAAAATCGACTTTTTCCTTCCTGAGTATCTCCAACATATCAGAAGCGTAGTGAATAGATGTCAGATCTGGCCATAGCAATGGAGGATCCGTATGCTTTCGGTAGATGGGTAGAAGCAGTTTTTTGATGCATTCCTTACTGCACTTTTCACCGTTGATTGCGCCCGTTGTGAAATATGAAGAACTTTTCAAGTCACAAGGGCAAATGGCTTGCCACAACCAAACCTTTAACCGTCATTAGGCATATCTGTCCTCTACATAGCGTTGAAAAATTGCGGCCCCGGAAGTGTACTGCTAACCAATTTGACCTACACATCGTCGTCCATCAAAATGCGCCGGTTCCGGTTTTAAAGCAGAACGTCATACAAGTTCCTTGACCACATTTTCGAAGAAGCGGAACACAATCTATGCAATTTCAAAAGACGTATTTTTTTTTAGTCCGACGCTCCTTTTTTGCCTCCAGACCTCGGTAATGTTTTAACCCTAAACCATTGATAAACAGATGTCCACTTTCTTTAATAAACAGTCTTTAGTATGTCTTAGCCATCAACTCGATCATCCCTGAAGTACATGGAACTTCACTGAAGCTATCGGAACTTCCATGTAATTCTCGAAATTTTGCTGCGTACTTCCTTGGACTCTCGTGAAGTTCAAAAGGTATCCCCCTTTTTTTCGACATTTCTCTGAAATTCCATAACATTCAGGAATGTTACCAGATCTTAAGGGAAACCTATACAATTTTCAGATTTATTCCACGGGCATCATAAAAGTCGAAAACACCAGTTAAGTTGCTAGAAATTCAGCAAAGCTCCAAGAACGTCGTCTCACTCTCGTAAAATTCAGTAAAATACCAAGAATTCCGTAGAATTAACGATAAATTAAAAGAAATCTACAGAACGTTAAAGAAGCCTTTGAAAAATTGCCTGTAGTTCCTTGATTTACAGAGAAGTTCCGATAATTTCTGAAAAATAAATGTGCCCCTAAAATTCCAAGAAAGTTCCGAAAATCTCAGTTACGTCCGGAAAACTTTAGTAATATTCGGTGAACTTCTATGAAGTTTCGATAATTCGTTTGGATTACCGAGATCTTCCGAAACGCCCAGAAAACTTCAGTGAGGGCGAAAAAATTCCGAAGCAAAAATGTCGAAAATATCGAGAACTTAGTGAAACCCAGAGAAATCTAGAAAATTTCAGAGAACTTAAGGGAATCTTCAAGAAATCAAGAAAAAAATTAGTGAACTTTGAAAATTTGGAGAATTTGTTGGAACTTCCGAGAGCCCCAAAAACCTTGGGAAAACCTCTAGAATGACAGAAAGATCCCAAGAATTACACGGAAGTCCAAGTATATCAAGTGAAGTTCCAAACGCTTCTGGAATGTCCCTTGAATAACAATTAAATTTCAAGAACTTCAGTGAAGTCCTGAGAACATCAGAAAAGCCCCGAGAATTCAAATGGAATTCGGTGAACTTGATAGAACCCCAGGAAGAAATTTATGTTTGCTAGAAAAATATCTAGAATAGATTTTCAAAAAGCTTCTCTAGTTTCCAGAATTAAAAAAAAAAATTCCGAGCACTTCCAAGAAGTTTCGTGAACTTTTGAGAACTTCAAGAATGTCCTGAGAATATTATTGAAGTCTGCAGATCTTCAGAGATGCCTTGATAACATTAGGGAAGTTCAGTTAACTTCAGGGATCTTTTGAGAACTTCAGAAAAGTTTCAAGCACTTCTGAGAAATCCAGTGAACTGCATTGAAGTGTCAAGGTTTTCAGAGCAGTTTGTAGAACTTCTACTAAATCTTGAGTGTTTTGAAAATAGTCCCGAAAATTTAAGTGCAACCCAGAAGTCCATAGAATGTCAGAAAAGTGATGTTTCTAAGACATCAGGAATGTCCATTGAAATACAGTGCAGATCAAACAACTCCAGGAAAGTCCCGAGAATTTAAAGGAAACCCGATGAGTTTCAGCGAATCCCAGGAAACGTTAGCAAATTACAGAGAACTTCAGTAAAATCACGAGAATTTATGTGAAATTCCAAGAAGATATCAACAATTTCAGGTAACTCACTATAATTTCAGAGACTCCTTAAAACTTTATATACCTCTTTAGAAATTCAGAGAAGTTCTGAGAACTTACAAAAAGTTCCGTGAAATTTAGAGAAGATTTGAAAACTTCAGAAAAGTATCGAGAACTTTGGGAAAGTTCCGAGAACTTAAGCAAAGCTCAGAGAAATCAGAAAGTTTCGAAAACTTCCGAGACCTTTAGAGAAGTTTTTTATACATCACAATAGCCCTCGAAACTTTAAAAAAGTCCTCTAAACTTCAGAAAAAGTCACGGAATTTTAGAGAAACCATCAGAACCTCAGAGGTGTTCACAGAGAAAAGCGCACAAAGCCTTAAGGAAGTTCACGGAGTTTCAGAAAAAGCACCAGAACTTGAGAGATCTCTTTGGAACTTCTGTAAAGTCCATAGAATATCAGGAAAGTGCCAAGAATTACATGCATGTTCCAAAATGTTAAGTGAAGTTCCGAGAACATCAGGAGTGTCCGTTGAATGACACTGAAGCTAAAAGAACATAAGGAAAGTCCCAAGCATTTGAGTGAAACCCAATGGATTTCCGTGAATCCCAGGAAACGTCAACAAATTCCTGGGAACTTCAGTGAAGTCTCGAGAGCTTATATTTAGTTTAAAATTTTCAAGGAAGTCCCAACAGTTTCCGGTAACTCTCTATAATTTCAGAAAACTCTTTAGAAATTTAGAAATTTAAAAAACTTTAGAAATTTAAAAAAGTTTCGAGAACTTTATAGAAGTTCCGAGAGCTTCAGATAAGATTCGAGAATTTTAGAGAAGTTTCGAGAACTTAAGAGAAGTTTCGAGAACTGAAGCAAAGTTTCATTATTCAGAAAGTTTTGAAAATTACCGTGAACTTCACAATAGTTTTCGATATTTCACAGAAGCCCTCGAAACTTTTAAGAAGTCTTCAAAACTCGAAAAAATAATCGAATTTTAGAAAAATCATTAAAATCATTAAAAATCACGAAGCCTTAGAGAAGTTCACAGATCCTCAGCATAACCGGCAGAACATAAGAACTTCTTTACAGTCCATAGAATGTCAGGAAAGTGCCAGGAATAACATACATGTTCCAATATATTCAGTGAAGTTTCAAGGGCATCAGGGATGGCCGTTGAATAACAGTGAAGTTAAAAGAACATCAAGAAAGTCCCGAGTATTTTAGTGAACTTCAGTGAATCCCAGTGAACTCTAGAGAACTTCAATGAAGCCAAGGCTTCAAGTAAGTCTCAACAATTTCAGATAACTCTTTATAATTACAGCTAAAATCTTCTGATAATACTTTAGAATTTCAAAGAAATTCTGAGAACTTCACAAAATTCAAAGAAATTCAGAGAAGTTTCGAAAGCTTCAGAGAAGTTCCGAGAAGCTCAGGAAGCTCTGAGAACTTCAGAGAAAATCCAAGAAGTTCAGAAAGTTACGAGAACATGAGAAACATTCCCAAAGTTTAAGAATCTTTCTGAAACTTCCGAGAATTTTAAAGAAGCCCACGAAATTTTAGAGAATTCCTCGAAAGCACAGATAAATTCTTGGAACTTTAGAAAAGTTTAGAGTTCAGAGTAGTCAGGAAATTAAGAAAGAAACACCAGAGAAATTAATGGAACTTCAGAAAAGTGCTCGGAACATTTGAGGAGTCATTGAAACTTCAGAACAATTCTTGACACTTCAGAGGAATTTTAGGTACTTTAGAGCAGCCCTCAGTAGTTCGAGAAACTTCAGAGAAGTCATTGGATAAGATTAAGAGTCCTAGATTAAGAGATAAACTTTAGAGAAATTCAGGGAACTTCAAAAAAGTTCACGGATCGTCCGATAAGTCTTTGGAGCATTAGGGAATTCCAGATGTTCAGATAAGACTTCAGACCTTCAAAAAAGTCCTTTGATCCTACGAGATATTTTTTAAAGAAATTCACGGAATTTAAGATGACTTCACCGATAATCAAAGCAAAACATGAACCTTTTTAGGAGTAGTTGGAACTTAGGAGAAGTTCACGGTAATTTACAGAAGTTTATGGAATTTCGGATAAATTCTTAGAACTTCAGAAAAATTCTCTAAGCTACAAAAGTTGACAAAACTTCAAAAAAGCTAACGGAACTTCAGAGAAAACCACGAATTTTCAGAGGGGCTTATAGAATTTTTAAAAACTTAAAAAAAAGAAATTTTAGAGAAATTCACGGTATTTCAGAGAAATAATTGAAACTTTGCAAAAGATTACGAATAATAGGTCATGAAACTTTTAAGAACTTACGAGAGAATATAAAAAAGATTCAAAGCACTTCAGAGTAGTACACGAAAATTTATAAGTCCCAAAAATTTCAGATAATTCTCTATAATTACAACTGTTTAAAACTTCAAGAAAAGTTCTCGAAAGTACACATAAATTCTCAAAACTTCAGAGATGTTTTAGAAACTTCAGAGTAGTTCACAGGACCTCACAGAAGTCCTCAGAACTTCACATTATATTACAGAACTTCAGAAAAGTCCTCGGAGATTACGAAAAAAATATCAGAGAAGTTTAGAACTCTACAGAAAAGTCCTCGGAACTTTGGCAAAGTGCTTGGATCCTCAGAGAAGCTCTTGACACTTCAGAGAAATTCACGGAACTTTAAAGAAGTCCTCAGAACTTCAGATTAGTTCACGGAACTTCAAAAAAGTCATCGAATAAGATGAAGAGATAAATTTTAGAGAAATTCCGGTAACTTCAAAGCTTAAGAAAATTCCTTGGAACTTCAGAGAAGACCTTCAATAAAGCCCTTTGATCTTACGAGACAATTTTTAGAGAAATTCACGGAATTTCAGATAAGCTCCCCCAAATACAAAATAGTACATGAAACTTCAGAGTAGTTGTCGGAACTTAAAAGAAGTTCACAGAAGTTTAGAGAAGTTCATGAAACATCAAAATAATTCATGGAATCTTAAAAAAGTTAACGGTAATTTAGAAAAGATTATGGAATTTAAGATAAATCCTCGGAACTTCAGAAACATTCTCGAAGCTTCAGAGAAGTTCTCAAAGTTTCAGAGAAGTTCACGAAATTTCAAAGGCGTTCACGAAACTTCAGAGCAAATCATGTATTTTCAGAGTTTACGGAGTAATTGAAAACGTTCACAAAATGTCAGAGAAAATCACGGTACTTCAGGAAAGTTCACGGAATTCCCGAGAAATAATTGAAACTTTAGAGAAGATTACGTAGAATACCTCACAAAACTTCAGAGAACTTACGAGAGATTTTTACGGAACTTACGAGAGATTTTTTAGAGTGATTCACAACACTTTAGAGAAGTACACGAAAATCTAGAAGTCCCAAAAATTCATATAACTCTCTACGATTTCGACTGCTTAAACATTCAGACCTTCAGAAAAGTCCTTGAAAATACACATAAATTCTGAAAACTTCAGAGAATTTCAAAACTTTAAAATTATTTGCAGAACTTCAAAGAATTCTTCAGAATTTTATATAACAGAACTACAAAAAAGTACTCGGAGCTTAAGAAAGAATCAACAGAGAAATTCACGGAACTTTAAAGAAGTTTTCGAACCTTCAGAAAAGTCCTAGGAACATCTGTAAAGAAGTTCTCGAAACATCCGCAAAAATCACGAAATTTTAGAGCAATCATTAGAACTTCAGAGGTGTTCACGGAGAAAAGCTCACGAAATCTTTGAGAAGTTCACGAACATTTAGAAAAAGCGTCGGAACTTAAAAGATTTCCTCAGAACTTACGTAAAGTCCAAAGAATGTCAGGAAAGTGCAGAGCATTACATGCATATCCCAATATCTTAAGTGAAGTTCCATCAGGGATGTCCGTTAAAATTACAGTGAAGTTAAAAAACATAAGGAAAGTCACGAGAATTTAGGTGAACTTCACCCAAGTAGCACACTACGGTCATGATTATTTGTAGTAACTTGATTATGAGTCATGATATTGTTATCTCAACCGTGCTACTAGGGCAATGAATCCCAGAAAACCCCAGCGATTTCTTGAGAATTTCAATGGAGCCTCGAGAACTCCAAGGCTTCAAGTCAGTTCCAAAATTTTCAGATACCTCTTTATAATTACAACTGCTTAAGAGAAGTTCACGGAACTTCAGAGAAGTTCACGGAACTTCAAAGAAGTTCACGGAACTTCTGAGAAGTTCACGGATAACTTCATAGAAGTTCACGGAAACTTCAGAGAAGTTCACGGAACTTCAGAGAAGTTCACGGAACTTCTGAGAAGATCGCGGTACTTCAGAGAAGTTCACGGAGCTTCAGAGAAGTTCACGGATAACTTCAGAGAAGTTCACGGATCTTCAGAGAAGTTCGCGGAATTTTAGGGAAGTTCACGGAACTTCAGAGAAGTTCACGGAACTTCAGAGAAGTTCACGGATAACTTCAGAGAAGTTCACAGAACTTCAGAGAAGTTCACAGAACTTCAGAGAAGTTCACAGATAACTTCAGAGAAGTTCACAGATAACTTCAGAGAAGTTCACGGAACTTCAGAGAAGTTCACGGAACTTCTGAGAAGTTCACGGATAACTTCATAGAAGTTCACGGAAACTTCAGAGAAGTTCACGGAACTTCTGAGAAGTTCACGGAACTTCAGAGAAGTTCACGGAACTTCAGAAAAGTTCACGGAACTTCAGAGAAGTTCACGGATAACTTCAGAGAAGTTCACGGATCTTCAGAAAAGTTCGCGGAATTTTAGGGAAGTTCACTGAACTTCAGAGAAGTTCACGGATAACTTCAGAGAAGTTCACGGAACTTCAGAGAAGTTCACGGAACTTTAGGGAAGTTCGCGAAACTTCAGAGAAGTTCACGTAACTTCAGAGAAGTTCACGGAACTTCAGAGAAGTCCTTGGAAGTTCAGAGAAGTCTTTGACACTTTAGATTAATTCACGGAACTTCAAAAAAGTCCTAAAAACTTCAAATTAGGACACAGGACTTCAGAGAAGTCATCGGATAAGATTAAGAGATAAATTTCCAGAAATTTAGAGAACTTCAAACATGTTCACGGATCTCAAGACAATTCTTCGGAGATTTAGAGGAACTTCATAGAAGACTTCAGAAATTTATGAAATTATCGAAAATGTTCACGAAAATTTAGATAAATTCACGGAATTTCAGAGAAATTCGCGAAATTCTAGAGAAATACTTGAAACTTTACAGAAAATTACGGAGAATAGGTTATGAAGCTTTTGAGAGCTAATGAGAGATTTTTACGGAAAACAAATTCATGGATATTCAGATAAGTACGCAAAGATATAGAAGTCTCCAAAATTTCAGATTACTCTCTATATTTACAACCGCTTAAACCTTTATATTACTCTTGAGAAGTTCAGAGAAATTCCGAGAGATTCAGAGAAGTTCCTAGAACTTCTGAAGATTCAAAGAGATTCCGAAAACTGACAAGATCTTTTAAGAAGTCCACGAAGTTTCAGAGATTTCCTCGAGAGTACAGATAAATTCTCAAAACTTTCGAGTTGTTCTCGAATGTTCAGTGAAGTTCACGGAAGTTCAGAGAAATACTCAGAAATTCAGATTATTTTACGGAACTTCAAAAAAGTCCTCGCAGCTTAAGAAAGATTTACCATATAAGTTCACGGAACTTCAGAGAAGTTCCCGAATCTTCAAAAACGTCTTGGTAACATTTGAGAAGTCCTTGGAACTTCAGAAGTCCTTTACATTTCAGAGAAATTCACGGAACCTTAAAGAAGTCCTCAAAACTTCAGATTAGTTCTCGGAACTTCAGAGAAATCATCGGAAAAGATTAAAAGGTAAATTTAGAGAAATTCAGGGAAGTTCAATGAAATTCACGAATATTCCGATAAAATTTTGGAGCTTTACGGAAGTCCTTGGAACTTTAGAGAAGACTTCAGAACTTCAAAGAAGTCCTTTGATCTTTTAAGATATTTTTGAGAAAAATTCACGGAATTACAGTTAATTTCATAGATATTCAAAGAAGAACACATAAATATTATAAAGAAGAACACAAAATTTAGAGAAGTTATTGGAACTCAAGCGAAGTTCCTTGAACTTTAGATGGGTTCGTGGATTTTCAAAATAGTTCACGGAATATTAATTTAAAATTCAGTTCACGGTAGCTTAGAGAAGTTCACGGTACTATAGAGAAGTTCGGGAACTTCAGATAAATCCTCGGAACTTCAGAAACATTTTTGAAACTCCAAAGAAATTCTCAGAACTTCAGAGAAGTTATCGAATCTTCAAAAGAGTTCATGGAAGTTCAGAGAAGTTCACGGATTTTCCTAGAGGTTCATGGAATTAAACAAAATACACAAAACCTTAGAGAAATTCACGGGTTTTCAATACAAACTTAAACTTAATTTTTATATATATTAAAACTTAAATTTATCTATAAACTTAAATGAAAATTACAGTACTTCTGAGAAGTTCATAAAACTTCAAATGAAAAACACAAAACTTCAAAGAAATTCACGGAACTTCCTCAGATTGATTAAGAGAAGTTTACTAAATTTTACAAAACATCACAAAACTTCTGAAAAATTCACAGAATTTCCGAAAAACTTTTGAAACTTCAGAGAAGATTACGGAGAAATGCTCACGAAACTTCAATAAACTTACGAGAGATTTTTAGAGAAATTCACAGAATTTCAAAGAAACTCACTGATACTTAGAGAAGAACACGAAACCTTAGAGAAGTCCTCGGAACTTCAGAGATGTTCATGTAACCTAAAAACAATCTCACCTTAATTTGAGGAAGTTCACGGTCACTATATAGAAGTTCACAGAACTTCAGAGAAGTTCACTCAAGTTTCAGAGTAACTCTGACGACATTCAAGAAACTTCAAAGAGATTAACGGAGCTTCCATAAAGTCCTTAAAACTTTAGTAAATTTCACCAAACTTCAAAGGATTCCATGGAACTTTAGAGACGGTCGCAATTCGTTTTTGACCCCGTATAGAGAACAAAAGTCCTACGTCAAGAAAAAGTGATGAGACCTTAAAAGTTTGAAATATAAGGAGAGTCGATTTCAAATAATTTATTAACGAAATTGTGGTCTCGCTTAGGTCAGTCGGTAGAGGCAGCTTTTATTCAAAACTATTCTGGAGACATGATGGAAAATTTCTCGACTTCTCATCGAAATATCAATTATGTAATAACTGTGTAAGTGTTTCTAGAATATTTGATCTAGAAAGTCGAGAGCAGGAAACCGCACGGCAGGACCATTTGACTTAATTTTGAATCGTTTTTGACTCACTTTCGTCAAAAGTGGAGTCACTGATATATGAGTAAATGTGACTAGGATTGACAAGTCGACATATCAAAAACATCGATCTGATTTAAGTCGGTGTCTTAGATATGTCGACTTGTCAAGCCTAGTCACATTTACTCATATATCAGTCACTCCACTTTTGACGAAAATGAGTCAAAAACGATTCAAAATTGAGTCCAATGGTTCTGCCGTGCGGTCGTTCGAAGAGCGTAAAAGATAAGAGAAGGAAAACAGCAAAGCCAAATATTGTTACATTCTTCTTTCAGTGTATATTTCAGTGACAAAACAAGTAATATTACTGTGACAAAATGGTCAACTCGCGATCGACGCCAAATAAATAAATAAATAGATAAATAATTAGAGCAGGAGTGTGGCTCCGTCGATTTTCAAAACTTAGCTGTGGTTTTCAGTATTGTGGTTATTTCAAATCTAGGAACTTACTTGAAAATAGTAATAATAATGACATTTGTTTTAAAATCTCTTAGCTGATTTTAATATAGCTCATAAACACCGCTCTCCGATGTGGAGTGAAAATGCTAAGCGTTGAAAGGTAAATAAATCCCTCATTTGCCACAGCTGAGCATATCTGAAAGACGACGACGACGAGGAAGAGAAGAGTCAGCACACATCACAGCGGAATCATATGTTTCGGTTTCACCCTGTTGCGCAGTTGGATGGCTTTGCTGGAGTATTATGTTGTGCTCCCTCCCTCCTCCCCCTTCCCATAGCTCGCAGCGGATTCCTATATGCTCATTGACGACCTGGACTTTCGTTACAATTGCATTGACTCTACCAACTGTTTGCTGGCTCTGACTGTATGTGTGCTCTTCTGGCGGCAACGACATACATACAACGACAACAACAACCGGACCACTCATCAGTATCAGTGTTTTCCATTCCGGCACGCAAGAAGAGGCATCGGCGAATACCGGTTCTCCTCTGTCAACACTTGCTGGTTCCCTTCGCTTTGCGCGCCCTTCCACAAACCGGGCTGTTGTTGCTTCTAAGCACTCTCTACCTTTCCCTTCGTCGAATGTTTGCGCGAAAACAAAAAAAAAGGCTTCGCTCATCGCAACTACTCACTAATTTTACACGGAGACCTTAACAGCAGCCTCAGCGGTAGCATTGATTCGGTGCTATTTCCCTCGCACTCGCACTCGTTTTGGGCAGCATAGAAAAAAGGCTTGCTGCTCTACAGTGTAAAACGATAGAATACAAGTGGATTTGGTTTGGCCCGGAGGTGAGGGCAAATCATGTCAAGGATTTCTATACTGCAGAAATAGACAACATCAACAAAAAATGGGTCCGAGTGCGCGAATTTACTGCGGATCATATTTAGGCTTGTTGCTTGTTGGCATGATTTATGCACTAGTGGGAATTGGTCAATTAGTCGGGCTCAGGTGGGTTTTATATTTCTGCGAGGAATTTAAAATAACATAAATCAACAGGTACTAGGATTGAGTAGCTGGCTGAACTGATTGCATTCGTGACGTCTATAAACTAGATTGCCGTCGGCTTGAAAACGCATTCCGATGTTTGTGCATGGATGTGTGTATGTAAGAGATAGCCACCAGTCTGTTTTAAGATCTTGTCTTGTATGCAGCTCCACTTAAAAGTAAGATCGATTTGAGTTACCGGTCTGTATTCATAGTAACGTTGTATGAAGGACCAAAAACGGTGGAGTAGACCCGTAAGCAGAGACACTTCCGCGAAATCCTCGGGAAATTATGAATCTCCTTCCAACGATACGATTCAACAAATCAAATAACCCAATTTGCAATGCTTCTTAAGCATTTTGCAGGATGGCTTGTTAGGTGCTCCCTTCAAACCCAGTATGTACGTAAGGCTTGATCGCGACAAAATCTGGATAGATTAAATTTGGAATAAAACAAATTTCTGTTAGTTCAATCCAAGATGCATTTTTTATTCATTTAATTGTGCATTATTAGTCATCTGAAAACTAATTACAGTTACTTATTTAGGCTGCATGAAGAAACTACGAATTATTGAGTTTACTCCAGTCGCAACTCTGCAACCGATTTAGCTGCTTTTGTCCAAGATTTTCTTTTGTTGTAGCTTGTTGTTTATAATGAGAGAGTTTTCTTGTTTATTATATATAGAGAGAGACTCTCACGAGAGCCCAATACCGCTCGATAGGTCGCATCTCCGGGCAGTTAGGTGGATTCAATGGGATGTATACAGGTGGCGAAGAGCAAGGTGTTTGTCGGTATTAGTAACGAAAAATGTGTAAGCAATCCATGATTTCGGGTAGTGACGTAAAACTCCAAAAACAAGATGGCCACGAGCAGACGTGTTTTTTTCCTGTCATTATTTTTGCTCGTTTCCAACAAATTTAAAAATTAATTTTCATTTATTCATATAACTTCAATACATAAAATATCGACAAGAAAATATAGTAGGTGTGCGAGAAAAATGTGCGAAAAGAAGCAAAGTGTGATTTTAGAGGGTGATTGTCTCCTGGAGTGAGGCGATAATGCGTGAAAAAATATTCTGAAGCAATAGTTTTTGCGACTCTAGAACCGCTGTATGATAATGAAGACTACGGCTGAGTTGTTGAAGATCGAAACGAAAGAAAAAAAGAAACAAAAATGCAAGAACAAAACACGAAGAGAGAGAATGTTTCATTTTGTTGCACACCTGTTTCTTCGTTGGATGACTGGAAATTGTAATTCTTCTTAGATGAGAACGAGATCGAGTAAAATTCAGCTAAGTATATTATTTTTAAATGTACATGGACAATCCAGAGAACCTGGTCTCTACAGTATTGAAGGGTCGAATGTATTAATATGGGTCAGGCCCTTTTAATTTTTAGTTTAGCTTTGCACGCTTCGTAATTGTCGCATACTCGAAACACCATCGTATTGACGTCGTAAAGGATGCCTATGCAACATTTCAGATACATACAGTGACGGAAAATACAATGGGACTAGGACCCGATTTTCGAACAGAGTGGTCATGTTGGGGGCGTGTCTTTCGTTTTCCCGTGAGGTAGTTGAGCTCAAATTTTGGCAACAGCCAAGAAGTGGCCTGAGTTTTCATCTTTAATAGATTCATAGTTTTTCATCCAGGACTTCAGAAGCTGCAGACACCGCCTTCGACAGAACGGTGGGACCTCCTTTTGATTTCCATAGTTTAGGCCATGTTGATGAGCGTGAATTACGATCTATAGGATACTGATATTAAAATGCCCCGTACATCAATAATCAAAATCCAGATCCTCAAATTCGAGCATCCTTTATGGAAATCAAAAGGTGGTCTTATTGTTTTGTCGTATTTGTTTTGTTGCTTTGAAGTGGTGATTGAGGGATGGTGAGTTTGGTGCGAATGAGGGTTCAGGCAACTTCTGGAACACAGTCGGAATTTAAGCTCAATTGGTTCTCGGGGGGTGAAGATTTAAATGAAACTCAAAAGGAAAGCAACTATCAATATTCTTTGTAACCTGTAAACATTGTAGTCGACCTTCAATTGCAATATTTAACAGTTGGTGAATTGTTTGGACGCTTTAAACTTTCAGTCGGCGCTCACTAATCTAAATCCAAACAGAAGCAGTGATGTGGACGAGTGAGGTATGTGTGAGTGTGATGGGGAGGGGTAGGAGAAGGGGGAGAGCATATAACTTTGGGTCGGCGCGTTCTTCTTTCTTTTCAGAGAGCGAGTAATGGCGCTATAACCATAAGCTATAAGGAGCTAGGACTATAGTTAATGCTAAAGTCCCAACCGTTTGAAAAGAAATGGAGCATCACTTAACCTTCTTAGACAAGATGCTCCCAACGACCATTTTTGAATACATTTTTGTTCTGTACACCAAACAGGGCATTCTGTTCAACTATTCTCTCCGACTATTAATTTCTTTTTTCTTTTGATATCTACTGAAGGCTACGTGGGTTCCCCGTGTCTTCTTAAGGTAGATACCAAATCCTCCCTATCACCAACGGTTGCATGGACGTGGCCAGGTGAGCGATCGTAGAGTGTCTTCGTGGAGATTATTGCGTGAAGAAACGTATCAGTAACCGTAATCAGGTTTCGTTTCATGGTGGCATGCAATGTCTTCAACGAATTATTCCTCATCGTAGCTCCATCTACGAGGTGTGCAAACGTCAATACTAATGCTAATGCTAGTGACGTAAAACTCCAAAAACAAGAGAATGATAACAAAGCAAGTTAAGTTTTTGTCCGCATCCTTTTAGTTCACAAAAAGGAATCTAAGTGGCGAACCAACGCAGGCGGTTGAAAGCCACTTTAATAAAGAAACAAAAAAAAAGGAATTTTTCAGCCGAAACCTTTTAAAAATTATACTAATTCCCGAAAATATACATTCCACCTTGTCATTTGCTGCTGTTGTAAATTTTTGTTTTTGGATATCTACGTCACGCATGTGTACATAAAACAGGCTGTGCATGATCTCACGAACACAATGACAGTATTTTGCATTACACTAATAAAACTTAACCACTTCTTCTCCACCTGTATAGACCGCATTGAGGTTGATTCGCCTCTCCATTCGCTCCATTTGGACTCCATTCGGACTCCATTCGCTTTATACCATTCCAAAACATCTTTGGCGTAGTTACAAGCAGGGTTTCCACATGCACAGTTATATCTAGATTGACACAGATTTTTTTTCATTTTTTTCACACATATATCTGTATGTACAGATTACAGATTTTGGAGATAAACTAAGATTTTTAAGATTTTTGGCAATTGCTTGTCCCCTCAAGTACCTAAACTTTTAAAAAATGAGTACTTTTTAGGATCCAACTTTTTACCAATTCTACTTTCAGTTAGCTGTTTTAGGCCCATGAAGCTAATAATACAATTTACACTGACACTACAGTGACAGATGACAGTCTGAAAGTCAGTTTTTGTGTGTGCTCTTAAATTTTTTTTCTTAATATTGTTTTTGAGATTGCTTTTAGAAGAGAACTTTATAGAAATTCTTAAAGGTTCTCAGATATTCCTTCAGATTTTAATTCTGGTGTTTCTATAGGTATTCAACAGGAGTTTGTAGGCATTCCTTCAGGGATACTTTCATCGGTTTTTTCTGGCATAGCATTGGTAGTTTTTTAAGACTTTCTTGAAATGGATGAATTTTTTTAAGGAATCCCTGAATCTTTAATGTTTTTTTTTCTGAAGGAATCCCTGGAGGACACCTGAGAGAACTACACAAAACCTATAAGGTAATTCATGAAATAATCTATGTGGAGGTTTCTGAAGAAGATAAATGTTTCTAAGGTGGTTTGGACTCCTTCGCCTTCTGGAAGGGAGGAGGAGGGCCTTCCATACAAATGAAACAATTGGACAACGGATTTCGGGAACTAATTTATGTTTCTTAGCAACCACTCAACAGAATTGAGGACCAAATTAGAGTTCTCATGGTTTCATTCAATTCTATTGAATTATTTTAGATTTGGATATCTGGTTCTGGAGGTAATGTGGTCCCATAGAACTTTATTAAATGTTTCTGGAATTGGTTACCTGTTTTCGGAGATATGGCCGGAAGAAGCTCTAAAAAACACGAATTTTAAGGACTAAGTCGTATATCTTGGCAACCACTCGACAGAATTAGGTACAACAATTATCAAACGAAAAGTGTTATGGTTCCAGAGAGCCAATTTTAGCTGGAATTGGCGAACTAGTTCTGGATATATGGTATTCGACGCAAAAAACCCCAAATGAAAAACATAATGATAAAACCCTATTAAAAGGTTTCGAGACAGTTCTCAAGATATGGTTGGAAAAAGTTTCGGAAAACATGGATTTTAGGAACTAAGAATTGGACGCAAATTATGGTTCTATAAAAAAACCTGAATTCATTCACCTATGGTGAGATCTTACCCTTTTTACGTATTATTTTTTTTTTTTAAATTGCTGGCCCAGAAAAGAAATGGCGATATGTTTTGGTCTAAGTGAAAAACTCTCCATTGCCCCGAAGGTACATGCCCGGACGTCACCAATGTATCTCTGGGCATTTGATGTCATTACCATGGCACTACGTATTGAATCCTAATAAAATTTAAAGCGTCACATGATAGGTTTCGGTACGTGTCAATAACTGGCCACTTCATCGAGGATACCCGGATCATGGCCAGATGTGGTCAATGTGGTTCTGAATTAGATTTTGTATGTGATTTGTAAAACGTAAAAGCACGTAAACATCGTGATTCAAAGTAAAACATCGTCAGTTACAATCAACAAGAATTATTAAAAAATTTCGCTCACTGTTCGGCATACTAAAACACTATGCGTGTGAAAACTTTCGACGTGTGAAATACATAATCTTTCAAATTCTTAAAGTGTTAGCGCAGGTTTGATGTGTCTTGGCATTGAGTTGATAACATATATTCCTTTAAAGTATAATAAGTTTTGTTAAGCACATATCAAGAAATTCTTTGTTCATATTTCATCGGCGTTTCTAGTAACGTTTGCATTAAAAAAATGGATAAAAATTAGCGATTATTCATAGGTTTACCTTCGCCCGCACTGACGAAACTACCCATGCAGCATCAATCATAGTAACCCATGAGTCAGCGGACAAAATTTGACAGCTCTATCAGTCGAACTCTAACCGTGATGGCAAAAACAGTGAAGCAACTCCGTTCGGAAGTGCGCGCGGTCAAAGAACGGCAAAAACGGTCATCGTGTGACACTTTGTGGACGCCGGATACGCCCGTTCCGGCATCTACAACAGCTTGGCACTATTAGACAACAATCAGAGCATCGAAAGAGAGCCCGGTTCCGGATGGCCGACGACCCTGAGCGACAAGAAGCTCCAAAGGATGCTGAAGAGGAAGACCAAGGGAAAAGTGGCTACATCGCTGCGTGCGCGTGACCAAACAGTGCCAAACAGTGAAAAAGTACCTGGCGAACATGAACATACATGTCAGGAAGCGGAAGTCGCGTCCACTGGTTTCGGAGCTGCAGGCAATGACGCAGCGGCAGCGGCTGAATAAGATGGTCAACTCGATATGCCCGGCGAATCGCGAAGTGGTGGTGGTGATGGACGACGAGACCTATCGCACCCTGGATGGCAACGACTGGCACGGCACTTCGTATTTTACTACCCAAACGAAGGAAATGAGCTCCGAGGTGAAGTTCATTTCACACACCAAGTTCCCCAAGCATGTGCTGCTGTGGCTGACAATCAGCGAGAAGGAGATGTCAAAGCCGCTCTTCTTTCGCTCCAGACTGGCCGTGAACGGAGAAATTTATAGTACGAAATGTGGAAGTTACGTTCATCAAGAAATACCATAAGGGCAAAGACGCGGTGGTCTGGCTGGACCTGGCGTCGGCTCACTACTCGATGCGATCGTTGGAGGAGATGGAGCGGCTGAATATCTATGTGGTACCCAAGTCGGCGAACCCACCCAACGTCCCCCAACTGCGAATTTCTGGGCCAACCTGAAGCGTAAGATCTACTCCAACAGAAAACTGAGGAAGAAATGATAGATAAAACGAAGGAAGAACTCAAAAACATGCCTACACGTACGTTTTTGTCCGCCATGGCGAATGTTCCGGTTTACTGTCAGAAGGCCGCTCGCAAGGGCGCAGCATTGTTTTGCAACTTAGCTTAAATAATTACCTTCCATGGGAAATTTATAAAAAGCAATTATCTGTCATACCCTTTTTTTATCACCATCCGAAAAAAAAATCCATTTTTTTTAATGCAAACGCTAAAATTGTTCAACAGGGTTTAGTTTTAGTAAATGTTTTGCAATCATTTAAACGGCTAAATATCAAGTGCTACATAAAGGATTAGTCAATTTAATAAAAGTAACTTATTCAATTTTTCATCAACTAAATTTGTTTGTTTGGGCGTCCGGTGCGTATAGAATTCCATCACGTAGGGCGGTAGTTTGCGTTGTACGCGAAACTAAACAAAATTACGGGAACACGTCGTGACATAACTGGCCCACTTATCCAAAATATTGCTTCGTTTGTCTATGAATGAGCTCGACCACGAAACCTCGAAAGGTGCCATCCCTGACCTCATTTGGGGGTGTTAATTATACAGCAATATCGAACAATTAGTTTCGCTAGCGTTCCATTTGCCACGCCCCATGATAGTGAATGTCTACAACGAAATTGCGTCAATCGGCAATCGATCGTGCTAAAAACTAAGCAAATCGTAAAATAAAATCCATTCAAGGCAGAGGTTCGATAATTGGCGGCTAGACTTATGCTTTGCGTGTAGGGAAGATGCTCCTGTGTTAATCTCATCACGAGTAGCAACCAATGCGTTTACCTTGAATTCCGAAACAGGGAACAGTAACCCTACTTATATTCTTATCCCGTTCTTAGAACCGACAATCCCATCAGCATTTGCAAAACAGGTCACTGGCACACTGAATTGCGTTGCCATTTTATTGCGCCTACCTGCGATGGTTGATGGGTGTTTATTTTGATTTGAGTCTGTGTGTTGAATCATGAATCTTATCAGCCGAAACGATCGACGGGGTCCGAACGGGAAATTGCGACGAAGCGACGGGCGGTCGGCTAGCCGGCTGGGCTCGTAAAACCTGATGCCATTATGACGACTCTGCTGGGGTCTCTCCGGTGCTGTGCTTCGCACAACATTGTGATTCATTTTCGGGGGGTTTTAAATTTCCGCCTGCAAGTCCATTACGTGTTCAAAGGCAAAAACGACGCACAAGAAACATGAGCGAAGAAAGACAAAACGACTGACTAATTGCCCAAAAGCGACAGAAAGTGAGACGAATGACGCGATGGGCAATCAAGCTCGAGCCGGCGCAAACAAGGAAAGTAAAGAAGAACCACCGATGATCTTATCGACAAAACGGAACCATAATTCTTCGGCTAAACGGATTACCAAAGGGGAAACAACTGGACTCCCATATCACAAACGCAACATTTCCGCTGCCTGGACGACGACTGCAAAAATGCACAACAATTATGGTTGCTGCGACGTCGCCAGCACCTGAAGTTGGCCCGATCTCACGTTCGCCGCTCGACCGACGATAGCCATAGCTCACATTCTTCTGTAAAGGATAATTGCTCTGTTGCCACGGGTGATGCATTTTTTGCCCTTCTTCTCTTCGGCTGTTTGTTACACTTTTTCGGCTATCATCAGCCGGATCGCGAGCGTGAGGTGCGTGCTGTTTCGCCATTGTGCTCCATCCCTATAATATGCGTTTTAATCGCATTGTTGCTAACAGCGAAAAATATATCGCGTACCTGCCTTCTTCGGGCAAACACCACACAAGGCTTCAGAAACAAAGCCGAAGAGCGTTTTTTTTTGTTGTTTTGTTATTATTTTTAATACATGATTGCCTACACACCGGTGCCGCTTGTGGTGGCGCATTTGTCCCTTAAAGGCACATACTCAAGTCGAGGCGCGCGTGTGCCGCCGGGGTTTGTTTCATTTTAGAACTCGGTTTCCCTATGGCTACCGTCGCCGCTGTGGGCACATGTTGCGAGTTTACTGTATGGTAATGTATTTTTTTTTTCTAAATAAATACTTTCAGCTTTAAGACAGATAGCTCAACATCGATAGCCATCCACGTATAGCGATTTCATGGCAATTGCGGCAAAATGCGTCATATTTGCGGTGAGACTAGATTGCCACGCTGTCTGCTGGCACGCCGGTATAGATCGGTTCTAGTTACCGGTTTTGTGGTTACGAATTTGTATTTTATCGAATTAGCATACTTAGCAAACAACGAAGCTTGCCTTTGCGTTATATTTCATGTTATTACTAATTGGTTCATATCTGATATGCTTGAAAAGTAGCCTTCAGTTAAAATTGTCTTCATAATGTTCTTTTCGACTTAAAAAATGTAGGCAGCCCTAAGTTTGCATCTACAAAATTGAAGAAAAAAAATTATGGATCATTTATACAGTAAAAATTGAAATCCTTTCCATAAAAAAAACGTTTTCATGACTCATAAGGCTCTGATGAAAATCGATAAAATAGTGGAAATGATCCATGAAGTTAATCAATGATGATGACGATGTAATACTACCATCTATTATAGCAAGGTAACTATCCATAGCAGTGGAATATTCTGAAAAACGATTTGATCAGTATTCTATTATTGTTTGTGATCATCATGCACCTGTATGCAGGGCCCCTGCCCTTCGGTTCAGAAAGGGGTATGGGCGTTCAAAAATGCCTGAATCAAATGGCAAGCTTGTAATGATCACTAGAAGATGCGATGGGGAATTATTGCCATGGTATTCCCAAATGAAGCACGTTATAAAACGTTTCTTATATTCTATAACCAAACATGATGGAATTGAGTAAACGAGCGTAACTCGAGACAACCCAGCATTAAGGAATGTATCGAAAATAAGCTATCCACAAGCTTTCTTTCAAATTATGTTGAAAACCGATATTTTATTCTTGAACATAATCAAGACCGGATGAAATTTAAGTTATTCCTTCACGAATTTTCGAACTTTGGATCGAATGCTCTTCATCAAGTTCCGGACAAGTGTTGCATCGCATTTTTTGGACGCTTGAGCCCAAATTTTTTTGAACTCCTGCATGTTCCCAGCTGCCTTACCAGTCTTCTTGAAGACCTTCTTCACGATTGCCCAGTATCGTTCGATGGTTCGAAGCTGAGGACAATTTGGTGGATTGATATTTTTCCCAACGAAATCTATACCCTTTTCCGCAAGCCAATTGAGAGTGGTTTTGGCATAGTGAGCCTACGCTAAATCCGGCCAAAACAGTGGAGGTGTACTATCTTTCTTATATAAAGCCAACAATCTCTTCTGGAGACACTCAGATCGATAGATTTCCGCATTTATAGTTCCGGTAGTGTAAAAAATGGTTGACTTCAAACCACAGGAACATATTGCTTGCCATACCAGTACTTTTCGACCGAATTTCTCCACTTGAATCGACCTGTCCGCATCGCTCACATCCTCCTCAACAACGGCAGTAAAGTATTGTGGACCTGGAAGGGATTTTGAGTCCTCCTTTACAAAGGTCTCATCGTCCATCAAAACGCATGCATCCGGACGCTGCAAAAGACGCGAATACAATTTCCGGGCCCTTGTTGCTGCTAGCTTCTTCTGTTCTGAACTTGGTTTCGAGATTTTCTGCTTCTCGTAGGTCTTCAGGTGGTTTCGCCTCTTTATACGCTGGATCATTCCGACACTCGTTCCTGCTTTTTTGGCCAAATCACGTATTGACATTGATTTGTTCTTCATGATTAGAGATACCACTTTCTGCTCCAGTTTCGGGTTGGAAGAACCGGGTTTTCTTCCTCTTCCTGGTAGCTCATCCAAAGAATAGTGTTCCCCAAACTTATTAATGATGGTTTTAACACTCGCATGATGAATTCCAAACCGCTTCGCCCATTTTCGCATAGTAATACCCTTCTCACTTAGCCATGTGCCCAGAACCATAATTTTCACTTCCTTTTCAATACGCGACATTTTGAAAACGCAGAATTTGAACCGCACAAACAAGTAATCAAAACAAAGCTGACAGTCAAACGCACAGCATGCAGTGTTCAGAGCATAAAAAACATCACAAATACATGCTTACAACGCAAATGTATGTGGATAGCTTATATTCGATACACTCCTTAGGTAAAGAATGGTATAAACTCTAACCAATTTTACTTTCAGCCAGAATTTCTAACACAAGGTAAGCAATCAAATGACCACTACAAAATATACTGAATACCACGACCTATTAAACGGGGAAAGGAAGGGACCATCAGGGCACCCAAGTGAAACGATTTGGATAGGGAGCATGGGACTGCCTCCTCCCTATTGTTAACATTTCACGGAACAAGGGCGGGCTCTTCGACCCCATGGGTTTATTCTGTCAATCGAGGGCTCGATTCTAATGCTATAGGCGTGAACTTGCTTTTGGGAGGAGATTCTTTCCTCTATAATCGTGGGTTTCGCGTAAGTGTCTCTGCTTACGGGCCCGCCCAAACGTTTTTGGCCCTACATACAGGACGTTATATTTTTCTTCATATCTATCATTCTAGGAAAAACATTAATGTGCACTCTTGGTGCCTCATGGTGATGAGCGAACATCTCCTTCTACATAATGTAGTAAATGTTTATCGCTTGTGCACATAAGGGGCTGATTACCCTAATATGGATATTTTTGGTACGTCCTTCCAACAACTTCGAGTTAGTCCTTCAGAGAAATTCTTCACAAAACTTCGGGTAAGTCCTTCAGAAAACTTCATAGAAGTTTTGCAGGAAACTTCAGCGAACATCTTCAGATAACTTCAGAGAAGTTCTTCAGAGAACTTGATGAAAGTTCTTCAAAGAACTTCAGGGAGGATTTGCAGAGAACTTCAGAAAATTTTTGCCAAGAACATCAAGAAAGTTCCACAGAGAACTTCAGGGAAGTATTTCAGAGAACTTCAGGGACGTTCTGCAGAGAACTTCAGGGAAGTTTTTCAGATAAGTTCAGGGAATTTTGCAAAGATCACTTCAAAGAAGTTCTGTAAAAAAATTCAGAGAAGTTCTTCAGAGAAATTCGGCGAAGTTCTTCAGAGAACTTTAGAAAAGTTTTCCACAGAAGTTCTGCTGAGAACTTCAGGGAAGTTCTGCAGAGCCCCTTAGAAAAAATCATAGATATTCTTCAGAAAACTTCAAGGCAGTTTTTTAGAGAACTTCAAGGCAGTTTCTCAGGGAACTTTAGGGAAGTTTTGCAGAGAACTTTAGGGAAGTATTTCAGAGAACTTTAGGGACGTTCTGCAGAGAAAGTTCCGTTGAGGACTTCAGGTAAGTTAGGTAAAAAGTTTTAGGGAATTTTTTGAGAGAACTTGAGTATATGTTTTCAGAGATGTTCTAGCAAGTTTCTCTGAAAACTACAGGGAAAAGGTTCAGAAAACTTAAGAAAAGTTCTTCGAAGAACTTTAGGGAAGTTTGTCAGAGAACTTCAGGGAAATTCTTCGGAGAATTTCAGAGAAATTCTGACGAAAACTTCAGGAAATATCTACAGAGAACTTCAGGAAAGTTCTTCAGAGAACTTCAGGGAAGTTCTTCAAAGATCTTATGGCAAGCTCTGCAGATAACTTCAGAGAAGTTCTGTAAAGAACTTCAGGGAAATTCTGCAGAGAACTTCAAGTAAATATTGCAAAAAAATTCAGGGAATTCTTTAAGAGAACTAAAGGAAGTTTTTCAAAGATCTTTTGGCAAGTTTTTTTCTGAAAACTTCAGGGAAGTTTTGCAGAGAACTTCACGGACGTAAGTTCAGAGAAGTTCTGCAGAGAACTGCATACAAGTTCCACAAAAAATTGCAGGAAATTCTTTCAAAGAACATCATGAAAGTTCTTCAACATTTACTGGGAAGTTTTGCATAGAATTTCAGCCGAAATTCTGCCGAGAACTTCAGGGAAGTTCTGCAGAGAACTTCAGGAAAGCATTTAAGGGAACTTTGGGAAAGTTCTGCAGAGAGCTTCAGGGAAGTTCTACAGAGAACTTCCGGGAAATTCTTCAGAGAACTTCCGGGAAGTTCTTCAGAGAAATTCCGGGAGGTTCTTCAGAGAACTTCCGGGAAGTTCTTCAGAGAACTTCAGGGGAGTTTTTCAGAAAAATTCAGGGAAAATATGCAGGAAAGTTCTGTAAAGAAGCTTTTCAGGGAACTTTTGGAAATTTCTGCAGAGAATTTCAGGGAAGTCTTCCAGAGAACTTCCTTGAAGTCTTCCAGAGAACTTGAGGGAAGTTCTGCAGGGAACTTCAGATAAGTTGTGTAAAAAAGTTTAGGGAATTCTTTAAGAGAACTTCAGGGAAGTTTTTCAGAGATCTTCTGGCAAGTTTTACAGAAAACTTCAGGTAAAATCTTCAGAGAACTTTATTAAAGTTCTTCAGAAAACTTCAGGAAAATTCTCCAGAGAACTTCAGAGAAATTCAGCCGAGAACTTCAAGCAAGTTCTACAGACAACCTCATGGAAGTTCTTCATAGAATTTCACGGAAGTTCTGCAGAAAACTTCAGGAAAGTTTTTCAGAGACCTTCAAGGAAGTTCTACAGAGATCTTCTGCCAAGTTTTTCAGAGCTTTAGGGAAGTATTTCGGAGAACTTCAGGGAAGTTATCCAGAGAATTTTTAGGAAGTTTTGCCGAGATCTTCAGGGAACTTCTATAGAGAACTTTAGGGATTTTCTTCACAAAACTTCGGGTAAGTCCCTCAGAGAACTTTAAGGATGTTCTTCAGAAAAGGTTAGGGAAGTTGTTTAGAGAACTTCATGAACATTTTTGAGAGAACTTCAGGCAAGATATTCAGGGAACTTAAGGAAAGTTCTGCAGAGAACTTCAGGGAAGTCTTCCAGAATATATCAGGGATGTGCTGCAGAGAACTTCAGGGAAGTTTTTCAGAGAACTTCAGTGAAGTATTTCAGAGAACTTAAGGAAAGTTTTTCAGACATTTTAAGGGAAATTTTTCTGAAGCTCTCTGAAAAACTTCCCTTAAGATCTCTGAAATACTTTCCTAAAGTTCTTTGAAATACTTACCTGGAGTTCTCTAAAATACTTCCCTGAAGTTCTCTGCAGCACATCCCTGATATTCTCTGGAAGACTTCCCTGAAATTCTATGCAGAACTTTCCTTAAGTTCCCAGAAGCTCATGGAAGCTCTTCAGAGAACTTCAGGGAAGGATTTCAGGGAACTTAAGAGAAACTTTTCAGAGAACTTCAAGGAATTTCTGCAGAGAACTTCAGGGAACAAAATAATATCAAGGCATCAGAAGGGAAAAAATAGTATCATTTGCCAAATATTCCTCACCGTATATGAAATACATTTTCACTTTATTTAAAAAAAAACACTATTTGAAAAGATGTAGAAGGAGATGTTCGCTCATCACCATGAGGCACCAAGAGTGGGCAGTAATGTTTGCTAGAATGGAAGATATAAAGAGAAAGTGTTGAAAGTTCCGTCAGTGTACGGTGGGTTGGAAAATAGAATTGAAGTATTGAAAATTGAGCGAAAGGGCATGGGTAAAGTAGTACTCGAACTTAGGACGTTAACTTCCCACTGCGGGGTAGGTCGAGGCACGGACCAATCCACCACCTCAACAGGCAAAAGTAACGCGTTGGATCGCGCTCATGTTCCACTGATAGCTCTGTGATAGTTTCTAGCGGTAGTTTGTATGCACTCTGTTTTGATGCACACATGGGAGAGAAACGCTCTCCTTTTTGGGTTTGTTTTGATTCGCAACGACTGAGATCACTCAAGGTATTTCTCGTCATCGTAATGACCTCGGAAAGAAACACCGTGAAGCGCTGTGAACCCTATTTATAAAAAAAAACTATTTTGAGCGTATTAGTAGAACGATTGTGATTGGGAAACTGTTAATTGTTAATTTTAAATTCTCCTATATTCCCAATAAAATACATGCAAAATTAACATTTCTTACCTTGAAAACCCATGACAAATCGAGTAATCCAGTAACAGTTTAGAACTGTCATAATTTTCCTTTTACTGGCTGCTAATTTTCATAATGCAGCAAAACAGCTTTTAAACATTTTGACGAGCTATCGAAGAATAGTTGCCACTTTTACGGTTCGAAAATTTAGTCTTCAGACATTCATAGGGTGCCTGGCCATGCTGGCCACTCGGAGTGGCCCTGCGGGATCCGCGTTCCTCGGAAAAAGTGTCCAAATTCAAATTGTTTCCAAAACTTGGCTTGCGACATATCAAATGTCTTGATTTTGCAAAACTTTGTCTTTGGATCAATATAGATCACTATCCTTTTCCACCCGGGCTGAATCCGGATCCGCGATGCTCGCTCATATTATCGCATTCCGAGTCATTCAAAATTTTTCACAAAAATAATTCACACTATCGAACAAAACAAAAACAAAAACGAAAATTCCGTTTCAGCTAAGTGGCTTTCTTAGTGGCCAGTATGGTCAGAAATCCTCAGAATGTCCTCCAAAGACCATTTTCCATAAAGTTTGCTATGTTGCAAGCTAGGTTTTGTGAAAGATTTGAAAATGGCCTCTTTCCTGGAGGAACTTCGATCCCGCAGGGCCTCCCTAAGTGGCCAGTATAGTCAGACACCCCCAGAATGTCCTCCGAAGATAAAGTTTTGCAAAATCATGAAGTTTGGTGTGTCGCAAGCCAAGTTTTGGCAACGATTTGATTATGGCCACTTTGGACTTCGGATGGTCGCTCTAAGTGGCCAGTATGGTAAGACACCCTCACAATGTCCTCCGAAGACCTATTTTTTCAAAACCATTAGGTTTGATATGTTGTAAGTCAGGTTTTGGAAAAGGTTTGAATATGGTCATTTTTCCGGAGGAACTCGAATCCTGCAGGGCTTTTTTTAGTGGCCAGTATAGTCAGGAATCCTCAGAATGTCTTCTGATGGCCTAATTTTGCCAAATCATGAAAATTGATATGCCGCATGCCATGTTTCGCATCTAAACATATTTTGTCCACCATCCGTGGACAGGTACTTACCCCAGTACTCCCACCTTGGAATCCGGAACTAAGAACATTTACGGAATAGCCAGTACAGATCTAAAAACAAGGATAATTTTGTGAACTATTGCAAACTCGCTTCAAACCGCATCAAGATCCGATGGCTAACGATGGAGTATCATCAATTTAAAATTTATTTGTTTCTGTCTTAGAGTTTGGGGTTGAGTTTGAGGTTGGGGACGCACGTGTTAACGCCATCTGAAAGGCCTCACTCAACCAAACATCTTTGTCGAAGACGCCAACATGCTATATGTTTTTCGAGGAACTTTAGAAAAGTTCTCCAAAACTTTAGGGAAGTCTTCCAGAGAAATTCAGGGGAGTTTTCCATAGAACCTCAGGTAAGTTCTTCAAAGAACTACAAGAAAGTTCTTCAGAGAACTTCAGGGAAGTTTTTCGGAGAACTTCAGGGAAGTTTTTCAGAGAACTCCAAGGAAGTATTTCAGAGAACTTCAGGAAAGTTCTGCAGAAAACTTCAGGGAAATTCTGAAGAGAAATTCAGAGAAGTTCTTCACAAAACTTCGGGTTAGTCTATCACAGAACTTCAGGGAAGTTTTTCAGAAAAGTCCAGGGAAGTTCTGCAGAGAACTTCAGGTAAGTTTTGTAAAAAAAATATTAAGGAAATTCTTTCAGAGAACTTCATGAAAGTTCTTCAAAGAACTTCAGGAAAGTTTTGCAGAGAAATTCAGGGAAGTTCTGCAGAGAACTTGAGAGAATTTCTTTACAAAGCTTTGGGTTAGTTTATCAGTGAACTTCATGGATGTTCTTCAGAAAACTTCAGGGATGATTTTTAGAGAGCTTCATAAAATATCTTCACAGAATTTCAGGGAAGTTTTTCAGGGAACTTTAGGAAAGTTCTGCAGATAACTTCAGGGAAGTCTCCAGAGAACTTCAGTGAAGTTCTGCATAGAACTTCAGAAAAGTTCAGGAAAGTTCTGCAGAGAACTTCAGGTAAGTTCTGCAAAAAAATCAAGGAATTCTTTCAGGGAACTTAAGGGAAGGGGCCCCTTTTGTGCACCAGCGATAAACATTTATTACATTCTTTACAGACAGACCAGTACCACGCAGTGGAATAATTCTGAACTATGAAGTCGACCATCTGGAAGACCAAGATGTTGTTACACACAGAACCAACAGATGATGCTTTGGACTAACATATATCTTCAATGTGTAAAAACGGGTGATCCAAAACTAAGGCATTATCGGCGCTGGACCCGCCCGAATGCAGGTCATGTAAGGAAAGGGTAGGAATATTTTGACATGATACTCTTTCTATTGGAAGCCGCGGAGTCTACTGCACTTGCACGAGAAATCACTTGGATGTTGGATAACAGGATTGGGTAGCTGCAGGGTTTGTTTTGATAAACGATAAGCTGTCAAGTGAAATGTCTGAAAACTAGTACCGATTTCCGAATTGAACCGATTTAAATCAACAGTAGGGATGCTATTGAGCCACTCATAAAGAGTGGCTGTGGTTTTTCATTGAGAAAACAAAGTGAATCCTAGAGGGTTTGAGTTGTTAAGTGGAATGCCTTTAACTATAAATTAGAAGAAAAATTAGTATCTTTCATTTAATTCCAACTACCTTTGCTTATCTTTACAGATACGCGTATTTCGTCTACAATGTGCAGACTTCTTCAGTGTCTCGTACTAATAAGTCGAGTTATTAGTATGAGACACTGAAGAAGTCTGCACATTTTAGACGAAATACACGTATCTGTCAAGATAAGCAAAGGTAGTTGGAATTAAATAGAAAATACAATTTTTTCTTCTAATTTCTAATTAAAACAAAGTGGTTTTTAATTATGCTGAAAAGCCGATTTTGGCCGGTTTAAACAAACAGTAAGGATGCTATTGGGGCCACAAACAGAGTGTAATAGTGGTTTCTTCATTAGGAAAACAAGGCAATGCATCTCAACGCCTAGAGTCACTTACAAAATGGGACGGTGCTTTATTTGTTCCAAGATAAGGTGGCCCGACGAGCACGGCGAACGAATAATTTGGATCACAATTAATTATATACCTTACCATCGACCAATCTTACCCGATGAACCACGACTTTTCATCTCTAGATATCAAAATACGGATATGACATAAAGTTCACATGAACACTAGCGCCACGTAGCGGATGAATTCTGATCTACTGTATACACCAATCATCAACCTCTGACCCCTCGAATATCTTTTTTGAAGATACCATCTCGCTATATGTCAATAATCTCGAGATCCAGATTGTACAGTAAGTTAATATGCACACTAGCGCCACGGAGTGAGATAATTCTGAACTGTTGAGTCAAGCGTCTGGAAGCTCATCATTTTACAACTAACTTTCCTGAAAACAGTAAATTTATACACGATCTAGATCTCAAAATACAGGTAATACACAAAGTTCACCTGTGCACTAGTGCTACGTAACGGACGAGTTCTGAACTATTGTTAACGCCATCTGAAAGGCCTCAATCAACCAAACATTTTTTTCCAAGACGCCAACTATAATCTGCTATATGTTATGGATCTCGAGATTCCGGTTATAAAGTAAGTTTACATGAACACTAGCGCCGCGTATTGAGATAATTCTGAAGTCAATAGTCTACTGAACAACTTTGCTCAAGGAAGTAACTTCCTGCTTACGATAGATCACGAGATCTTTTCTGATGAAACAACAAAGTTCAATGGCCATTTATCATTTTAGAGCACCATAAAGGGAATCCGCGCATGTCGGGGGGTTTAGGGAAGGTCCATTAATTATGTTACGCAGTAAGGGGTTAAGGGGGGGGGGTGGAGTTTGGGAAAACGTGACGATCCATACAAAAAAAAATGAAGGATCATACATAAAACGTGACAAGGGGGGTTTATAAAAAGTCATTTTTTGTGTGACGTAATTAATGGACGTTCCCTTACTGTACTTAGCGGGTATTTTTTCTACATTATGCTACTTTTCAACGGTCAAAACTTTTTCTGATGAAGCCGGATCGACACACTTTCTTCCGCAAAGTTGTCTGTTAAAATCTGAAAAGTTTCAAAAACATACTTCTGGGCCTTACCATTTCAGCTGAGGCAATTGTTTGAATGGTTCTCAAAATATATCAAAATTTCAAATCTTGATACCAAATTGTGAAGATAAATGCAATTCGCATGGGGTTAAAATACGATATCCAGGGGTTTTGGAACCCAAGCTAACGGAAACTGGTAGCTCTGTGTGTCAAGACTTTTTTTCGGATTTTGTCGACCAGTGTAATAGGATAAAAACTTGAATTTTGAAAATGAATTTTATGTTTGTAGATTTTAAGCGGTACACCCTTTATTTTACGCAGTTTAATAATTCAAATTTAATGCCAACATATATACCTCAGAATACATCCAAATGAACGCAAACCGTAGTCATTTTAAAATTTAATTCTTCAAATATCTACAAATTACTTGTCACTGTTTAAAGGGTGATACGGTCAAAATTTGGTCAAGGGAAAACGCGTGTAAATCGGTGAAATCGTTTCTTTAAAAAATCAAATTAAATTTCTTTTTCAAGTTCAATTAGTATAAAATTCAGGAAAAATATTCAGTTAGGCTTCCGCTTTTCCAAATTCGAATTGCCGGGCCTTACGCTTGACCCCCGCCATCAGATTTTGTACAGCCACCTTGTCCACCTTCTTCGCCACTGAAAGCCAGTTTGCCTTGAACTGCTGCTCGTCCTTAGCAGTTTTTTTGGTCTTCTTTAGGTTCCGCTTGACAATAGCCCAGTATTTCTCAATTGGGCGGAGCTCTGGCCTGTTGGGAGGGTTCTTGTCCTTGGGAACCACCTGCACGTTGATGGCGGCGTACCACTCCATGGCCTTTTTACCGTAATGGCAAGATGCCAAATCCGGCCAAAACAGTACGGAACAACCGTGTTTCTTCAGGAAAGGCAGCAGACGTTTATTCAAACACTCTTTCACGTAAATTTCTTGGTTGACAGTCCCGGAAGCTATGAAAATGCTGCTTTTCAAACCACAGGTACAGATGGCTTGCCAAACCAGATATTTCTTTGCGAACTTTGACAGTTTCGTGTGCTTGAAAATATCTGCTACCTTTCCCCTTCCTTTTGCCGTATAAAACTCCTGTCCCGGAAGCTGCTTGTAGTCGGCTTTGACGTAGGTTTCGTCGTCCATTACCACGCAGTCAAACTTCGTCAGCATCGTCGTGTACAGCCTCCGGGATCGCGCTTTGGCCGTCGTATTTTGTTTATCATCGCGATTCGGAGTCACTACCTTCTTGTAAGTCGATAGTCCGGCTCGTTTTTTGGCTCGATGCACGGTTGTTGACGATACACCCAGCTTATTTGTGGCATCTCGGAGAGATAGGTTAGGGTTTCGCTTGAAACTATCGGCAACTCTCTTTGTCGTCTCAGCGGCTTCCGGTTTTCGATTTCCCCCCGATCCAGACTTCCTGGCTGTCGACAAACGTTCCCCAAACACTTTAATCACATTTGTAGCGGTTGATTTGGCAACTTTTAGTGATTTTGCCAACTTTGCGTGCGAGTAGCTCGGATTTTCGCGATGCGCGAGCAAAATTTTGATACGCTGCTCTTCTTGCTTGGACGGCATTTTGACAACTGAAGAGTGAATTCCAAAATCAAAATAGGAGCAACATTCTACACACACACACCTTCAAAATGAGGGGTGTTCAGGTTTTTTAAATGCAAAATTGAAAGAAATACGTCAAGTTGATATTGACCAAATTTTGACCGTATCGCCCTTTACCTTCCTCCGCACTGACAAAACTACCCATGCAGCATCAATCATAGTAACCCATGAGTCAGCAGACAACATTTGACAGCTCCATCATTCGAACTCTAACCATGATGGCAAAAACAGTGAAGCAACTCCGTTCAGAAGTGTGCGTGTTCAAAGAACGGCACCCTGCCGCGTCGAAAACGGACATCGTGCGGCACTTTGTGGACGTCGGATACGCCCCTTCCGGCCTCTACAACATCTTGGCACTATTAGACAACAATCAGAGCATCGAAAGAAAGCCCGTTTCCGGACGGCCGACGACCCTGAGCGACAGGAAGCTCCAAAGGATGCTGGAGAGGAAGACCTGGCTACATCGCTGCGTGTGCGGGAGGTCGGTTCGACCGGCCAAACAGTGAAAAAGTAACTGGCGAACATGAACATTCATCTCAGGAAGCGGAAGTCGGGTCCACTGTTTTCGGAGCTGCAGGCAATGGCGCAGCGGCTGCGGCTGAATAAGATGGTCAATTCGATTTTCCCGGTGAATCGCGACGTGGCGGTGGTGATGGACTCGCCGACCTATCTCACCCTGGATGGCAACGGTTGGCAGGACACTTCGGATTTCACTTCCTCCACAAAGAAAGTGAGCTCCGAGATGAAGTGCATTTCACACACCAAGCTCCTCAAGAAGGTACTGCTGTGGCTGAGGATTAGCGAGAAGGGGATGTCAAAGCTTCTTCTTGGACATCCCAGATTACGTCGTTTTCCTTGCGTTTACACGTCAGTCGGCCAACTTTTTTCCATAATTTCTTGGAGGTGGTGAACGGTGTTAACTCGTTTGGGAATTCCTGTAGCTTTTTTAACGATTCTTTGCGTTTTAATCTTGAAAAATTGCAGCTTTCTTTTTGTATTCAATCAGATTTGCATCGCTGGACGTTCTGTTAAACTCTTTTCTAGCTTGAGTCCTGTCTTTCCACGCTTTGTCGACTTCATAACTCCACCAGAATTTTGGTTCCTTATTGTTCTTCTTTCTGTGTGGTTTACTAACCTGCTTGACATTACTGATCAGGTCTTCCACACCTCTTATCTCGGTGGGGTCCAACTTAGACAGTTCTTCTTGGATCTGTTTGTGGTTATATGTGTATCTAGTTTGTTTACTCGTTTGTGTCGTATTAATAATGGTGGTGGTGGTGGTGTGTCAGTGTACGTGTACTGGATTTTTTCTCTCTCGTTACGGCTATGGTTCGAAGATTCCTCCTGGGCTTGCTGAACTTCCTTTGAGATCCTTATGTCCAAACCTTTTTGTACCGGTGGAGGTTTACCCTTTACTTCACTATATAAAGGTCAAAAAAAAGATAGAAAAATGGCGGCCTTCTTTCCTTGGCGTCCTTTCCGCCTAGCTTAATTATTCATTTTACTACTTGTGATCAATTTCTCAATTAAACACTTCAACAACGATCGTTTCGTCGGGAACACAAGCACTAATTCTCGAGTACTTTTTCAAATGGACGTAAGGAACATTTGGACGAAAATGAGAAAATCAGCATAGAAATTTTTTGAATTAATTTTTATTCCTATTTGAGAACTAGACATGTTTATCCCAATTGAATTTCACTGAATGACACATTGGTAAAGGGTATTACATCACTGTGCTTAAAAATTACACTAGGAGTGAAAATTCAAGTTTCATTTAGAATTTTTTTTCTTACAGCGGTCTGCAATACAAGAAGATAATACGTCATTTTGATTAGTCAGTATGATAGATGGCATGGTACTTGCGTCAAAATTATACGTATTTCTGCGAATGATAATGTTGATACGTCGAAATGTTACGTCAAGTTGTCATATTTCACACAGGTACGTCGAAATTATCAAAATGACGTATTAGTTTTTTTGCAACAAAACGGTGTTGAAATATCTTTGCTAAAAAATTCAATTTTTACTAAACAAAATCTAAACTTTTAACCTTGTGGTATAAAGAATTTTACTAACGCTTCGTTCAGAGACATTCAAATGATATAACAATGATTCGCAAGTTAATTTTCAACACAAGCGGCGTATGTACATTATTCTCAAAAAGTGCAAAAGTGATTTTACACCGTTTTGTAAAAAGTTAGTAAAAACTTTCAGAAATAATCCATCAGAAATTCACAAATATAGGCATGTATGCATGATTTTTCAATAATATGCCATGAACAACGCATTTGCTTACATTTTGTGACTTACGTCCTCTTGAAAAAGTACTCGAGAATTCCTCAAAAGTTATACACGGACCTCGTCACAAAAGTGAGGATCCACCAAACTCGAATGATTTTCTATACAATCGCTCGCTATCACGCTGTGGTATTGAATGCTTCAAACTTTCAGCTTTTACTGGAATCCCCAGAAGCAGAACAACATTTCAACTGCTGCCATCTAGCTGTCATTTGCAAACGTTACCAATTCATCCTACCAATTAATGACATATTGTCGACGTAGACTCCTTTTTTTTGTTGAGGTCCAGCATTAAATGAGACGTATAGCGGGCCAAAAATTGCTTTTGAATAGCATTTAAGATGACTAGGGAAGTGGAACCTATCTTGAGCTCAATAAGCAGACCTCCAGTGGAAATCGGTGAATAAGCACTGAATACCGAACACTAAGTAAACAATTTATTCACAACTAGCTGACCCGGCAGACGTTGTCCTGCTGACAATTAAACTACTTATTGGAAAATTGGAGAAGGCATTAGCTCGAATCGCAAGCCTATGGTTGTTAGATGGCATTCAAGCTGGAGTAGTCTTGAACATTTGAATCAATCCATTGGTCTTCAGGGTGGAATAATGTTGATGAGTAAATCTCCCTTCAAATAAATCTGTAGAAATATATGGTCTGCGTCCGTCGGTGGCAACATTTAATTCGCTGTTTGGTAATTTCGACCTGTAAAGTAGACGCTTTCACAATTTCATAATTCACTCATTTTTAAACTCTTTAAACTCTTAAGTTTCAGTGTCCAAGAAAACTTTTAAATATTATTATGTGCGTTGTGCAAAACGAAGTCATTTGAAATCAACCATTATAACTGTTCTGCATGATGCTCTGCAGAAAATGTTCAGAAGCACTTCCTGATCCAGACACCAATGAGCGCAAAGGCTCTGGTTTTTTATTTGGGAGCATCAATGCATTACAATGATAACGAACTACACTCATTGATCCAATCACGACTAATATATTCGCATTGTCATAAACCAAAGGCAGCACTTTGAAGATTTTTTGGAATGGAGGCTTGCCTTCGTAATCGATTTATAATGTTATGTTGGGCACGATTGTTACCAGATCTTCCTGATACTTGCCGATTACGCTTTTTTCTAACTCTATCGTTTGTATTTTGAGCTGTTCTTTCTTCTTCACTCAACATCATTCGAGCCCGCGAAATCCGTTGTCAATCCAATTCAGTTTGAGTTTCACGCTGATCGTCGTTTTGTCTCATTCGAGAGTTTGCTGAGCTAGCAGTCGACCGATATTATTCTGTCTAGTTGGAGGCATTTTACAACAATACTAATTAAAATTAACTGTCGCAATCGCAACTTAATTAGTGTCTTTTTAATTTCTAGTAATATCGTCGTTTTCACCTTCGTGATGCACTATTAATCACACGGCGAACGATACTAATGTTACCAAAAACGTAATCACACATCTGTCAGTTCAACACAGAAGGCATACACTTATACTTTCACTTTCAATTGACCTTAATTCCAATTCTTGACGAACAATAGAATAGGTCCTATAAAATTTGTAAGGATACACTTCTGAGCCATTTTTCTCGGAAGCCATAGGCTACACACGCAAATCTATAGCATCATCGTGTAGAGAAACTTTTCCCTACATGATTATGATATTGGTTTGCGTGGCTGGCCTATTGCTTAAAAGAAGAATGGCTCAGAGGTGTTTGTTTACAGATGTTGATAGGCCCTATACTATTGCTGATCGCTGCGAGACTTCACCCATACAAACGTTCCAGTTTATACGTGCATCTACACGCTATAAATCGTTTACACTGAAGTTAATTTATACACAGGAATGAGTGCGATGAAAAAAAACTACTTAAAAACCGAATAAATTCATGAATTCGCGAATAAAACCCGTAATTTACAAAAACTTCGTGAAAATCGAGAAAAGTTAGGTTTGAGACGCGTTTTTGATCAAATTTAAGCGAACGGTATCTACTCGCGTGAATAACGCAAACCGCGTGTTTTTTTCTGCAAACCACGTCAAATTCCGACAACCCCTTAAAAAATTGCAAAATAAGCAACTCTAGTGTATTATAATTTTTTGTACATTTTTTCAAAAGGCCCTAAGTAACAATCAGTGATTCTCTTCTCTATCGTTCTTTTTTTTTTATTACGAAGCCATTATAATAGTTTCCAACGGTTCCTCCTTACAAATCGAAAGATGGTCTTTCTGTCCAGCTTTTTATGATATTCCCATACAAAATCACAATTTGGTTTTTATGATTTATTTTACATTTTCCAGTATTTTTTTTCTATTTTTTTCTTCTTATAAACCAAGACGAATAAAAAAAAAGGAAATCAAGTAAATCCGTCGTGTAGTTCATGAGTTATGCTGTCACGAACGGACAGCATTTCATTTTTATATATATATATATATATATATATATATATATATATATATATATATATATATATATATATATATATATATATATATATATATATATATATATATATATATATATATATATATATATATATATATATATATATATATATATAGATAAAGATATAGATAGATATAGATTTATTCGTTCACTTACCGTTAATCGTTTAGCAACACACAAGCCATTCGATTCTGATAATTTTCTCCCAATCTAATACGGAAAGGTTGCCACTGCCAAAAGTAAACAACTTTTAAGTAGATTCTTGAGAAAAAATTAACAAAAATGTGGCAATGTTGTCGTTGTTGTTGTTGTTGATGTTGTCGTTGGTTGTCAGAGCACAGTATGACGTGGAAAGGTCCCTGAAATAAGTTTTCAAACTGCAAAAATCCCATTTATTATTGCAGATGTGCAATCTAAAACATTTTAAATACATTTGATGTATCATCCACCTAATCAACGACTTATCCGTTAGTTTATGATTCAAATGAGAACTGAACATTAAGTTTTAAAATTCATCAATATTTGTATTCAACAAGATGTATGGCTTAATATTTAGCTTGCTAATTATGCCCCTGACTCCCCCGCCCTTTTAAAACGAATCTTATTTGGAGGTTACATGCTATGATTATTAAATTAAAAAAAAGTTATTAAATAATTATTAAAAATTGAAAATTGTGGCCAATAATTATAAGGATGTAAAGAAAAACTAAAATTACTGGCAATCACTACAAGCATGTTGAATACTGAGGATTCAAGGGAGTTTCACCTTAACTGAGTCGTATAGTGGGCCAAAACTTGAATAGCATTTAAGACGACTATAATGCTCATATGCATTATATCGCTTGTCGTTAAGATGCATATAGGGCTACTTACGTGTTTTATTTAATGCTTATTGGAATTCTCTTTCAATTTCAATGAAAATCACATATCATCGACCGGCTTGAATACTTCAACAATCCGGGATAGCTCGGGTGTTCTTTTACACACAAGAATAACCCCAATCTCTAAAATCGCAGCCGAAATTACATTATAAAGAAATCAAGCCAATAAGCAAATTAACGAGCTCTTAAATCAATTTTCAACAGCAATTAAACACCCGACCGAAAGCACAATCAACTCATTACATCACGACGATAAAGAGACGTAACAACCTGCCTGCTGCGATCGTTCGTTTGTGAGAGGGGAGTTCAAGTCACATCTGTTTTTCTCTCCGTCGCACAAAATGCAGTGAAAAAAAAAGTGATCATTAGGTAAAGAGACGGATGTAACAAATAATGTGCAATGGAGCCCCTCGTATCAATACTATGTGTTGAGTTAATGATAGTTTTCTCTTGAAATTGTATGAACGAACTTGGTAATCAAAATCACGTGTCAAAGTCACGTTCCTCCTGCCGGTACCTGACCGGTCGATCAGCTGTTTTGTTCTTTCGATTATGATGATGATGAAATTCCATCCTGCGGTTCTGATTAGTTTTCCCGCGTTGAGAAAATATGGAACCGCTGGCCAACGCAACCGTTGCAGCATTGAGTTGGTAGGTTTCGAAACATTTGAAAGTGATAAGAATTCTCAATCTAGGTCATATCACTTCCTATTTGTGCCGGTTTTGTGCGGCGATCGTTGTTTGCCCGCTAGACGTGGCAAGTTGGCAGCCTGTTATCATTCCCATTCGATTCGAAACCACAACAAAAGTAATAATCTTCTTTTATCAGGGAAAACCATCGGTGGTTTGTTTTAAGCATGTTCATACGTTCGAAGATCAACCACCGACCAACCGACCGGTTTTGGGATTGCTTATCGTTTCCTGCTGTTTGTTATTGAGGTTAGTGACATTCTTATCTGGCGAGTTCAAATCGAATTACAATCGTTTCATGTGAATTCGAACTGACCATCGGAACCGCGTGACGCAAAAGGCACATTCGCTCTTGACGCAGTCACAGTTCAAGAGCACACCCTTTCAAAGTCAACCATGTAAAGCTCGCCACGCGCAAACTGACAGACGTGTGTAAATCAACAATTTATTTAGTTGTTTACATTTTTTCCGAGCTCACCTGAGCACTGATCCACCTGTTGTAGAAAAAAAAGCCGGTCTCACTCGACGATAGTGGCGATGATGATGATGACGACGTTGATGGCAGTATTTGCGAAGTGCGGTACGTGTGGCGTATGTACGTGTAGATATACAACAACAATACCTCGAAACGAAAAAAAAAACAGAAATACACCACAATAACGATTGTTACCTACCTGAACCCAGAACAGCGAAAACAAACCTCTCTCGCAAAGGTAACTGGCTCACGTGCAAAGGGTGTTACATGTGACACGGCCGGCTTTGCACCACAAACGCTATCAATAGCTGGAACTGACAGCACCATTATGTGACGTAAGAGGAACCTTCAATGTAACAGCCGCCACCGCCGCCGCCGCCGCTCGTGGCCATGCCAAGGTTAGCACCGGGTATAGATAGATAGCTGGCAGATTGAATCCATCAACGTGCCAAGGGAAGCCAGCGGGTGCCGTCAAGATTAGAGCCTGCCTATTCCACAGGTTTTCGGGCATTTCGGACGGCCGGCGGGTGACGAATGTGACAGTTGGCCTATTTTTGGGCCGTTCCATTTTACGCATGCCATAATTCCTTCAGGTGTTACGAAACCAGCATTGGAGTGCCATTCAAGGAAGGGACACACGCAGGGCGCGGAGGCGTAGATGGAATGAAATTTTGAATTCATTTTTTCCACTAGGTGCAGCTGGTCGTCGGTCGTCGGTTAGATACGTGCCAAAAGACTTTCATTTTTTTTTGCACGACTTAAGCTTTTTGAAATGCACAGAAATATACGATATACATTCCCGCTTCATTGTACTCAGTGACTGAGTAGAATTGTATTCCTATCTCTTTTTCACACACGGAAATGTTACTCAATTTTCCTAAAAAGTGGATCTACTCAAAAATTGAGTTGATCCAGTTTTAACGAAAATTGAGTAACTTTTCCGGGAGAAAAAAAGGGATAGTAATACGAATGAAAGAGAAGGTGTTTTGAGCGTGTAGAGATTGCTGACAGCTCGCTTACCACCACAAACATAGCCAACGGTCGGTATGTGATCATTCCAAAACTAAAAGAGCAAAACAAAAACAAAAGAAATCAAACAAAACTGATGTCTTTTAGTATCACACCAATACTAATAACAAAGACAAACCGAGTAATCAAAATCCAACCCGGCAACAACTTGACAGCTCCCGAGTAAAGTCAATGTACCCCGATAATTTTGGCTCACTGGTTCTGTCAAATCGAATGAATTCTACACTCCCGTTTCATTGTACTCAATTTTTGAGTATAATTGTATACCATCTCTTTTTCCCTCACGGACATTTTACTCAATTTTCGTAAAAAGTGGATCTACTCATAAATTAAGTTGATACACTTTTTAACGAAAATTGAGTTACATTTCCGTGTGAGAAAAAGAGATAGTATACAATTGTATTCAAAAATTGAGTAAAATAAAACAGGAGTGTATAACAAATTGTCAACTAAACATATTTAAATTCACTGTTATTTACAGAGCTCATATTCGTACTAGATGAATGTAATGCTGACGATATGCTACGATATGTCTTCTTACAAAGAATATATAGCATAAACGAACGCGAGACATAGACAAGCAAAAGATTGAATTTTTGAAAACCCCTTTTTATCGTTGCATTTTTTGCGTGTTTAACGAACCATATTTGGGAATAAATTTGAACGTTTACAAAAAAGCAGAACGAATTTCGTTGGCGGAGGAATCTCTCTTTTTTCGCGCTTCCTAAAAATTGGCAAACACGGCCGGTACCTCTCAAAATCCCTATACTTATAAAATTCTGTTTAATTTTTTTTGGTCGATACTCTCTGGCTGCCATTTTTCTGTCATATCGGCTTGGTTTGGGTTTTCGTTTTTGATCTACACCTAAGACGCTGTTTTACTTTTATATTTAATACAAGCTGAAACCGGTGCGAGCGATGCTATGCTTGCAACTAAATGTTTAAAATTGAATGGAACAGTTGTTTTTTCGTAATGTCTTGCGATAATATATTTTATTAGCTAATGTGTGACATCGATAATAGAGTTTTATTTTTAGATTTTGTTTTTTTTATGTTTTAAATTGTATCCTCCATGGTTTTTCTGTCTTTGTTGAAGCATTTCATAGACAAAAATGTTATCTTCTTACTACGCTCTATCCTGTCAGTTTGAACGTAATTTTCTCTTGCATAAACTTATATTAACTTCTTTTGCATGATGTAGCGTAGCTCAACCATCTCTCTCTCTCTCTCTCTCTCTTTCTCTCTCTCTTCTTCATTTGCAAACGTTGAATGGCCCTCCAAAATCCGACGTAGCTTTTGTTAACTTTCTAAACGTAACAGGCCGACCAGAACACATGCCATCCTTGAATTTCCTATTTCCATTAGGTGCTTTTTACTGGGTTTCCCAGTTAGTCTAAGCAATGTTTTTAAATAAATTTTACATATCCACATGATTTTTCAAAAATTCCAACCTTCAAAAGATTACTGTCAAAATTCCGTGATGATTGGTTTATTATTTATCAAGTTACTGTGGTTAAGGGGACGCTACTTTTGTGATTCTTAAAAATGATAGATTCAAAGCAATTTCGTGTGTTGATATACCATTGTTTTTCGATTCGTTCAAGGCCAAGCATTGAAAGAAAAAAAAATCGGCCATCAAACGATGGTTTTCCAATTTCAAGATGCTCCTTGTAAAGAGATTCGGCTCAGATAAGGAAGTGATTGCTGAAACTGAAGCATATTTTGAAGGTCTCGATAAATCGTTCTTCCCGGTGGTATCGGTGGGAATGATTGCATCACTCTAAAAGGAGATTATATTGATGAATACAAATGAATTTTGGCTAAAAAAAAAATTTTTCCAACTTATGGCTGGCCCACAATTGATACGTTGCGGATACGTTTGTGTGAATTTGACAGTTTTCCCATAGGTTTTCTGTCAAACTTACGTCAACGCATCCGCAATGTATCAATTTTGAGTGAACCTCTAGGCCCGGGACTTGTTAGATTGGTGGGTGGTTAGACGTTTCGAATCGGTAAACAAATACTGCAAAAAGAAGACCCTTAAATCAGTTAGTCACAAATCCGCACTACAGGGAAATATGGCATATCCTGAAAAGATCGGAAGGTTGGAAATGGAACAAATAGAAAAGTATGCTCAATAAAGTAGCCATTATTGAGAAAAATCCCAATCTTTCTTTGCGAAATGTGGTTCGCAAAGTTGGAAAGTCAAAATCATACGTACAAAAAGTAAAGCAGAGGCAAGGACTGAAGGCGTACTAAGTGAAAAAGTTGCCCAACCGCGATGACAAGTAAAATTTCACTGCAAAAAGTCGTGCTAAGGAGCGTCAATCCATTTTTTTACCCTCCTTACATCAATAGAAGGGTATTAAGATCGCTTGAAAACTCGACTTTCTATCCGAGGCCCACAGGGCCGAGTGTCATATACCATTCGACTCAGCTCGACGAACTGAGCACATGTCTGTGTGTATGTATGTGTGTGTATGTATGTGTGCGTGTGTATGTGTGTGTGTGCGTTACAAATAATGTCACATCAGTTTCTCAGCCATCTGTGAACCGATTTCAGTTCTGTTGACGGCAAATGGAAGCTACAACATTCCCATAGAACGCTATTGATTTTTTTCATTCGGACATTTCGTTACGAAGATATGAACGAAACAGTACTTGAAGGCCTATTATAATAGTAATCAAACAGTTTAGTCTCCGATTACATACTGAGCTATTTGTGTACCGATTTTAGTTTTGTTGGTGCCAAATCAAAGCTATGATATCTCCAAATAACTGGTCAATTTTGATTGGATAATCTTCATGGAATATGACACAATACCTGAGGCATAATTGTGAGATGACATACTCGTTGCATGCAAAACCGACAAGACAATCACACAATCCCGTGCATTCTATTGTGTCGATCTGGAGCGTTGTATACACATACAGCGGACTAGCACGCTATGCACTGTATAAATTGTGCAGCATCGATTAAAGCTAGTTTTAACTGCAACGAGTATATTCGAAAATTACACAAAGTCTCCATTTACTATTTTCAACGAACATGTACTTATTAAGCATCTTGAATCCATATCGATAATCAAAATTGACGCTTAGGATTGTCTAATAATTCATTCTATGGACTGATTATTTGAAATTTCTAATATTTATGTAATTTCCCCTTTTATATAACTTACATACACAGGTCATTAAAGACTATTAATGGTTATATTTTAATTTTTGTTCAATCCTGAACAATACGTTCAGGATTGACAAATAGTTCATTTTATCAACTGAATGTATGGCATATTGAATATTTCTGAATCTTCTTGGAATTTCTGATGAAAATATGTATCCAGTACAATATTGCCCACATTTGAGTTTGTAATTCTGGTGAAATGTAAGAAGGGTTCAGTCTCACCATCGGTGGATTAATGCGGGTTTTTTGCAATCTTTTTCCTTTATCATAATGGACGACAAAATTGCCGAACAATTTCGGACAAAAAAGGTGTCTAAATTCCCGAAGAAGTATTAGATTTGGCTGGCCATTTGTAGTTATGGTCGAAAATCTAAAAGTTTCGTCTCTACGGGCACTATCAATCAAAGATCGAGAAAGAATGCCTGCAAAAGCAGTTGCTACCGTTTATCTGAAGCCAGCTCTGTTTTGACCTAATTTGGCTTCTTGTCTCTATGCGAAATCTTTCCTGGAATGGTATAAGGTACAAGAGGTCAAATACATGGCAAAAAAAAGGCCAATCCACCAAACTGTCCAGAACTTTGCCCAATAGAGAAGTACTGGGCTCTAGTTAAGCGGAAACGCTTCCAAACTAAGAAAAAAGGAAATGGTACCGATGATTTGAAGAAAAGGTGGGGAATGGTCCCGGCGGGCGTATCTGAGAATACCGTAAGGAACCCGATGGCGGGTGTACCACAGAAAGTTCTAGAATTTTACAGAAAAAATGTGTTAACCTCTTTATCAACTGTTTCTTTTGAAGATATAGCTCTATTATTGTGAAATAAACAATCGGTTTTTCGGAAATTTTTGTTTTTGCTGAAACCAAAATATTACAAAATTTGACGTGGAGAAGGCTTTTCTATTTCTTCGCTTTTTACTTGTCATTTAACTCTATCATCTGGCAATCTGAAGTTAATTGCCGCGTATTCAGCTGAATATATCCTAAAGATTGGACTCGGAAAAAATGCGACACTTTGTTTTGGGTGTAACTTTTTCTCGTGTGGGTAAAAATAATGAAATTTTGAGAAATACTAGTTTAGAGTATAATGTTTATGTGTGCAAAAGTATATCGTAGATCTGTCAAGTTGTTTTCAAGATGCAGTCGAAACAAGAAGAGCTACGCCAGCAAACCTTGGGCGTGGTGACCAATAATCCTGGTCAGTCCCACAGATGGATCGGAAAAAGGCTTGAAATCTACCATTCCACCGTGTCCCGCGTTGTGAAGATGTTCCAGGAGACGGAGGCCATCGAGCGGCGTGCTGGAAGCGACCGAAACCCGAAAACGGAATACCCAGAGAAGGCGTGGAAGATAAAGCAGTACTTTAAGAATAACCCCAACCTTTGCACCCGAGACGTGGCCAAAAAGGTCAATTCGCCGAAGTGGTTCGTCCAGCATGGAGATACGTCCCGCATGGAGGTTCCGGAAAAGTTCCGGAAGAGAAGATGGACAAATTCGCGAAGAAGTACCTGTTGTGGCAGGCAATCTGCGAGTGCGACGGTACAGCAAGCCGTTCGTTACAACCGGCACCATAAAAGGGCAGCTTTATCGAGAGAAATGCTTGCAGAAGCGCTTGCTGCCCTTCCTCCGCTCTCACCGTGGTCCCACGATGTTCTGGCTGGATCTCGCTTCGTGCCATTACGCCAAGCTTGTAATGGATTGGTACGAAGCGAAGGGCGTTAATGTGGTCCCGAAGGAGGCGAACCCGCCAAATACACCAGAACTTCGTCCGATCTAAATGTTTTGGACGATAATGAAAAAGAAGTTGAAGAAAAGCGGAAAAACATTCAAATCCGATGAAGCTTTGAAGAAAAACTGGGAGAAATTGTGTAAGGAAGATTGAAAAAGCCTCGCCCAAGATCTCATGAGCAGTTTTAAGAGAAATGTACTAGCATTCAGCTTGGGGGAGCAAATGCAATAAATAAATTATGCCAAACCATAATATTAGCTATTGTTATTTAATCCCTGGAAATTTCTGAAGTATCTGATTTTAAATGAATTTTTGGTGATCATTTTTTAGTGTCTCATTTTTTCCGAGTCCAGTATAACGAAATTTCGAGATATGGTGAGGAGTCTTCCTTCCAGGAAAAGAAAAAAATCTGAACGGAAACCGGCCCCAGTGGACCAAAACCTGGAGCGAAAAAAGGGAACTTGGAAGTGTAACGTCGACCGAGCGAAGACACGAAATAACCAAAGGGAACATCCATTAATTAGGTCACAGAAAAAAGTGACTTTTTAGACCACCCTCCCTTGTCACGTTTTTGTATGGACCTTCACAAAAAACTGTATGGATTACCACGTTTCCAAAATCTGTTTTATTTGTACGAGAGCCATCCCTCCCTGATAGGGGAGGGGTCTCAGACTACCATAGAAACATTTTGTGTCTCCAAAAAAACACCACAAGCCAAATTTGGTTCCATTTTCTTGATTAGTTCTCGAGTTGTGCTGAAATTTGCATTTCCGCCCACCCCTCTTCAGACAGGAGAGAAGTTTTGAACTATCATAAGAACCTTTTTTGGCCCAAAAATCCCTGCATACATTCATAACAGTAGGAAGAATTCTCATGATTGGTTTATATTTGTGTTTCATTTGTATGAGACCCGCCCTACCCTCCCCCTCCCTCCCTACCAGAACGAGGAAGGGATTTCAATCCACCGTAGAATCATTTCTTACCTCTAAAATCCCCACATACCAATTTTGTTTCCATTTGCTTTCTTAGCTCTAGAGTTATGCAGAAATTTCAGTTTCATTTGTATGACAAACCCCCTTTTTCGAGAAGGGAGGGGTCTCAAACTACCATAGAAATATTTTCGCCTCCATAGTTGCTCTTCTGCAGTCCTTTATTCTTTAATTCCCATATAGCCCCATCCTCCGAAAGCTACACTGCAATCAACAGTTAAACCGAGATTTGCAGCATCATTTGTTGCAAACGGGTGAAGGAAAAACAAAAACCCGGAGTAGCGCGCGCGCAAAAAAAAAATCGAGAACAAAACACAAAAAACCGGTTAACAAAGTTCTTCTGACGAGGGACGTCGTCTTGACCAAGAAAAACTTGCATCCAGGCACCAGTTGAAGAGGAAAGGTTGATGGCCGGAATTGGCTCCAGTGCAGTGCGATGATTTCGCGTGAGGAGAATGAACCGCGAACCCTTTGAATAACAATAAAAAAGAAAACACTCACAGCAAAACAGAAATGTGCAGCGACTCCGTCCAATTACTTATTAATCTGTTATCTGCCTTCAACCTAGAGCTACGTGCGTCTTGCAATGATGGCCAGGTCCAGGTATGCGTGTGAGTACCGGGATAGTTAGCGTGTGTTCATTCCGGGAAGCCTATTATTAAACCATCGCATCGCGGAAAATCCGTGAGTCCGACAAGGGCTGCTTCGATCGAAAACTATCATTATCTCGCTGGGAGCATTCTGGGAGATTACAGTATTTTAAGGACAGTTTGGTTCAAGGATCTCGGAAATGTCAATTGCACGTGGAGCGTATTTATAGCATTTACCAATATGCCAATCATTCTGCCGGCGAGACCACTTGTGGTGTTTGCTCTGGTTGAGGTAATTGTTTCGAAACTGGTTATTTAACGGCTGAAAGTGATGGCGATCATGTACCGGCGGCCCTTGCAATCTCAATTGACCTATGCTCTATTAGATTTAGACGTTCTTCGGCTGCGTGCAGTTGCGTGGCATTCCATTCCCTCCATTCTCGCTGCGATCGACGAGCTGTTCCTGCTATTCCACATTAAATAGAACGACGAATCATAATTCACCGGAGAAGAGCACAACGACACTGCCATCGTCATTTATGACGTCGTAATCATTGAAATCGTCATTGCCGGTTGCCATGGAGGTTCGAACATTCTCGCCACCGAGTGTTGGCCTATCCACGCAGCAGGCGGTTATTACGAAGCATAAATAAAATTCGCACCCGAAAATTTGCTGGGAAACTTCAAGTAACACAGTAGTCTAGTTATTGATTTTCCGTCTCCCATGGCTATGTGGAATGCGGTGCTGCCGAAGCCACCACCACCCCCACCGACGGCGAAAATATTTGGCAATTTCCATTCATACTCTTTGGATTGGCGTTTTTACGATTCACTTGCTCCTTTTCGCTGCTGAGTCCTTCGGGAAGAGGTTTGAACTAGGCGTGTGCCATGCCTTGTCACGCTTGCCACTGATGAACTATTCTCAATGCGAATAAAAATCCCCTGTTGAGGCTTCTGTCACGCCAATAACTTTTGGGCTTTGTTGTGACGATTGATTCTATAAGCAAACGGTGATCACGAAATCCTGATGTTTGATTTTACGGCTGTGACAGATAGACCCAATTGAATGTAAGCCTAGATTGAGTGTTCGTTTTTTTATACGTGATATTTTTCCAGATCAACAGTCATCGGCAGAATACAGGGTGCGGCAGAAAATAATGCGAAAATTTGTTCTATTTCTTTCAAATCCCATTTTCAACTAATTCAAGCAATAATATCTACATTTTCGAGTGCAGTTCTCTTTATAAAGGCTTTCTAAACAAATTTATTCAATGTGTCCTCCATTTTTATCAATAACATCCTCGATCCTACACCGGAAGCTAGAGCATGTCTTTCGGACGTAGTCCTCTGACATTGACTGACATGTGCGTGTTATGGTTGACCTAGGGGTTTTCACACTAGGGTGTGATGTTTTGCAGGCTCGTGCTTCAACATATGCCCAAATCGAATAACCCAACGGATTAAGATCTGGACTGCTAGGGGGGCACAAATCCTTCGGCCAAAACTTCATGTTATCGTTCAACCATTGTTGGGTTCAATTGGACGTGTGACACGGCGCTCCATCCTGCTGTAGGACAACGTTTTGGTCCTCGGAGAAGTTGGCCTTCACCCAGGGAAGCACTTGGTTCTTCAAAATACCGATATACACTTCGGTATTGATTTCAACTCCAGCATCGGCATTTTCAAACCGTTAGACGCCATCAAGCCAAACATCATGACACCAGCCGGATGTTTGGTTTGAAATTTGAATTTCGCTTTTTTCGGAACGTTCTCCATTTTCTGCGGTAAAATGAACCGGTCCGTGCGGCTGTTGGTCACAGCATCGGTGCTGAAAAGCCTTTCGTCGGAGAACAGGATTATCATTTTTTCCTTCTTCAACAAGGAAAGCAATCTCTTGGACGGCTGTTGCATTTCATTATTCCTATTGTTTCATCGAGGGCGTGGTTTAAGGACCTGCACGTAGGCCGTGATTTCATCCGTGTGATGAGTAGACTTATGTCCATCCACTACCAGTTAGATGCACCTCTCTTTCGAATTAACCTCGTGGACAGCAATCTTTGCCGGTGTGGCAACGATCACGCAGTCGATCACGCAGTCTGGCAAGGCACGGGTAATGACGCCGCCAGAACACAAAGGGAGCCCTGACCAGAATCCTATCTCCATGTTCCTTTGTCTAACCCATCCCCAAAAAATGTCACCCATATTAACTTCGGGTAAACGGCCAAGTCGTACTTAAAATAGATTTAAGGGAAGGTTTGTGGTCGGGGAAACGTGACAAGGTCCATACAAAAAAACTTGACCAGGAGGGGGGGGGGGGGGTCTATTATAAAAAGTCACTTTTTGCGTGACATAATCAATGAACGTTCCCTAAGTTGTTGCATTATAGAAATAAACAATGAATTATCGGCTCCGTAAAGCTAACGCAATTGAGCCTACCAAATAAATGAACTAGTAAAAAAAATATTTTCACTGACAATGTGTGTGTGTTTGTTGTTGTAAATTTTTCAGAGGGCTTATCCAAACCAAAATCTATATTGTAGGAATTCTAATGTTTTGAAATGGAATCAACGATTGATTATATGTGAAAATCATTTAGGTGTGAAATAGTCAAGGGGTAAGTCACTTAGAAGAGTGTGCCAGGCAGGCTGTTATTGAAAATCTTAGGCCATAAGGGAACGTCCATTAATTATGTCACGCTAAAAGTGACTTTTTATACCCCCCCCCCCCCTCCCCGTTGTCACGTTTTTTGTATGGACCATCAAATTTTTTTGTATGGCTTATCCCGTTTTTCCACCTCCCCCCCTCCCTTACTGCGTGACATAATTGATGGACCTTCCCTAAGGGAACATGCGTGGCACACTTTTGACATTTTTACTTTTCAAAGATATAACCAGGGTTGCCAGGAAAATTGACATTGTAAATTGTTGTGGCGTTGTTTTGATTTGTTTGTTTCGTCACGCAATAGACTTGAGTATTAGAAAAAAATGACCATAAGTGAACATTTGAGCTCCCAATTTGGAGAGGCAAAATCTTTAGTGGAACAATGGATGAGGTAAGTGATAAAATTTATATGTCGTGACGCGATACCACTTCGAAGCTTCAATTAATGGCACATTTTTTAAGCAAATTTGAGATGGAATATGGAACCATCATATCTATATCATAAATGTTGTGAAAAAGTAAAACCTCTACAGCCAGTCACTGGGTCAGCTAACCGTCGATAGGATCAGAGTGATTGAAGAAGACATGCGGATCATGACGGAGAACCTTCGTGATATTTATGTTTAAAGTATTTGTCAATCTCACCACTGCCACATCCTTCAGTATCGCGTGTTTTACATCATAGTAAGTATAATTAAGATTAAATTATAACTTTATCTCGCAATTACTTTCTTTCGCTAGAGGTTATTGAGTACTCGGCTTGTGATGCCTTATTGGAGCAGCTGAGAATCTTTGAAAAACTTTTGTTTATTCTAAGCGCTGTGGAAAGCTCCGAGTGGATGCGTTATGCCCTAATTGCCAAACGCATGGGCTAATACCGAAGTTGTCGTTTTTGATGGACGAGTGAGCAAACTGGCACATTCACAGCTTGACCAGGCATAGCAATAATGTTTATTTCCGAATGCCAGAAAGTTCATCAAGGAGATGTCGTCGAACATGTACAGACAGAAAAATGTCGAAAATATTTGTCGAAGCTTTGAGTCTGCCGGGAAAACCAACATGCAGAGAAAAGGGATGAATCAATCATAAATATACAAAAGTTTATAGGAATTCTCACTTCCAGAGTTAAGCCTCTTGAGCTCTTTTTTTTTATTACATTCATCATTGAAAGTTGCTGCCTCAACATAAGATTATCAAAAACGCGATTTCCGCAACAAAACTATAGATCGAGATTCAAGCTCTCTCTCTCTCAATCAGTCTAAGGCCTGTGTGTCCCTTGCTGTACATAGAAGTCGTCTCCATTGCACTCGGTCCATGGCCAGCTGTCGCCAGCCGCGCAGTCTGCGAAGTGTCCGCAAATCATCCTCCACCTGGTCGATCCACCTTGCGCGCTGCGCACCTCTTCGTCGTGTTCCAGTCGGATTATTGACGAGAACCATTTTTGCCGGGTTGTTATCCGACATTCTGGTGACATGCCCGGCCCATCGTAATCGCCCGATCTTCGTGGTGTGGACGATTGTAGGTTCTCCTAGCAGCTGACGCAACTCATGGTTCATTCGCCTTCTCCACGATCCGTCTTCCATCTGCACTCCGCCGTAGATGGTACGCAACACCTTCCGTTCGAAAACTCCAAGGGCGCGTTGGTCCTCTGCGCGCATAGTCCACGCTTCATGTCCATAGAGGACTACCGGTCTAATCAGCGTTTTGTAGATGGTTAATTTCGTGCGATGGCGAACTTTTTCGACCGGAGAGTTTTGCGGAGTCCAAAATAAGCACGGTTTCCTGCCATAATACGCCTCTGAATTTCTCTGCTGGAGTCGTTATCGGCGGTCACCAGTGAGCCCGAGTACACGAATTCGTTGACCACCTCGATTTCATCGCCGTCGATACAAACTCGAGCTGGGAGACTCGCCGTTTCTTCCTAGAGCCTCTTCCTAGCATGTACTTTGTCTTCGACACGTTAATGGCCAGTCCGATCCGTTTGGCCTCAGCCTTCAGTCGAGTGTACATTTCTGCCACCTTCTCAAAATTCCGTGCCATGATGTCGATGTCATCGGCGAAACCAAGTAACTGGCCGGACTTTCTGAAAATCGTGCCACTCGTGTCTATCCCCGCTCTTCTTATTACACCCTCCAAAGCGATGTTGAACAGCAAGCACGAAAGACCATCACCCTGCCGTAACCCTCTGCGAGTTTCAAAGGGACTCGAGAATGTCCCTGAAACCCGTACTACGCACATCACTCGATCCATCGTTGCCTTGACCAATCTTGTCAGTTTGTCCGGAAAACCGTATTCGTGCATACTCTGCCATAGCTGATCTCGATCAATTGTGTCGTACGCTGATTTGAAATCAATAAACAGGTGATGTGTGGGCACATTGTATTCGCGGCATTTTTGCAATACTTGGCGGATGGCAAACACTTGGTCCGTAGTTGCGCGTTCGCCCATAAATCCTGCCTGATATTGCCCAACGAACTCTCTTGCAATCGGTGATAGACGGCGGCATAAAATTTGGGAGAGTACCTTGTAGGCGGCGCTTAACAATGTGATCGCGCGGTAGTTGCCGCACTCCAACTTGTCGCCCTTTTTATAGATGGGACACACGACTCCTTCCATCCACTCCTCCGGTAAAACCTCTTCCTCCCAAATCTTGGTAATGACAGCGCTCTCGCCAGTGCTTCACCACCGTATTTTAGAAGCTCACTTGGCAGTTGGTCTACGCCAGCGGCCTTGTTGTTTTTCAGCCGGCCGATCTCCTCCTTAATCTCCTGCAGATCTGGAGCCGGGAATCTATCGTCTTCCGCGCGTGCTTCCAAGGCCAGTACCATGCCACCTTCGTTCTCTGCCGCATCGCCATTTAGATGCTCGTCGTAATGCTGCCGCCACCTTTCGACCACTTCACGCTCGTTCGTGAGAATATCCCCGTTAGTATCTCTGCACATATCGGCCTGTGGCATATGGCCTTTGCGAGAGCGGTTCAGCTTCTCGTAGAACTTCCGTGTGTCCTTAACACGGTACAGCTCTTCCATCTCTTCGCGATCTCGTTCTTCCTGCTGGCGCTTCTTCCTCCGGAAGACCGAGTTTTGTCTGTTCCGCGCCTGTCTTTATCGCGCCTCGTTCGCTCTTGTACGGACTTGCAACATTCTCGCCCCTGCTGCATTCTTCTCCTCCTTTAACTGCACGCATTGACTGTCGAACCAGTCATTCCTTCGGTTCGGTGCCGCCGTACCTAGTGCTGCTGATGCGGTGATACCTATGGCGGATCGGATATCTCTCCAGCCATCTTCAAGAGTAGCGGCGCCTAGCTGCTCTTCCGTTGGTAGTGCCGCCTCTAACTGCTGCGCGTAGTTTAGGGCCACTTCGTTGTCCCGCAGCCGGTCGATGTTGAGCCGCTGCGTTCGATTTCGACGCGTGTTAGCCATAGTCGAAAGTTTTGAGCGCATGCATACTGCTACTAGGTAATGGTCCGAATCTACATTCGCACTGCGGTATGTGCGAACATTGGTGATGTCGGAGAAGAATTTTCCGTCGATTAGAACGTGGTCGATTTGGTTTTCAGTTTGTTGATCGGGTGATCTCCAGGTGGCTTTGTGGATATCTTTGCGGGGGAAGAAAGTGCTTCGGACTACCATTCCACGGGAGGCTGCAAAGTTCACGCATCGTTGGCCGTTGTCGTTCGATACGGTGTGCAGGCTATTCGGCCCGATCACCGGTCTGTACATTGCCTCCCTTCCTACTTGAGCATTCATGTCGCCAATGACGATTTTCACGTCTCGCGGGGAGCAGCTAAAGATCGAGATTCAAATTGCCTGCAAAAATTTTGGGGCTGAGCTGCAAGGAACCCGGCGGGTCCACAGGTCGCCGATGATGGAGTTCCATTAGATATGATGGACAGCTACTGAATACAAGAATAAATAGCAACGGACAAGCAGCGGGGACTATTTAGGATGTGGAGGGACTGAGAAGTTGTTGGACTCTGTTGAGTTTCTTCCAAAAACCCACAAATATTCGAAAGCAGCCCTGACAAAAGCGAGCCACCCCGCTTTTTAAAAATAAGGGTAAAAGTCCAAGCATTCACCCATTTGAGCGTCTGCTCTCCCTGTTAGGGGCGGCTCAAAACAGCGTCTGTTCTTCATAATAGGGGCGGCTGAGTCACCGTTTTGTTAGTGAGCCTAGGACTCTAAATACAAAAGCCGAAAGTCCTGGTGGTGCTTGGGACTGTTAAACAGCAGCATCACGATGGGCCTCTTGCGAGAAAGTGGGGTTGATTGTGGGCCTTGCGAGCCGACACCATTAAAAAGGAATTGCAACGATTAACACACAAGGAAGAAATTCGAACCGGAACAATCGACATGGACCTAGGCAACGAAAACGAACTAAGGATTAGAAACTCTGGACGTTGAACTGTCAATTTCTCAATTTCCTTGGAAGTACTCGCGTGCTTTCCGTCAAATTGAAGAACCGCAAGTTCGACGTCGTAGCACTGCAAGAGGTGTGCTGGAAAGGATCCAAGGTGTGTACGTTCCGGGATGGTCATACCATCTACCAGAGCTGCGGCAATACACACGAGCTCGGAACAGCTTTCATCGTGATGGGTGAGATGCAGAAGCGGGTGATCGGATGGTGTCCGATCAACCTCCGAATGTGCAGGTTGAGGATCGAGGGCCGGTTCTTCAACATCAGCATCACTAATGTGCATAGCCCTCACCTCGAAAGTACTGATGACGACAAAGATTAATTCTACGCGCAGCTGGCGCGTGAATACGACCGCTGCCCAAACCATCATCATCGGCGATTTCAACGCTCAGGTTGGCCAGGAGGAGAAGTTTAAACCGGTGATTGGAAAGTTCAGCGCACACCAGCTGACCAACAAAAACGGCCTTCGACTTATCGACTTCGCCGCCACCAAAAACATGGCCGTTCGTAGTACCTTCTTCCAGCACAGCCGCCCACATCGGTACACCTGGAGGTCACCGAATCAAACGGTATCACAAATCGACCACGTTTTGATAGACGGCCGGCACTTCTCAGACATCACCGACGTCAGAACCTACCGAGGCGCTAACATCGACTCGGACCACTACCTAGTGATGGTTAAGATGCGCCCAAAACTCTCCGTAGTGAACAACTTTCGGTACCGGCGCTCGCCACAGTACAATCTTGTGCGACTGAAGCAACCTGACGTCACCGCAAGCTACGCGCAATCGCTCGAAACTGAGCTGCCGGAAGAGGGCCAGCTCGACGAAACCCCTCTCGAGGACTGTTGGAACACCGTGAAAACAGCTATCAGCAGCGTAGCGGAGAACATCTTAGGTTATGTGGAACAAAGCCGACAGAACGAGTGGTTCGACAACACCAGACTAAAGCGCGAAGCAGAGAAGATTGAGTTGAAGATAAATACGTCCAAAACGAAGTACATGGCGGCAGGCGGAACCGAGCTCGACAGGACCCGACTGGGCAGCAGTGTAACGATCGACGGCGATGAGTTCGAGGTAGTCGATGAATTTGTCTATCTTGGCTCACTGATTACTGCGGACAACGATAACAGCCGTGAGATCCGGAGGCGGATTATCAGTGGAAATTGTGCCTACTATGGGTTCCACAAGCAACTACCGACCGTCAAACAGACTTAGCTCCCGTACGAAGTGCATCCTGTACAAAACGCTAATAAAACCGGTTGTTCTCTACGGGCATGAGACGAGGACAATGCTTGAAGAGGACCTGCGAGCACTCGGAGTTTTTGAGTGACGGGTGTTAAGAACCATCTTTGGTGGAGTACAGGAGGGCGGACTATGGAGGCAAAGGATGAACCATGAGCTCGCGCAACTCGCCGGCAAACCCAGTATTCATAAGCTGGCAAAAGCAGGAAGGATACGCTGGGCAGGACATGTTGCGAGAATGCCGGGCAACTATCCTGCAAAAATGGTGTTCGACGGGAATCCGGTTGGTACAAGACGAAGTGGGGTGCAACGAGCAAGATGGTGAGACCAAGTGGAGCAAGAACTAGGGGGTACAAGGTGTCCAAGGGATTGGAGAGGAGCAGCCATTTCAGACAAAGCCATGAGATTCACAAGTGAACTTCGACACATTTGCGAGTTTTTAAAACTTCAAATCAATTCCTTCGGAAATTCCATGAAATTCGACCAAGTAATAATCTCCAAGTAATAATTTTGGTTTCATGAGGGTTCTTAAGACCATGATTTAGACTTAAAGTGCGCTTTTAAACCACAATAAAACTAATGTTAATGCTCCTTTGGTGGGAATAATTGAATTTCAAAATAAACCTTGAAGAAATTTGAAGATCATTAAGAAAATTTTCGAAGATCATCGAAAAATTACCGGAGGAAACCTTGAAAGTGACCTCAGATTAAAAGAATCGAAAGATTCTCGAAGAAGTTCCGAGAAAACCAAGAACCGATTCCGAAAAAAAACCTTGAATAAATTCCCATGAACAATATAAAAAATTTCAGATAATTGAAAAAAAAAAACCTCAAAAATCTTGACGGGATTTAGAAAAAACTAAAGTGGGAAAGGTTTCATGGAGAAGTTCGACATAGCTCCAAGATAACCTTGAAAGGTGTGCAAAAGGAACTTGCAGAGAGGCTATGAGAACTGAACCAGTTCAGTTCATTTCTGGGGATATCTTGAATATTTTCCGGTGAAACTCTCGAGGGAACTCGAAAAAGGTAAATTCGGAGAGAACTTAAAACTAATTCTTTGAGACACTTGAAAAATTTCCTCAAGGGTTACAGAGAAACCTGAAAAAATTACAACCGTATCTTGAATAAATTTTGATGACATTTCAACACCATTTTGATAAAAGCTCGTAGAACTTGGCGAAATTTTTTAAGAAAACTCACAAATTTCCATTAAAATCTTCAAACGTTAGCCTTTGGTAGAACTTCAAAACTATGACTAAAGAAACTTTAAACATTCCGAAAAATCTCAATGAGGTATGAACAAAATCGCACAACATATTTAAGGAATTCTCAGAGAGTTTGGAATTTCAGTTCTTTATAGAAGAACTCTCAAGGAATCTTAAACATGTTTCAAGGGTTTAGCAGAGGACCTGCGAGTACTTGGAACTTGTTCCTAAACAAGTGCAATAAAATTCCAAATAAGTTACTAACACAATTTCAAGAAATTTTGAGCTAATCAAAAGCCGCTTCGGTGAGATCATTCCTTTAATATTTTTATTTGGTCCGCTTGTTGTTTTTTCAAGCAAATCTGAACTGTCAGTATTGTACCCAAGCAAGACACGATGATCAAAATCGATTGCCACAACTTCATTGTGACTTTATTGAGTCACAAAGTAGTTACACCAACTGATTTGTTAGTAGCGTACTTCTAGAGTAGTTGCCTTGGATCGGGATGGGGGATCATTCGAATCAAAATCTCATTCAAAGCAAATATTTCCCACCTTCCGCACAATCCCATCCAATTAGCAACTCCAGATGTCCAAGAGATCTCCTAATCTTCTTAAGTAGACATCTAATCAACACTTCCCTGCTGATCTTAAAGACCAGGACAGGCGTTGAGCAAAGAGAACGATGGATGTAAAGTCTGTCACACCCAAGACAGCTCTTCTGACGCTTTCATCCTCTCTACAACAGTCAATCCTAGAGAGTGTTATGCTATGCTATCATCGAAAAAATGCCGGATGAAACCAATAAAGTAACCTCCGATAAAAACATTGAAAGAATATTGCAGAAGTCCCAAAAGAACCTGAAATTGATTCCGAAAAAAAGTAAAATTCAAGTCTTGACCGAAGTCGAAGGAAGCTGGAGAGTGAAACGTTTCATGGAGAACTTCAACAAAGCTTCAAGACAACCTTGAGAGATTTGCGAAAGAAACTGGCAAACAGGCTAATAGAACTAAACCAAGTCAGGACACCTTGAAGAAATTTTCCATTGGAACTCCCAAGAGCCCTCGAATACGTCCCAAGAGAACCTGATAGATGCAAAGAAAATACGCAAAAGTTATTAGGAATTGAAAATTAATTATTGGAGGAACTCGAATCAGTTCCTCAAGGAAGGAATTATACAAACGTTAAAATCATATCTTGAACAAATTTAGATGAAATTTCAACGCCGCTGAAACCTCGTAGAATTTCGTAAAACATTCTTAAGGGAACGAAACTCATCAAACTTCCATGAAAATCTTAACGCTTCCCTAGGAGCACACCACGATCATAATTAGTTGCAGCAACTTGATTATGACTAACAAAGGCACATTTATGTTTTCTCAACTTAATGGCAACATGTGTGCTATTAGGGTTTTGCCAAGTTCTGGTAGAATTTGTAAACAATACCTAGAAAAACTTTGAAACGTTCCGAAAAATCTCAATGAAGTATGAAAAAAACAAACATATATTCAAGAAATTCTCAGGGTATCTGAAATCTCAGTTCTTCATGGAAGAACCCTTGAGAAATCTCGAACATGTTTTAGACGTTTAAGAGGATTTGGAACCTATCCCTAAAGAAATTCAATAATGTTCCAAATAAGTTCCAAATAGCACGTATCTTCAAGCTGCTTTGGTGAGATCTTTCCTTTAACATTTTTATATGGTCCGCTTGTTGTTTTTCAGGTTTCCCTGGTACTTTTTCAATATTATTTCTAATTTTTTTCAAGCGAATCTGAACAGTCAGTATTGTACCCAAGTAGGAAACGATGATCATTGCAGCAACTTCATTATGACTCAATTGAGTCACAAAGCAGTCACATCAACTGATTTGTTGCTACTAGGGTAGTTGACATGAACCATGATGGAGGATCATTCCTTGAAGTGTCCTCTGAAACTTTGAAGAAATTGACGATGCCGGTGGTGTTGTGGTGGGCGTGTTTGCCTCGCGCCCCCGTTGGTCTGGTCTCAATTCCAGTCGGGACGAAAATCAAGGTTCATAACAATACAAATCATATTTGAGAAACTTAGAGACTTCCTAGAAAAAAAAAATCTCCTATAGTCAGGTAGAAACTTCCCGGAAGTATTGGGAGCAAGCAGTTCATGCAAGAAGAGCCTTCGAAAATTCATTACCGAAGTTCAAGATCTTACTTGCCAGAATTTCAAGACAGAACTTCCCCAAGAATCAGGAGAGGACTTATCAGAGCTTCAGGAAGAAGTTGAGAGGAGAGGCCTTCTCTAAAGTTTGGAAATTTTCAGAGGTTTTGGAGTTCTTCCCAGAAATTCAAGATTGAACTTCCCAGAAGTTCAGAAAAAAAACTTCCCCAAATTTCAGACGGGAGCTAACCAAGAGCTAACTTATAATTTTTCAAAAAATCTGGAAAAAAAATCCTCAGAACGATGCGTCATAGAAGTTGAGGAAAGAACTTCTCTCAAGTTCAGGAAATAACTTCCCAGAAGTTTCGGAAGAAACTTCTCGAAATGTTAGTTGGAGCTTCCTAGAAGTGCTTTGCAGCTTTTCCAAAGCTCATAGGAGAACATTCTGCATTTCAGAATACGGATTACTCAAAATTCTTAAGGGAGAAAAGAATGAAACTTCCCAGGAGCATTGGGGGGGGGCGGCTTCTTCCTTCTAATTTGAGCACGAATTTCCCAATAGTTCCGGATCAAACTTCCCCAAAGTTCTGGAGAAAACTTCCCAGAAGTTCAGAAGAAGTTTGGAAAGAATAAGCTCAGGAAAAAACTTCCCCGAATTTCAGAAAGAAACCTTCCAGAGAGGGCACTACCTGTAGGGTCAAGAAGGAATTTAAAAAAAAATCAGTAAAGAACTCCTCAGAGGTTCACAAGAGGACTTCTCAGAAACTGCGAAGAGTTCAGTTGGAACTACCCAGAAGTGCTAGAGAGCTTCCCTAAGGTTCCGAATCAAACATTCCAGCATTTTAGAATGAGAACTGCCTGTAGGTTCACAAAATCTCAGAAGTTATGGTAGATTTTTTGATAAAATCAGTGAAGAAACTTTCCAGAAGTATAGGGGGATCTTCCACTAGTTCGAAGACTTCTCAGATACTTCAGGAACAAACTTCCTCTCAGGACAGCAATCTCTGAAGTTCAGAAGAGATTATTTTGGCAGTTCAGAAAAGGTAGTTCAGAAGTTCATGAGAAATTTTGTCTGAAGTTCAGGAAGAAACTTCCCAGAATAAAGCAAAGAGCCTTGCAGAAGATCAAGAGAGAGTTTCCTTGAAATTTAGGAGAAAATCACTGACCAACCGAAGAAGCGGTCTATACATAAATCATTCCTATGACCATAATGATATTGATGACCATGAGTGATGATGACTTGCAGACATTTCAAATTTTTATCACAGACATTTGATAAAAAAAAATGTGGCATCCCTGGTATCGCCTTTTACTTTTCGCCATGTTTATGTTTTGATTTAAATTACGCCTTTCACTTTGTCAACAATCAATATGGCGTAAACCGTAAAGTAAATTTTTGTGATAGTGAAATAACCCTACACCCTTTGCGGAAACAACATTTAATGAAGAAAATCAAAGCACAATCAGGACAAAAAGTTCAAAATTCATGATTTAGTGGTAATAATGATGCAGCGCATTGAAAAATCATTTTGTTTACATTTTGCATGAATGCCCTAATCGCAAATTGCTCCGGAAATATTTCAGCAAAACTCATTCTGAATACAGAACCATAAACGCACCAGCTCTATTAACTTTTCATTCATTTAGTTGTGAACGTAGCAAGGCTTGCAACCGGTTCAGCTATTTAACATAAAAATTCAAGTGCAAAGATTCAAATTTAGTTGCATATTCCAACGAAATGATTTTTCTTAAACGAATCTAATTCTGTGAACGGTCAAGAAGGTACATATTAAGCCTAATTAAAAGTCATAAACGATATTCTTCTTCCTCAAGCAGTGCTCGGAAAATGACAGAAATTTATAATAAATCCTCTGAGTAACAACATCATCAAACAAATAGTTATTCGACGACACGGGAAACGCAAATGACAACCCCGTGAAAACTAATCTAGTAACAGCAAAACCGAAATAACTCAGTAAGTTACTAACCCATGGAGTCGCACCCATTTTTCATAGTCTCCCATAAAAACAAATCACCCGAATTATGTTCATATTTATCATCAAACAGTCGCTACCAAAAACATTACACACTGTCAAACCAATCCAAACTTCCAACCAGTCGTAGGAAGAAATAGAAAACTTGGCGCGCAAAGTGCGACGTAAATTTTGTAAACAATAACAAAGCAAGCCAACCCAACCATGGGCAGCCATGTTTTGCTTTTCCTTGCACCTTCGACGATAGAAAGTCGTCACCAATACCAAGCGAACCATCGAAACTGATGGAAGCGAGAAATCTATGCTACAGCTTGAAACATTTTTTATGCTGACGATGATGATTGCCGAGCCCAGAGCAGTATTGTATCTATTTTTCCCTCCCGTTCTCTCACTCTCTCTCTCACACACACACACACGCACACATTCTCAGCAGGATGTGAGTTTTTCACCGCTGATGGAAACGAAAACAGAAACTGCTGTTCGCGCGGGAATCGGACTCTATACTTAGGCCGATGGTATAGTACACGCGTTGCGGCGCGAAGCGAAGCGTTGCGGAAAAGCGAATTGATCAAAAGCGAAGCGCAACGCGAGCTATGATATAGTGAACGCGTTTTTTCACGCGTTTGGTTGCATGGTGTTTTGTTGTTTTTCGCAGTGTTCAATATGGATTCGTCAGACGAAGAATATTTTGCCTCCCCGGGAACAATTGATTTTATTTTTAATAAAAAAGGGAATTCGCTGTGCATCCGATTAACCATAACAAAAGAAACGATGTACAGTAAATCTGAAGGGTGCAATTATGACTTCAAAGTACGCACTTTGCTTGAACACTGGAATTATTCATAAAAGGCCTAAAACGGTTTTATACAAAAATGCCTAAAATGGTTGTATGTCATGAAGTGAATACATTTTAGGTATTTTGCAGCATGTAAAAGAGATTAGAAACAATGCATTTTTTCAAAGGTGATTGTGTAAAGGAACTACCCCAGTAACCACAAGCATTATACTCAACCCAAAATCAACATCGGTAATGCGGGATCGCATCAATTCAACAGTTCTCAAGTAATAAAGCGTTATATAAGCTTGAAAAAGGAGTGATGCATTACCAATGCTATAATGCTACTTTAGCCATGTCTTATGGCATTACAAAAGATATAACTTTAGCTCGATCTTAGTGGGGCCCTTTTCAGCTTTAATCAAACTTCAATGATGCACTAGACGTAATACATATGCCCTATATATGCATGCTATTATAGCCTCGTGGTTATTTGGGTACTCACTTTATGAAATGAAGATGGATAAGAAACTTAGCACCAACATCTCAAAACTTTGGATCTCTGCTCCACATGCAAATAAAATACATCATAAGAACATGTTTCTTCTTGCTGGGATTGATGATTTGCAGGAGAAAGTTTTCATTTCCGGTTATAGTATCAATAAATAAAGATCAATCTAAATTATCTAATTAGTGCCTTGTAGCCTGTCCATGATACTTGATGCTGGTTTGGCTTGCAAGAACCCTTTCTGTGTTTTTACTATCAATTTTGTTCCGGCAAAGGCAGTCAATTAGAACAAATCGATGTTTCCACTTTGATGATGGCCTTGTTTTTATGTATTTTTTCTGCATGACACTGAATAAGAAAAGAACTTAAAAGTATTCATTTTTTGGTATTAAGGCATTTTTTGACGTATGGGAGGTTGTTTATTAAAATGCATAGAATGTAGTCAAAAATTACTACCTCAGAATAACCGTGTAGAGAAATTCATCGGCTCTCGGTTTTGGTAAACTTTTGTGATTTTGTCCCGCAACACCTTTTTCGCAAAAACTGCATAAATGAAATTTTCCGCATCCATACCCATTTTGTCGATCACCGTCAGCAGAATAACAACAAAACTGCCCAGCCGAAAAACCTCTAGCGTTTACGCGCGTCAAAACACCACTCGGGCTGCTTAGACGCGTTTGACGGCCGGTTCGCACCGCATCGCGTCGCGTTGGCTATACCAGGTTTACGCGGTACGCATATATTTTCATCAAAAGTGCTTTGACTCGAACGCGTTCGCTCGCGTGAACGCTTCAAAACGCTTCCACTATACCATCAGCCTTATGTGCCTACAATTTTGCATCCGCACCCACCCGGCTCGGCACGGGGGAAGGGGCGCGCGGCGGGAGAGAAATGTGAGCATAGAAAACATAAATTTCCTCTACCCCGTTCAACCGGACCAACATTCGCATCGCGTTTTATGTTGCTGCTGCCGCTGCTTCTTCGCTCTTCTGAACCCGGACCGGTCACGGATCTTTTTCCTCGCCTGCTGCTGCTGGCCCCCTTTTTTCTCCGACCGCCGCCGCGCGGCCGCAAATCTTCTCCGTTCATGGCGGTTGTAGAAAGTCGTGAAAAAGGGATACAGTTTCAGCCGGGAACGAACGGAGCGCTGGCAGCGAGCAGGGCAATGTTATGATTCTCGACACTCGTCGGCCAGAAGCAGGTCGCTGGCAATGTGTTGGAGGGAAGCACTGTTTACATATTGATAATAATTAAAGAGCTGTGCATGTAGAGGTGTAGATGCTGCCGAGTGCGGGTAGAAATGGCAGGTGGGAGTAGGGGGAGATGGAGGCTTGGCCGCATAGAAATCTAGCATAGAGAGAAAGCAAAACATAGCGAGGCACACATAGCGGTAGATGATCGTTTGCCAGTTGGGGTGTGCGTTGGTGTGAGTGTGCGGAGAGAGAGCGCACAGGATGGATCCGATTTGTGCTGCTGCTAGCACAGACGTACGTTTGATTGTTTTGATTGCGATGAAAACAGCGAAAAACAAAGAAAAGTGCCTTTGCTTGGGCCACTATGCCTATTTGGTGCCTACTGAGTTTGCTACTAAGAAGGTGAACTTTTCTGAATTTATTCGCTCGGTTGTGGACTGAATATTGATGTCGTGAGCTCGTGAGATTTGCTCGAGCGCCACTATTGCGTTCGGGTTTTTTGCACGTACTCTTTTGTTTACGATTCGAAAAAAAAATATTAATGAGTCATTAAAGGAGGTACGATAAGCGATTTAAGTGACAGATGACGTTTTCGTAAATGTCTTCCGTTATAATGCTAGCCGGATTGAACGAAAACCTTGGCCAATTGTTTGAGATTGAGTGTTTACAAAACGACTCATGCAATCTCGCTTTGTTGCATGTTGCAGCCTTATTTTGGTTTCTGATTTTGAAATATCGATCTGCGAGGGCACAAAAATACAGACTCTGTACTTCTCACGTGACCTTGTGCTAGTACGTGGTGGCTTCAAATGGCTTTAATTGTTGCCATTTGTAAATTTAAGTACGTTAACAAGCCATGAGAGGAAGTTTTGCCTGTAAAATGGATTATTAGTATACCAACCAACAAGCATTGGCGATGAGAATTTTTTTAAAGAAGTGTGGAAGAAATATCTCCGGAGTTTGGAACAAATATTTTACCAGTCCTGGTGGAATTGCATTCTCGAAAAACTCGCAGTTACAAAAAACAACGCAGCTGCTAAAGCAGTTAGAAGCGACGGAATTGAGGACGGTGATTTGCAGTCAAGCCAGCAACGATCGGATGAAACAAGGCGCCTTAGAACCATAGTGACTTTCTGATTGAGACGTTGCACAGTGGGCAAAAATGGATCCAAAATCCCATTAATTTAGACGGCGCAGGGTAGGAGCCCTGAAAAATAGCTTATCTTATGAGAAAAAATGCGGGAAATCCAATGGTGTTGGTTTCATTTAGGGTTGACCACAGTAAGTGTCCCATTTTGCCCATTTCTCCCCTCCTTTTGGATGCTAACTAGAATTATTACTCAAAAACTAAACTTGGTGCAACTATATCGAACCCAAATGCACTGTAAATTTGCAAAACAAGCTGAACAAACTGTAGGGAACAAATTTTACTTTGATCGGATGCCAGGAAGTGGTCCATTTTACCCGATTTTCCCTTACACATGCATAAACTCATATACCATGTGGCTCGGAAGATTGGCGCCAGTAACCTTGCTCTCACTGGCACTATACTTATGTGAAAATGTCCGATGAATCGAATGGTGATAGTTTCGTTTAGGATTGACCTCAATAAATGGTCCATTTTACCCGATATCCCCCTATAATTTTATAACCTCATATACCATGCCGTTTTGAAGATTGGCGCTAGTAATATTGCTCTTACTTGCACTGTTTTTACGTAAAAATATCCGAAAAATCTAATGGTGATAGTTTCGTTCAGGGTTGAACACAGTAAATTGTCCATTTTACCGGAATTCCCCTCACAATTTAATAATATCATTTAAATCATGCTGTTTTGATGATCGGCGCTAGTAATATTGCTCTCACTTGCACTGTTCTTACGTAAAAATGTCCGGAAAATCGAATGGTGATAGTTTCGTCTAGGGTTGACCACAGTAAGTTGTCCATTTTACCCGATTTCCCCTCATAATTTAATAATATCATTTAAATCATGCTGTTTTGAAAATAGGCGCCAGTAATATTACTCTTACTTGCACTGTTCTTATGTAAAACTGTCTGGAGAATCGAATACTGATGGTTTTGTTTAACCTTGCCAACAGAAAATTGTCCATTTTACCCGATTTCTCCTCATACTTGAAAAAGACCATGTACCATGCGGTTGTGCAAATTTGCGCCAGCAATATTACTCTCACTTGCAATTTATCTTTGTAAAAATGTCCGGAAAATCGAATGATGATAGTTTCGTTTAGCGTTGACCTCAGTGAATTGTCCATTTTACCCGAATTTCCTTCATAATTTAATTATCTCATATATATCATGCTGTTCTGAAGATCGGCGTTAGTAACATTGCTCTCACTTGCACTGTACTTATGTAAAAATATCCGGAGAATCGAATGACGATGGTTTCGTTTAGGGTTGACTTCTGCTTCGCCGTCTAAATTAATGGGATTTTGGATCCATTTTTGCCCACTGTGCGTTGTCAAACAGAATCACAAGATTTTGCCAATTGGCAACCTATTTTCTGAAGTTCAAACCTAGATTCGCAAACTTTCAACCCTCTGTGATGAAAACTTATTACACCACAGACATTGAACAATTTTGAAAATTGTAGAAAAAATGCATTTCAAACAAATGGAATTTTCTCAGCCAATAATGGTCAAATTTTGGAATTTATTAAACCTTTGAAAAGGTAATTGTCTAAACGTTCAAATGAGTATGTTGTTGAGGTTACACATTTAATTTGATGAGTTTGATGGTTCTGATAGCGGAGACATTTGTAATCGGTTTGCACGATTTTTCCAAAATATTTATAAGAAATCCAACGATATTCTTGACCTCAACTATTTTTCCTATCTCCCTGAGCATCAAAATGACGTATCAGTTGAAAACATCACTGTTCAAGAAATTTTAATGGCACTTAAAGGTCTTGATGCTGGAAAAGGACCTGGTCCAGATGGGATACCTCCTGTACTATTGAAAGAACTAGCAACTTCTTTTGTTAAACCTCTGTTTTGGCTCTTTAATCTATCACTTCAATCAGGCGCCTTTCCACTATTCTGGAAAAAAAATCATTTTTAATACCTGTCTTTAAATCTGGCAAACGATCAGACATTAAAAATTATAGAGGAATCGCAATCATTACAAGCATTCCTAAAATGTTTGAAGCGATTGTAAATCAAAAATTATTCAACCAGGTAAAAATCGGATTTCAAATAATCAACATGGTTTTTTCAAAGGCAGATCAACATCTACTAATATATTGGAATTTGTAGAATTTTCTTTAGGTGCAATGGATAGAGGAAATTTTGTGGAAGCTTTATATACTGACTTCAGCAAAGCGTTTGATAGAGTTGACATTCCATTGCTACATTTCAAACTTAAGCGAGTAGGTTTAACCAGGACACTATTCAAATGGATCGAATCTTATCTGACAGATAGAACACAGGAGGTACGTTTCAAAGGAAAGATCTCTAGATCAGTTAATGTCACCTCAGGAGTTCCACAGGGATCTCATTTAGGTTCTTTTTGATTTATTCTTTTTGTCGATGATGTTAATCTTGTATTAAATCATCTTAACGTTATTATCTATGCTGATGATATGAAACTGTATATGGAAATCTGTAGTGAGTTTGATTTGCAACATTTTCAGAGTGAAATTTGATATCTTATACAAATGGTGTGCTAAAAGTCTGCCTGATATTAATATAAAAAAGTGTAACATCATATCATATTCAAGAAAACTTACTCAACATGATTTCACGTATAAACTAGGAAATCAGTTAATTGAAAGATGCTACAAAATTAGAGACTTAGGAGTGATTCTTGATTCTAAACTGACCTTTGTAGATCATTTTAATGCAACAATTCTCAAAGCAAATAATATGTTAGGATTAAGCGGCAATAAGAAAAAAATTGACTGCAAGGGTTGTACCTCATAGCACAGAGAACAGACATCCAAACTAGAATATATTTCTCAAAAAAACTTGTGTGAGGATTCAAATTAAAATACGTTAAAACACTATTGCCATCTCTCGGGCTGTGGCCACTTACGATTTTTAATCGAACATGGGTAAGATTTGTTGACCGTGCGGTGAGCGAACTGAACTGCCAAAAAAATTTAGTTCATGAATAAGATTTCAAGCTGGTCAATGGGTGGCGATGCCAGCGCCGCCACGCTATTGCCAGTTCATTACGATTATGAAATGGCCGATAAATTTCTTACACAGTTTTTGAATTTGACTTGGATGTCAGTTCTCTGTGCTCATAGATACTAACTTTATATAAATGTAAATATAAATGAATAAATGTTAATGTATATGTAGTCTACAATGATGTAGAAGGAGATGTTTGCTCATCACCATGAGGCACCAAGAGTGAACATTAATGTTTTTGGCTAGAATTAAAGATGTGAAGAGTAAGTGTTGAAAGTTCCGTCAGAGTGCGGCAGGTAGGAAAATCTAACAGATGTTTTTTTTTAAACTGAGCGAAAGGGCATGTATCCAATGGTACTCGAACCATGGACGTCAATATACATACATGCCCTTTCGCTCAATTTTCAAAAAAACATCTGTTAGATTTTCCTACCTGCCGCACTCTGACGGAACTTTCAACACTTTCTCTTCACATCTTTCATTCTAGCCAGAAACATTAATGTACACTCTTGGTGCCTCATGGTGATGAGCGAAGTAAAGCCGTTGGCCCCGGAAAATAAATATATAAAAAAAAAGCTCACGAGTTGATAATCCACATGACGTCTTTATTCGAGCTAGGAACTCATCTGATCCTTTGATAAATTCAATAAATCTAGGTAATAGAATGCGAAAGCAGATTTTCCCACAATCAAGAAAGACTGTATTCGATGAAATTTAGACACACGCAATTGTTCGTAACTTTTTAGCGTGTGGGTAAAAATTATTGAAATTTTAACTGAATGTATTTCATTGTGTTGTGTCAATTGTGTGATGAGTTTCGTGAAAATCGGTCGCGTGATTTCAGTGATGGCTTTGAATGAAGAAATAGTGCGCCAACAAATTTTGAGCACTCACTTCCCAAAAAAAAACCCAAACGCTTCTCATCGATGGATCGGAAAACAGCTCGGAATCGCACATTCAACCGTATCTCATGTGATCAAAACGTTCAAGGACCGTAAGACAACCAATCGGAAAAATGGTAGTGGCAAAAAACGTGGCACATCAAATGCGGAGAAGGCCAGGATGGTATTGAACCAATTTAAGCGTTATCCCAACATTCCGATCAGGTATGTTGCGAAAAAGGCGAAAGTTTCAGTTTGTTTTGAGAAAACAATGAAACGTTCTGGATTACATGTGTACACCGAACCGGAGCGATAAACAGAACTCGGTGGCCAAAACTCGTGCAAGAAAACTGTACAGAGAGTGGCTCACAAAACCGTTCTGCATTGTGATGGACGATGAGACACCAAACAAATGAGTCAGCCCTTCATCACCTCTGGGACCGTCAACGGACAAATCTACAAGGACGAATGCCTCCAAAAACGACTTCTGCCCTTCTTGAGATCTCACGATGGCACGACACTGTTTTGGCCGGATTTGGCATCTTGCCACTAAGCCCGGCCCGTCTTAAACTGGTACAAAGATATTAATGTAGTTTTTGTACCAAAAGACGTCAACCCTCCAAACACTCCGGAACTTCGTCCAATTGAAAAATTTTGGGCAATCATTAAGGCAAAACTTGTTAAAACTCCAAAACTGATAGAAAATGAACTTGAACTAAAGAAAGTGTGGTTAAAAGTAAGTAAACAAGTCGGTCCTATCATTGTCCAAAATTTGATGAAAGGGGTCAAGGCATTTGGGTTGGGAGAAGAGGTTCAATAAACCAATGATGTCAAAACTTAACCATTTAGTAGTACTTTATTTCCAGAAAGTTTTTGGTGACCTATTTTGTGTGTCCGAATTTTATCGAATAAAGTCTTTATGCAACTAGCGATTCAAAATTGGTTCACAGTTGTATCCGAAGTATACCTTGAAGCCAGCACCTTGCAATAATTCTTGCGCTTTTCTGTGCCTTTCGATACTAATATCTTTGTTGTCGTTTTAATCCACTATTTTGACACAATAGTTAAGGGTGTATTAGTGAGAGTTACGTTATTATGGGCGAATCATTAAGCTTAGGACCGGTGTGCTAGTACTTTCTGAGCCAAGAGAATTTTTCTTTTTCTTAATGACTATCGACCCGCTATTATCACTTTAATATCCAGGTGTTGTAAAATCACTTTTAATATTCGAAAACCTTGACAGCTCTGACATTCTAAACACTGAAGGCAATGCACAAGACGAATTAATGGATGATGTTGAACAACTGGATGATTATTTTGCTCTTGATGAACATATAAAATATGAGTAGAATTGCTTGTGAATTTGATTTAGTCTTAAGCGGAAGTTAATAAATAAAATTTATTATTTCAATTTATCAATGAAAATTTATTATTTCAATTTATCAATGAAAATCATGTTTAATTTTGTAGTATATTCATCCCTGATGTATAAAAAATGGAGACAAAGCATCAACTTAGTTAAAAATGTTGATAGGTGTCCCGTAAAAGTAATGAAAATCTATTAAAATATAATCCGTTCGTCTAGTTTGAATGATTTATTTGTACGGAAAAAATATTTCCAGGAGGGGGGAGTCAAATATGTAATTTTGTGTGGGGGGAGGGGGGAGGTTTGGTAGTCAAATAATTCTTTACCAAAATACCTGATTGATAAAACAATACTCTTATACAACATATCTAAAAAAATGTGGGGGGGTCAGACCTTGTCCAGGAGGGGAGGGGGGACTTCCACCTCCACCTATCCTATTTAATCTTATGCACAGCAACCATATTCTAGTTTTGATATGCATTTGAACTGCCCCTAAAATTAAAAACAAACGTTCAAGTTTATTGTTCAGGAATACGTAGCTCATTACTAGGTTAAATACTAGTTACACCGTCCGGATGCGAAAAAAAAACATAAATATGACTAATTTAATACTAAACTTACTAGAATACTATTAAAAAATGCGGACACTCCTAAAACATATTTTTGGCCACCACTTTTTATGGAGCCGCCCCATAGTGCAAGGTACTACTCTTACTGTTCAATCTCAAAACTGAGGCTCTCGAGATACACCTGACCCACATACTTCTGGAGAAGTCGAAGGAGGACGATTTCGACGAAATCATCAAGACGTTGATGTCCATCTTTGGAAGGTACACATTAGAGTGATTTAAAGTATCGATTTGAAATCGATTAAAGTAGCCCTGATAATCAGAGGTGCGACGTTTGGCATATGGATGTTTAGCCGAATGGACGTTTGACCGAATGGATGTTTGACCGAATGGACGTTTGGCCGAAAATTGTCTATTAGCATAAATGTATTGCTGAGAAAAGGAAATAAGAATCAAAAAAAGTATTTTCAAACGAATTAGATCTAAACAAGGAAGTAAGGAACCAAATAAACATTCTCGAACGCATTAGATAGCATCCCGATATTCTTGACTTATTACACTTACAGTTTATCGATATATGTGCGCATTTGCAGTAATAAGTATCAATTCACTAAAAAACGAAATTTGTGTGTTCAAAAATGCAAAAAATGGTATCCTGACATTTGCCCATCTACATGAGAAGTATCAATATGTTTTGATAAAATCGTAGACCTGATTTTAGGTGTCCATAGATATTATGTGACAGAATGGGTCATTATTTTTTACAATCTTGAATATGCAGTTCTTTCGAAAGATACCTTCTTTTGATTCTTTTCCCATGGACCTTCTATGACGATACATATTCCTGTATCTGAAAGCAAACGTCTGAATCAAGCCGAGTTTATTATTCTTTATGAAAATGTTCCTTCTTTCAAACATAGGCAGTTCTTTGGAGTTTTACAGATCAACGAAATAAAGCACTGCATATTTGACGAAGCATGCTCCTGTATCCAAGCGCGAACTTATGATTCAAGGGCTTGCCCGGTATAAAACTGTAATGTGAGATACTTATAAAGTATCTTCTCCCTCCATTCGGCCAAACGTCCATTCGGCCAAACATCCGTATGACAAACGTCCTTATGCCAAACGGGGTAGCATCCTGATAATCTGTGTCGCTCTACAGGGAGTCCGCATATATACCGTACAACAAATTGGTGTTAAAACTATCTTTTATTATGTAGAAGGAGATGTTCGCTCATCACCATGAGGCACCGAGAGTGAACAACAATGTTTTTGGCTAGAATTAAAGATATGAAGAGAAAGTTTTGATAGTTCCGCTAGTGTGCGGCAGGCTTGGAAATTTAACAGATGTTTTATGAAAATTGAGCGAAAGGGCATGTGTACAGTAGTACTCGAACCAACGACATTTTGCCTAACATCCCACTGCGGGTGTGGGGATGTTAGGCAAAAATGTCGTTGGTTCGAGTACCACTGTACACATGCCCTTTTCGCTCAATTTTCATAAAACATCTGTTAAATTTCCAAGCCTGCCGCACACAAGCGGAACTATCAAAACTTTCTCTTCATATCTTTAATTCTAACCAAAAACATTGTTGTTCACTCTCGGTGCCTCATGGTGATGAGCGAACATCTCCTTCTACATCATAATCGTTACTCCTCGCACGGAGAATATATAACATAACAATTAATGTATATCTTTTATTGTTGGATTAAAAAATAAATATGTATTGTTTGTTATAGCGATGTTTGCAAATTAAAAGTTTTATTTGTTCATTTCAAAATGACCGCCTTCAAACTTTTCGGGAAGCTATCTACGATGGTCGCAAGTTCTTCGACAGATGTTTGTTCCCAAAACTTGGAAAAGAGACGATTTTAGATGTGTTTAGATGTTGATTTATGTGATATACTGCAGGCTCTTGACTCCAAGGCGGACCATACCGAATAGTCAATCGGATTCAAATCCGCTTGGGAAATAGTCTTCTTTACTCCATGGGCCAGCGCCCAGTCTTGTTGAAAAATCTACTCATTTTTGCCAAAATGCTGCGATGCCCAAGAAGCTAGTGTGTCAGTATGTAGCTTCTGATATACCGCTTGATTCACTTTCACCCCTTTGTCGGTGAAGTTCAAAGGGTTTTTGCCGGTATTAGTTATTCCGGCCCCAACCATGACAGAGAGGATCAATGCGAGATGATTCAAATCGTCGTGGATTATGGCGCCAACAGAAGATATTGAATTTTTCAGTGATTTCGCCAACTTTCGGATGGAAATCGAAGAATTTCGCTTGATTCGTCGCCGGATAATCTATCGCATTCGTGAAATCCGAACGGTGCGCTTTTTTCCTCTAGCTATGCGGTAATCTAGCGTTCAAAGCTGTTGATATAATTTTATTGCATCACTCACTGTAGATTTAGCCATACTAAGGATCTTTGCAATCACTGAAACAGTTTTTCTTTTTCGAAAAAGTTCCATTACACCTGCGCGCATTCGGCTTAGTTTTCAATGAATTGGAAATCATAATTGTACCCAACTTACTGTGCATGAAGACAATGGCTCAAGATGTTAAACCCTGTAGGTATGCTCAGTTTAATCCGCTTGATTGTATTGAGGAATGCCGACAAAGTTTTGTATGGATAATTTGCAGACACCCTGTACTCCTGGAGAAGCCGAAGTAGGCCGATTTCGACGAAACCAACAAGACAATTACTCCATCTATGAAAGATTCACATTACAGGGTCCGGCCATTGAACTGCTACATTACTTCAACTGTCAATATTAGATAACACACCAAACTGTATTGGACGACCTCTCGTCGCTTTGTTTACATTGTATCTTGGCTGTCAGTGGATGCAATGATCGCATTAAAAAAACGACTATTTTCGAATGTATGGTAAAAGAGAAGAGAAAAAGATAATTTAACAAACCAAATTGCTAGAAATTAGAAGAAAAATTAGTATCTTCCATTTAAATTCCAACTACCTTTGCTTATCTTCGACAGATACGCGTATTTCGTCTACAATGTGCAGACTTCTTCAGTGTCTCGTACTAATAACTCGACTTGGACCTGGTTGACAAGTCGCTAGACGTACTGACGACCACAGGGCAACAGTATCGGTGATGGTTTAGGCCGGAAGCACCCATGATGACCGGACTTATTTTTGTCCCTGAAGGAGTGAAGATCAGCCAAAATACACTTCGAGAACTAAAGCCCGATTCAAAGTGTATTTGGACGCATTCAAATGATCATAACTCAAGAATTAAACAACATAAACGATTAATCAAAACGTCAACCAAGAGGGTACTAATTCAACATTCAAACGATATATAACATGTTATTACAAAATGAATCCTAGAGAGTTTGAGCTGTTTAGTGAAATACCTGTAACTACACAGAAAAAAATAATTAATTTTATCAAGCGCGTAAAATTTCCCCTCGTGTAATTCCAAGCCAAAGGAGCGTAAACAACGATATTGTTTGCAATCTTTCATACAACAGGCTTGATTCAGGCGTTATCTGGCTTAAATTTACATGAAATATCCCATTATGTTCTGCCAAATCTTGCATTCCCTTTATGTGAATTAGATAACGCAGAAAATTCAATGTTTCTTTTTATCTGTGTGCATTTGTCACTTTGTTACCGCATCCTCGAAGTTTTCGCTTGACAATTGGCCATTATTTTTCGATCGGTCTAAGCTCAGGGCAATTCGAAGGATTACTCTCTTTGGCGACGAAATTAACATAGTTGGCAACATAGCATTCTAGCACCTCCTTAGAGTAGTGGCAGCTGGCTACATCCGGCCAAAACATAAGGTTGGTCTTGTGTTGAGGAATGAAGGGAAAAATCCGCTTATTCAGGCACTCTTTAATGTAAACCTACGACGTCCTTGTTGGGGATGTGATGAAAACCTTTGTTCTAAAGCCACAACTGCAGATTCCTTGCCAAATCATTAGTTTTTTAGAAAACTTATCAGCAAAAACAAGTTTATACCTGGAAGGGACATCTCCACGATCAGTTGTCAGGAAAAGTTTTTATCCGGGGATTTGTTTATAATCCATTTTGACACATGTTTCGTCATCAATTAAAATACAGCTATCAAATTTCGTCAAAATTCGTTTCTTAGAGTACTCGTGCTCGCTTTTTGGCCACTGAATTTTGTTTCAGGGAGCGATTCGGATGTTTACTGGCACAAATAGACTTATATCCATCTCTTGAAAGGATGTTACGCAAGTTGGAAAAGTTGGAATCGTATTTCTTTGCCAAATCACGTATGGAGACACCTGTGTTGCCTTTCACATGCCTCAACACCGTTCTCCTCAGCTCTTTGTCCCTAGTGCCACTTTTATGATAGACGCGGTGTGCTCTATCCACAATCAGAGTATCCTTGTAAAGTTTGATTACAAGACACACCGTTGACTTTGGAAATTTTAACACTTTTGCTATTCTTGAGGTAGACTACGAAGGATTCTCTAGATGTTTGTACACAATTAATTTTCTTTTCTCAAGTTCCATGATCCGAAATTTCGAGAAGCGTCGATCAATCGAGAAAACCTATTCATAATTTTTTTTTCATCAATAAAACATCAACAAATGCCAGTCAAACGTTTTTTGTTCCAACCACCAGGGACGCGGTAGTGTATTAAACCGTGCGTCCAGATTTACTTTGAATCGAACTTTATTCTTCTGAATGCTATGTTGTTTCGTTCCATAGAATTTCCAAGTATTGTGAAGTAGTTTTAAATTATTTTTGTCCCTCGTGTCTATGATGCATTGTCTAAACTTTCAAGCTCATGATGGATGCGCAGGTTCGTCTGCAGTTACGGCAGGAGCCCAGTCTGCAAACATGCAGACATTGCAAATAGAATTGTTATTATCATTTTATATTATCACATATCTTCACAATATTTTTAATGTGATTTTCAGCTTTGCATTTATGCATCTCTATAAGTCTTAGCCCACCTTGATAAGATATTCCAGTTATTTCAGAAATCATCAAACCGGACTTTTCAAATGTAACTAGAATGAAAGAAAACTATTTAGAACATGTATTATAAAAAGATCAATCCTAGAGGGTTTGAGCTGTTTAGTGGAATATCTGTAACTAGAAATTAGAAGAAAAAATAGTATTTTCCATTTAATTCCAACTACCTTTGCTTATCTTGACAGATACGCGTATTTCGTCTACAATGTGCAGACTTCTTCAGTGTCTCGTACTAATAACTCGACTTATTATAGTCGAATTATTAGTACGAGACACCATAATAACAAGCAAAATTACACTGCAAAAATATGTGCTAATAAGCTTCAAACCAAGAGCTGGTAAAATGTCTTGTACCAAAATGGATAACGAATCATATGTGCTCGAAGACTTTCAACAGCTTTCCGGTCTGGGTTTTTACACCGCAATGCAAAGGAACGCCGTTGCCGAGTATTTTCGGACAAAGAAGCTGTCTTAATTCCCTAAGAAATATTTGGTTAGGCAGACCACATAAAGTTGTGGTCAAAAATCGAAAAGCTTCGCTTCTAACCGCACTATCAACAAGAATGTGCGAGAAAAATGCAAAAGCTATTGCTACCATTTATAAGAAGCCAAGATTCTCCAACCTGATTTGGCCTCTTATCACGATGCAAAATCCGTCCTGGAATAGTATAAGGCACAAGAGGTCAAATATACGCCACAAATAGCCAATCCTTCTAATTGTCCAGAACATCTCCGGCTCCTCACCAGGTGTGGAGTTATGAACCCCCAGGTAATCGAAAACTTTGAAAAGCTTTTGATTGTTATTTTTGTATTCTCCCCAGCGCGGAAGTAACGATCTTTGATGAAGTTTTTTCAGAAGCAGATAATTTATCATCTCCATGCAAAGCGCTAGGAGTTAAAATTACTGTCCGCTCCTAGCGCTTTGCATGGAGATGATAAATTATCTGCTTCTGAAAAAACTTTGAAAAGCTTCTCGAGTTGAATCCTAAAACTCACTTCATGACTTTGTACCATTTGTACATAACACAGGATGTCAGCCCTTTGCAGAATATTTCCAATCGTGTTTGCTACTCCGACTTTGGCAGTTCGGTTCATTTTGATTTATCCATGCTTCCAACTTAATGGAATCCCAGAGCATCATCGTCCTACAATTGCTCCGGTAATATTTGCTGCAAAGTTTGGCCAAGTTGATTCCACTGAATCGTTCGTCACTGACGGAACTTTGATAGCTGAGTCAGCAGGCTTTGGTATATTTAATGAAATTTATAGCGCCAATCGCAAACTTCAAGCTCCTTGTTCCGTGTATGTCGCTGAATTAGCGACAATACACTTTACACTAGAAATTGTTGCCTCATTAACACCGGATCAGTATTTCATTTTCACGGATAGTCTCAGTTCTATAGAGGCTATTCGCTCCTTGAGGCCGGTAAAGCACTCCTCGTATTTTCTCATGCTTCTAAGTGCTTTTTATTCGCGTTATTTTATCATCACCTTTGTATGGGTGCTATCTCATTGTTCAATTCCGAACAATGAGAAAACGTACTCGCTTGCAAAGGTGGGCGCTATGGAAGGCGATATTTGTGATCAATGAATTTTTTACTATTTTTCGTCACAACAGGCACAACAGCTGGCTCATTTATACCGGGTTGGGCTGAAGGACAGCAATCTCTGTGAGTGTGGACAAGGCTATCAGGACGCAGATCACGTTATTTGGTCTTGTGCTGAGCATCGTGGAGTCAGATCGGAGCTTTATGATTCCCTTCGGGCTCGAGGTAGACAACCCAATGTTATTTTGGCTGTACGTGATTTGGAGTACATGAAACACATTTATGTGTTTTGACTAACATTAGGCTTAGATTGTAGTTAGTTTAACCTGTATGTTTACTTTAAGTTTTTTTATGTGTATGTCAAAAACTATTCAAGTCAAAAGAAAACCATAAATTGTATAGTTATGTGTTTCGATAATTTAGAATTTAAATTTAATGTGTTATGTAAATCATACTTTAAATTCCCACCCTCTTTCCCATCCGTAATTTGTAATTCCTATTAACCTCAAGACGGCCGCGAGTAATCGGTTCTATCACCCTAACTTTAGTTTTAAGATAAATGATGTATAAAAATATGAAAATTTGGCTCTGTAAAGTTGGTTCGGTTGAGCCTTTACAAATAAATTATTAGTAAAAAACAGACTAAAGTAAACAAGAAAATAGCCTATCCTCGATTGATTAGTGTTTTGTATATCAAGCTCGTGCGTTTTAGGCAAAGTCATAGTACGTTCACACTACAGCTTATATTACGGGATATAGAGTATCTTGATATCAAATGACATGTACATTATTTCCAGTGAAAACTAGATATATAGTTGCTGATATCAAGATACTCTATATCACGTAATATAAGCAGTAGTGTGAACGTACTATATGTGTATAGTATTGTACGTTACTTTATGAGCCAAATAAAAGAAATTTTGTGATTTAAATCTCACGATTTAATTCGAGGTTTAGAGGAATGAGAAAGGTATCATGGTTCGAATTCAGTAGGGGTATTCCTTTAAATTCTATGCTAAACTCTATCATATCAAATTCTTGAAGAAGCTTTTTTTAAGAAATCTGATAAGAAATTGTTTGTTGAAATCCAAGGTGGGGGGGGGTCCACGCACATACTCTAACAGTATTGTGATCACATCTTTAGGTAGAAACAGTCAACCTGTCTGTTTGTTTCATAACGAAATCGTTGGTTTAAAACAACAAAACGCATTTTTAAAACTCAAAGTTTTTCAGTTTGAATGTCAACAAACAAGTTTGTTGATTCAAACGGGACTGTTTTTTCTCCGTGTATGCATTGCATTAAAAAAACATTTTGTTTATATTTTGCATATTCGCCCTAATCCCGAATTGCTCCGGAACTGTAAAACTACATGGAAGCAGATCCGTTTCTGGTAGTGCTAAAAAAAAATCATGGGACGAAATCTTATTTCATGAACTCATGACACTTGTTCATGATTTCATGATTGAAACAACAGATGCGAGTCGTGAACTTTGGGAGTGTTGATTTGCCACTAATAGAAAGTTGTGCAATCATGAATGCCTCATCTATAAAGACTGTGACAATAGCCTAGGTTCGAATCCTGATGCTGGAATTATTTTTTTGGTTGATAAGGTCGATAAAGTGGATTTGAAAGATTAATTAAGAGGATTTCAGTTGCATCTCATGGTTCTAACCCAATTGATTCAAGATTTCATGCCTATCAATTAAGGCGGAAGGCAAGTTGGACATTTCAGGATATCATGAATACTGTTCATGGTGTGTATTAATGACATGAAACCACAAGATATTTTTGAGCATTTCAAGGAGATCTCTGGTAAATTTTGAAAATAATATCGAAGAAAATTGAAAAAATCTAAAAGTTTCATACAACGAAGAAGGCACGATGTAATTTTGCTGAGTTTTCGATTAAATTTTTTTGAAAACTAACTTCGAGGAATCCGAAGACATATTCCGCTAGTTGATCAATATTATGAAAGCATTCAAATATTTTCTAAAATACACCACGGTCTTATCATATTCAAACAGAGTAAATTCATCTATGAACCAGAGAAAAAAGTTATTCATTGACGACAATCCACACATCTGTCGCCGAAAAAGTATTCATGTAGAATTTAAATCATAAAGTTGTTGGTAAACAACATTGCGTGTCATAAAATGTTTCTTCCGCAGCAAACGTGATGCCACAGCCACAGGGATTCCCTCGACCATTCGAGGACAAAGGGAAGGTACGTTCCTTTCAAGAAAATCCATTCCAGGATAACACACTACCACATACACGCCGACAAGTGGGAATCCTAAACAGTCCAAGCAGGCAAAAAATATAACCAAAATTGACTTTTCCTCCCCCTCTGTCCTGGTTGAAAAAACGGAACAACCAACACACACCTCCAGCATTGCCGAAACTCAAACACGTAAATTCAAAAAAGAGGGCTCGTCCCGCTCAGCTGGTGTTGGTGTTGTAACGTTGACGCAGTTTTCTTTGTTCTCGCACCGAGTTTCTGGCGATAAGGCGTTGGTATTGGTGCCGTATCTTGTTTTCTTCAACAAAATACTGCGTCATATAGGTTTTGTTTGCCATCAGCAGGCGCGCGCGATAACCCAAATTTCCAAACCGGGCGCATAAAAAATACGAACGAACGAGGCAAAACAGAGTTTGTCGTTGTCATCATCATGTTCATCATCATCTTTGACATCGTCATCCCAGTGGCACAGAAGTTCCCCGCTGGTGGTGTGCGTGAGTACGAACGGTAATAAACAAACCCTTCGAGGATTTTCGAATGTAAACAAAAACGGCAAGGATGCTTTTTTCTTGAAGGGGGACGACCAGAAGGAGGAGGACTACGCATTGAAATTCATATCATTATGTTGAAAAGATATTCGCATGAGATACATTCATTTTTGCGTCACCGCTCGGCAGTGAATTTAAGCCCGATGGCAGCGAAAGAAGCTCCCGTTCGTTTCGTCGGGCTTATGTTGATGGTTCGGAACTGTACTACTGATGATTGGATAATGGTGACGTCAATCATGGTGCCGTTCGCTGCGAAGTGTCTATTGAATGACGTTTTTTGCTAACTCATTTGGAAGTCGCAGAATGGGTGTTTATTTTTTGTTGTTATCTACATCGCAAATTCAGCTGTAATCAACAATATACGCGTCTGATAATGACTATTAATACTACGTAGAAGCCGGATAATTACGACACACGCAAGCATTAACGTGCGATAAAGGAAGGGTTGATGAACTCTGTTCAATTTTAGAAGGTACTTGGTGTAGTTAGGGAAATATTCGATATTCTCAATAGAGTTGATTGGCGTCATTCAAAAGCACAGACGATTCTATTTACATCCTTTCTTACCAATCAGATTAAGGTCCAGGTGACCTCTGCTGTATACAGAAGTTACCTGTTGAATCATTTGTTAAAAATTAAACTCCAATGTGTTTCATTCTTCAGGTTGTGATCCAATATTTTACGGAGTAAGTGATTTCCTTAACATTATACAATTTTTTCATTGAAATTGTAGAAGCCTTTAAAGGCTGACTAAAGGCACAGAGAACAGACGAATTGGCTCATACAATTATAACAAAAAATCATGTGTATGCTACTATAGTGGCGCCGTAGTGCGGCAACATTCCATACTAATTACTTCCATCAAGATGAAAAAAGTGGTCAAAATATATTACTCTTCGCTTGGGTTAGAAGCGTTCACCGTGCAGATCAATTTTCGATCTGTCATCCGGCACCCATGTTAAAAAAAACAGATTTAGAAATGTTGATGTATCTTTCGTGCAGTTTTCTTACAAAAGAGTAGAAAACAGTTTAGCAAAACTTTATCCAGTTCTAATTTATTATTATTAATTGCCGGTGAGTAGTTAAAAATCATTGAAATCCTGATTTAAATTAACGTTGGCTTTTCGTTTAGTGTAGCAGCAAGTACCGCGTGTTTCCCGTTCCAATAAGTTCTCGTTTTACCATATGGCAGTCGCTGCAGCTCCTAGTTTTCTCTCGTCTAGATGTTTCCGGCAAATCAAAAGAGCCAACCATCTGTTTGCTACGGTATCCGGATCGAAAACTAAACTCTACCTTTGTAAGCATAGGAAAACCAATTCACTTGCCAACGGGGTTCCTGCGCGTTTCAACACCTTCGAGTGTAATTTCCCTTGCGGAACATCAATTTCTGTCTGCTACGGGCCTCCCGGAGGAGGAAAACACGGCAAAACTGGTTGTCAGCAGTAGGCTAAAGAGTTAAAAGATAGTCAGTTGAAAATTGGGTTGTCAGAATTTTTGCTTTCATTCGTAGCTTGCTGGACGATACTCCCACCCACGGTGGATTTGTCGAAAATCTAACACCGCCCGAAGACACGACTCATCTGCGCCTAGAGGTGCCAGAAAGAACATGCAACGGTAGCAGAGGTATCAGGACCGTAAACAAAACTGCTCCTTTGCAAAGCAAAGCTCATATTTGCCGAATGCTAGTAATAGTGTAAAGTATGGTGCCGGCACGGTAATCTGCTTAAAATTCACCGTATGTGAGGTGTCAGTTTCCACAAGAATACAACACAAAAAGAAACAATCAATTGTGAACAACGTCAAATTGCCAGCGGCATCATTCCTATAAAATACAGTAGGGCTTCCAACTGACAATACTGGTTGAAATCATTGCTATTACATCAAGTTTTTGTATTAAACTAATTTGAACTAGTTTTTCTGCGCCAATAGTATTCACATTTTCGTTCCATTCACACAACCTATCACCATCACTTTGTTTACCAACATTGATGACGTAACAGAACAACGCTGTCAATGTCCCTATGTCAAACTTGAAACACTAGCGCCACCCCATTAGACATTCCATACTAATTTGAATCGACAGTTTCGTTTATAATCACAAGCGGTCGTTTGAGCCTGGACGTCTGTTCTCTGTGCTAAAGGTAAATTGGCATGCACAAAAAGACCTGTCATTCGTGATTGAATATGTTTAAAAAGTCCATTAAAGGTTGCTTACCAGTACTTATATTAAATATTCAAAGTTACAGCATTAGATGGCTACATTTCTCCAGTTCGAACGAAATCTCGAACCTTCCTCTTGATGGAGCCCATCGGCGTCCGCACAGTGGAAACGGATTCAGAATCAGCGCATTTCTTTCATTTTTCCCACATTTGCTGGATGTCGTGGCTGCCCGACCGCTTTGTCGCAGTCGCTACTAGGAAATTGCCCAGTATTTTTCGATTGGTCTAAGTTCCGGGCAATTCGGAGAATTAATTAGCTTGCGGACAAAATCGATCTTGTTGGCAGCATACCACTCCAGAACCGCCTTGACAACTGGCCAAATCGGGCCAAAAGATGACTTAGCCGCTATGCTTGCGGATCAACGGCAACACACGCTTTTTCAGGTATTCTTCGATGCCATCGTCGAGGAAGTTACGAATGGTTCCGTTTCAAAGCCACACCTACAAATCGCATACCAAATGATAATCTTCTTCATCACATCCACTCACGATGTAAAACTTTTGACCGAGAAGCTACTTAAAATCGAGTTTGACATATGTTCCGTTATCGATCAAAGTGCAGCCCTTGTGTTTCGTCCAAACACGGTCGTACAAGAGCCTTGCTCGCTTTTTGGCGTTGTACCTTCTGGCCACATCTAGGATCGAAAAACCGGGTTTAGCTTGAACGCACCTCAACACCTTGCTGCGCAGCTGAAGATCCCTGGTCCCATTTTTTTTCGCAAATCCGCCGATTCCTTTCCACACATAGGTGTTCCTTGTAGGTTTTGAATACTCGACAGACTGTTGTTTTCGGCATCTTCTGCACTTTAGCCAGCTTGGAACCGGAACACTCCGGGTGTTTGTGCCTTTAGCTAATTTTGCTATTTAGGTTTTACCATTTTACAATGGGGCAGATTGAGATTCATCTTCAAGAACTTGTTCTGCGGAATCTGGAGGTTCTTCCGACGTGTTTTCCGCGCATCCAAGCTTGTTGACGGTGGACGACCGGCGGTTAATGATTGGATACAATCGTGTCAGTATCACGGTGCCATTGGTAACTCGGTCATCCACAAGAGAGGGAAAGAGAAGCTGGCTGTCGAGAATAAAGCCAAGGTAGCGAACCTCGGGAGACAACTCGATTTATGCTTTCAGAAACTTGATCTTCGATGCGGGATAGAGCCGGTCGGTGTATTGCGGTTTGGAAACACAAGTGTTCATACGTTGGCCGCATTCACACATTTCTTCCAGTTGGTGAGATATTTGTTGTAGACATCCAGTCCTGTCTGGAGCATGAATACGTGGGTTCACGTAACTCGTCCTTTACAACTGATTACTGAATCGGATGTCTACAGATTTTACAGAATGGGTCCCGGAATGCTACCTTGAGAGACTCCGACAGGTTATTCGGACTACTAGTATACACATACTTGAGACGTTCTACCGTCGAGGCCTCCCTGCTTGCATAGACAACCATGGGATCACAACAGCGACTACTCCACGTGGGCTTGTATAGTACAGGCGACAGGTGACAGGTGGCCCGCAAGCGTAACCGCGGAGAGGCCCTCATCGTCAAGACTGAGACGTCAAAGTACTCGGAGGTCTTGAAAGCGATGTGTGGGGACGCTAAAATGGCAGGCCTAGGCAACGATGTGCGGAGTATACGCCGTACCCGCACCGGTGAGATGCTTCTGGAGCTAAAAAAGGCGACAACGCTAAAGGACCCAGCGTACAGGTACCTGGCAAGACAGGCCTTAGGTGAGGGTTCGCAGGTGATCCAGTGTAAAAAACCTAGATAAGATCACCGAGCGCAGACGAGATCTCCACTGCACTTAAGGAACAGTGCAAGGTCGAGGTTGCTGCCGCAGACATACGTCCGAGGAAGGATCCACTCGGGACCCAGGTGGCAGCCATGAGGGTAGCGGCAGTCACCGCGGACGCGGCGTTAAAGGTGGCAAAGGTGAAGGTGGGATGGTCCATATGGCCACTAAGCCTACACCAGCCGCCGAAGGCATACTTCAGGTGTCTAGAGAGCAAAGGCCCTAGAGAGCAAAGGCCCTAATAGAAGCAACACGTGCAGAAGGTCACAAGATGCGGGATTGCAAAGGCCCCCCAAATGCTTGATGTGCGCCGGGAAACCGGACGACAAGCACGTCTTGAGGGGGGGGGGGGGCAAGTGCCCGGCCGCTAAGGGTATACCAACGAGCCAACCGTAATGCAGGTCCCCCAACTAAACCTGAACCATTGTGAGACCGCCCAGCAACTGCTGTGTCAGACAGTTAGCGAGTCGGCATCGGATATCGCCATAATTTCCGACCCATACCGCAACCCAGCCGGCAACGTAAACTGGTTTGCGGACAAGTCCAATATGGCGGCATTATGGACGACGGGTAAGTACCCGGTTCAGAAGGTTGTCTATACCACAAACGAAGGCTTCGTGGTTGTAAAAGTGATTGGAGTGTTCTTCTGCAGCTGCTACGCATCGCCAAGATGGTCGATCGAACAGTTTTCCAATATGCTCGATCGGATGATAACGGAGCTAACTGGCCTGAACCCGTTGGTAATAGCGGGGGACTTCAGCGCTTGGGTGCTCGAGTGAAGGGGGAGGCAGATTCTTCTGTAGGCTCAATGTGGAACTAGCCAACGTGGGTACCAAGAGTACCTACTATAGTAACGGAGATGGAAAATTAACTGGAATTTGATCTTATTTGAGGTTGAAAGTTTCACTAGAAACTTCTTTGGAAGCTTCTTCGAAAGTTGATTAAAAATTCTTCGAACATTTTGAAAGTCGACTCGTCAAAACCTGATGAATATAGTCTCGAAACTTCCCCAAGTAGCCTTCTGGATCTATTGAAGGTTCCCTTAGCTTATTTTCCACACTTCATAGGAATTTCTTCATTTTTCTTAGAAACTTCGAAAGTACTTCCATGAGCGTCGTCCGAAACTGTTTTAAAATTTCGTGAAATTGTTTCAAAAAGTCTTTAGAGGTTTCCGTGTAACTTCTTTAAAATTATTTCGTCATTTCTTTTGAACATTTCTCGAGCTGTACAAAAACTTTTGAAAAATCAACCCTGAACTTATCCAATGTGTTGCAACAGGTGATGAGGCTTCGGACCATCCAATGAGCGAGACTCGATTGTCGTGTAGTTTTACACATATGTACTGTGACGGCTAAGAACTAAGTATTCACAACAGCTCCACTAGCCGGCGTCGGTGGTGTAGTGGTAAGCGTGACTGCTACTTGGCACCCCAGTAGGTCTGGGTTCAATCCCAGTCGACTTCGGTGGTTTTTCTGAGGCGAAAAAATCTGGTCAAGTCTTCCACGTCCACCACGATTGTCACCACGTTGTGAGGAAATAGGCCGACGGAAAACAAAAATTAAAAAAAAAACAGCTACACTATTAATTTAAGCTTCATTTAATTATTTATCAATTATTCTTCGGCGCGTCGTGCACTCAACATACCGACAAAAGACTGATTGCTCGCGCTCAGGAAAAGCAAGCTAGTTATTATAACAAGAGCAAGGTACCGTATGCGTGATAATGTTTGTACCATCGTACAAATAACGTTCCCGTTTAAACTGTTTAAACATTTATACTGCATTAGTTTTCTGTGTATTCACGTACACAGAAGAAAATAATAAATTTAAACAGGCGCGTAAAACTTGCTCTCGATTAATACCAAGCCAGATAGATTCAGGCGTTTATAATTCTCATGAAATATCCCATTGATTTCTGTTACATCTAGCATTCCCTTTATATGCAGATAACGCAAAAAAAATGTTTCTTTCACACCGTGTAAGCTATAATTATTAACAAAGTAGGCTGCGAGTAGAGAAGCTGATTTCCTTAGTTTGACAGTTGCACCATGCCGAAGTGGCAATTCGTATTCGTGATTTGTCCATCGCGCAAATGCCTCAAAAAGAGAAAAGGGTCTTCAACCGAGAAAAGCAAGGACAACTATCCGCGAAGGTGGTCACAGCTCGTCCAAGGTCAGCTCGCATTCCGATTTATCGCTGCCGGGAAATGAACGGGAATGAAGAAAATGGCGAAGGAACACGAGATTAGCGACTTTATGGCACGGAAGATCGTTAAAAACAGGTTGCGGGGTGAAATCGAGGGCACGGGAAAAAAAACTCTCTTGATTACAAGCCGCATCCGGGAACTACGAGTCGAGCGATGTAAGAAAATCTTGAACTGTCTTGAAGGGAAGACATCCGGTAATCCTATGCAACAACGAGTATGTACTTCCGTGGATCAGAGATCAGTACGGTCCGAAGACAAATGTTGTACATCAACAAGAAGGGACTCCGTACCACATCTCGCACCGCACTCAGAAGTGACTGCAGGATCTTGATCCGCCACCCGAGTACAGCAAGCCTCAGACAAACATTGATCCGTACATGGAGAGATTTGGGTCCAGGCTACATTATTAGAATCTGCCATGCGTTCCGGAGGCTTGTGAAGGCCGTAATTGGAAACTTGACCGATGATTAACATAGCTTAAGACTCTCAGAAAAACTCACCTTTTAATCAAGAATCGAAACCGATATCACGGCACAGCAGGAGCCATAGTATTCACCGTACTCGGCCCCTGCAATACGTGGTTCTAGAACTCAACACTTGCGGTGAAGACATCACCCACGAACGTCGATGCTGCTATTTCAGTAGCCAACCAAGTGCATATCTCACTCCCGCAACCTGTTGTGATCTTTAGGGCACTTAATACGGACCGGCGGAACAGTATTGACCACGAACCGATCCACAAGTATTGACCTTCCATTGATACACCAGTCCGGTACATAACCGGTACGTGGTTTGTTCGTTGAACGAGAACCCAATTTCGGAAGAAGTGCGTGTAGGAGAGAGAGAGACAGAGAGATAGGGAGAGGGGGAATAGAGAGAGATCTATCTCTCTATTTCAAATCCACGCTGGCACCATACACGCTAAGATGAGAATACCCAAAATTATTTAGGTATTAATTTTACCTAAAATTAGGTATTGTTGACAATACTCAAAATATCGGTAAAATTAAACGATAATAAACAGTAATTTTTACTGAGATTTGGGTAATGTTCACTTTCCAATGCTGGACGTTATTATTTACCTAAAATTTAACAAATTTCACGTCACTAAAGCAAAGCGGTCGCCATATTTTTCCAAGTGAAGACGTAATTACTTTTCTTAGAATTTTAGTTCAAATTGAACCAATAAATTTTGCATTTATTTGTTCTAGCTCCAACGGATCCTTGTGGAGATAATTTGGTGCAGAACGATGCAAGTCAGTATCAATATTGGGTCGATGCAGATAACATATTTCTGTAGTGGAGGAATCCACCTATAAAATGCAAAAGCGAGGTTAAACGACGTCATCGATGACGGTTTTGCAAAATTCTTGTTCGAGCTGTTTAATCAAATTAATTCGTGATTAAAAGAGCAAAAAATAGGCGATAATGACAATACTGACCAATTCCATATAGTTTAAAATAATAACCAGAAAGTTATTATCAATTTCAGTTTTAGATACTACGATGTTTAACCTCACTTTAGCTCTACTTGGTTTCATCCAAACTCTTTAATGATACTTTTTTTTAATACAAAATAAAATATGTCATACATTTGAACATTTTTTTCTCCTTGAGTGCAGATTTTGTAAAACTAATCTATGGATGAATTGTTAAATTGCATGTCTTATTTTAAGCATTCTGTAAATAAAACTAGAAAAAAATAACCAATTTTGAGTAAAAAGTTACGTTACAAAACCGGTAATATTTAACGTTTATCTTCCTTCAATACTATTACCCAATATTAGGTAATCTGTGTTTACGCATAATTTAGGTATGTGCACTTTTGAGCGATTATCGGTACAACGATCTTTAGGTATTCTGATCTTAGCGTGTAGAAGAAACAATACTCTCATTATTTTGACAGTAGGCGTGAGATGTGAGCCGTTTTTTGAGGGGTTACTGAACTTTTACAAGAATTTAAACTGATGTGGTCTTCACCGGCTTTAATTTTTGTTTACATAATATATAAATTCATTTCTATATGTATATATTCATTTATCTTCATGCAATGGTGTACACATACTCATGGAGTACACCAGGTGATTATTCAGAGGGTTTTATTATTTATACTTATTTCAATTTGTTTGCAAAAACTTCTAGGGTAAAATAAGTGCCTTAGATTTTCTTCAAATAGTTGATACAAATCTAATTTACAAAAAAAAAAACTAACCCTAACCTAAATTATGAACCTTGAGTAACTGTTGGTGGCAGCATGGATGGTGATTCAGCCGCCCCTGACATGAAGAACAGCCGCTCGGGTGTTGTATTGGTATTTCCTCCAAGTATAGTGCTGAATAGCTTGGATTAATAAAATGTTAGCATTGTTTTATTCCTTAATTCCTTAATTCACCAGATTTTCAGCCCTGGGGTAGTTCATCTCCCGTCGTACACAGAAAAAAAATGAATTTTAACAGGCGCGTAAAAATTCCCCTCGTTTAATTCCAAGTCAATGGAGGCGTAAACAACGGAATTGTTCGCGATCTTTTTTGCGCTATACAACAATATCTGCAATCTTTCATACAACAGGCTAGATTCAGGCGTTATCCGGATTAAATTTATTTGAAATATCCTATCATTTTCTGCCAAATGAAGCATTCCCTTTATGTGCATTAGATAGCACAGACAATTCAATGTTTCCTTTTTTCTGTGTAGTTACTCAAATACTTACTTACTTATGTCTCCTGTCCATCCCTAGAGTTGCACAGGACTAACGTGAAAGATTCCATCCTAGGCGACTGCCCGCTTTACCCTTGACCTGGACCCAGGTCAGATTTCGATCAACTTCCTTTATATCCTTATTGAAGCTCCAAAGCCACGGGCCCCTGGGTCTGCCTCTGCTGCGATGTCCTGCTGGGTTCCGTGGAGTAGTAGATAGCCGAGCATTTGGATACATTTAAGGACATTCTGTTGATCCGGCACCAGTCGTCGAATACTTGTAGTTCCTGCTGAAGCAAATGGGCGTCTTCTGAAATTTTATGAAGTAGTACAACTTAAGGTCGTCTGCGTAGGATAAGTTCAGGCATCTGAGGACCAAGTTCACGTCGTTCATATATAACAGGAAAAGGAATGAACCAAGGGTGCAGCCTGCTGAAACGCCGGATGTTACTGAAAAGCTGGACGAGGCATAATCTGAAATCTTCAAAGAAATAGCACTACCCGTCAGGTATGAGCGGAGCCAGTTCAACAATTGATCGGGAACCCCCATGTTGTCGTATTTGGAAAATTTCCACTTCACAGATGACGAAAGATGTAAATACGGTAAAGTTGGTCGCCGTTGGGCGCTTGCAGCAACGCTTCAAAACAACTGACGGAATACCATCAGGACCGCATCCAGTGGAATTGTTCATCTGCTTCCTGGCTGAAATCACCATATCACTATGGATAGTGAAAGCAGAGCCAAATACAGATAAGCGAGGAACATTCCTAGTAGCAGCTTCGAGGCCCTCGGCATCCAGAGTTTCGTCACAGAAGACACTACTGAACTGATTACCGGACAAGTTGGCGATATCCGCAACAGAGTCAGCTTCATGTATGCCGTCAGTCATGGTGGAGGGTAAACCGGGTTCCTTCCGTTGTTCATTCACGAACCACCAAAAGCTTTTCGGTTTCGTTTTGAGACGACTCTGCAATTGAGACTGATGGGAGTTGTAAAGGGCGAACACGAAATTATTGCGACACCGAAAATGTCATGCCAATTTTCTTATAATGTTTAGAATCAAACCAAAATTTTAGGGTAGTTTTAAACATATATTTACTTCAAAAATCAAAAGAAAAGTTAATCGATGGAGCCTTGAGTGTAATATTGAACGCATTTTCGCTTGATGCCCTCCATCAAAGTCTTTACAGTGTCATCCGGTACCAGTTTCTCAGTTTTTTTTCCATTTTCTTAACATGTCCTTCTCGTCTTTGACTGTCTTCTTGCTCTTCCGAAGTTCCCGCTTCATCATTGCCCAGTACTGCTCCACCGGGCGCAGCTCCGGACAGTTTGGCGGATTCATGTCCTTTGGACCAAAATGGACAGAATTGGCCTCATGCCACTCCAGGACACTTTTAGAATAGTGGCATGATGCCAAATCTGGCCAAAATAGCGGAGCTTCGTCGTGCTGCTGCAAGAACGGCAAAAGGCGCTTCTCGAGGCACTCAGATTTGTAGATCTCGCCATTTACTGTGCCCTTTGTCACGAAAGGCTCACTCCTCAGTCCGCAAGAGCAGATGGCCTGCCAAATGAGATATTTGGAGGCGAACTTCGACATTTTCTTCTTCTTAAATTTGTCGTCCACATAGAACTTGCTCTTGCCGGTGAAAAACTCCCACCCCGGAATTTGCTTAAAATTGGCTTTTATATACGTTTCGTCGTCCATCACACAGCAGCCATATTTTGTCAGCATCTTCTCGTAGAGCATCCGTGCCCGAGTTTTAGCCGTCGATTGTTGCCACTCATCGCGATTTGGGAAGTTCTGTACCTCGTATGTATGTAGTCCAGCTCTCTTCTTTGCATTCTGGACGTAGCTCTGCGACATGCCGATCTTTTTAGCCAAATCACGGGTTGAGACGTTGGGATTTGCTTTAATCATCCGCTTCACCTTTCCCTCCGTTTTTTTGTTCTCCGTTCCCGGTTTTCTTCCAGCTCCTTTGCCGTGGTCCAACGTCAACCGCTCCTGGAACCGCTTCAACACTCTGGAGACGGTTGAATGGTGAATGTTCAACATTTTTCCCAACTGCGACAGGTCAGGAAATTCCAGGTGTTTGGAAAGAATTTGTTCTCTCGACTCGCGTTGGTTCACCTCCACTTTCGTTGAATCGAAAAACACGATTTCGAGTTTAACAGCATGTAAACAATACACATCAATGAGAAAGTGTGCAAAATTTTGTTGATTTTTACCCAATGGTAAAAAAGTTATGCCCTGTTGAATGTGTCGCAATAATTTCGTGTTCGCCCTTTATAAGCTGTTATTGAGGTGTTTGTAACCGTCGTTGGCACGTGCGTAGATATTCCTGGTAGAATCGGTGTGATATTCGCTGTGTTTCCTTAGCGTAGCCCTTTTAACGGAATTAGACCAAGCAAATTTGGGAGGCTTACGGTTAAGTTTCTTAGGCACGAATTGATCAAGGCGTACAGCAAAATACTACACGTAAAGATTGGACTCGGAAAAAATGCGACACTTTTTTTTTGAATGTAACTTTTTATCGCGTGTGTAAAAATTAATGAAATTTTGGGTAAAGGGTGATACGGTCAAAATTTGGTCAAGGGAAAACGCGTGTAAATCGGTAAAATCGTTTATTTAAAAAATCAAATTAAATTTCTTTTTCAAGTTCAATTAGTATAAAATTCAGGAAAAATATTCAGTTTGGCTTCCGCTTTTCCAAATCCGAATTGCCGGGCCTTACGCTTGACCCCTGCCATCAGATTTTGTACAGCCACCTTGTCCACCTTCTTCGCCGCAGAAAGCCAGTTTGCCTTGAACTGCTGCTCGTTCTTAGCAGTTTTTTTGGTCTTCTTTAGGTTCCGCTTGACAATAGCCCAGTATTTCTCAATTGGGCGGAGCTCTGGCGTGTTGGGAGGAGGGTTCTTGTCCTTGGGAACCACCTGCACGTTGTTGGCGGCGTACCACTCCATGGCCTTTTTACCGTAATGGCAAGATGCCAAATCCGGCCAAAACAGTACGGAACAACGGTGTTTCTTCAGGAAAGGCAGCAGACGTTTATTCAAACACTCTTTCACGTAAATTTCTTGGTTGACAGTCCCGGAAGCTATGAAAATGCTGCTTTTCAAGCCACAGGTACAGATGGCTTGCCAAACCAGATATTTCTTTGCGAACTTTGACAGTTTCGTGTGCTTGAAAATATCTGCTACCTTTCCCCTTCCTTTTGCCGTATAAAACTCCTGTCCCGGAAGCTGCTTGTAGTCGGCTTTGACGTAGGTTTCGTCGTCCATTACCACGCAGTCAAACTTCGTCAGCATCGTCGTGTACAGCCTCCGGGATCGCGCTTTGGCCGTCGTATTTTGTTTATCATCGCGATTTGGAGTCACTACCTTCTTGTAAGTCGATAGTCCGGCTCGTTTTTTGGCTCGATGCACGGTTGTAGACGATACACCCAGCTTATTTGCGGCATCTCGGAGATACAGGTTAGGGTTTCGCTTGAAACTACCGCCAACTCTCTTTGTCGTCTCAGCGGCTTCCGGTTTTCGATTTCCCCCCGATCCAGACTTCCTGGCTGTCGACAAACGTTCCCCAAACACTTTAATTACATTTGTAACGGTTGATTTGGCAACTTTTAGCGATTTTGCCAACTTTGCGTGCGAGTAGCTCGGATTTTCACGATGTGCGAGCAAAATTTTGATACGCTGCTCTTCTTGCTTGAACGGCATTTTGACAACTGAAGAGTGAATTCCAAAATCAAAATAGGAGCAACATTTTACACACACACACCTTCAAAATGAGGGGTGTTCAGGATTTTTAAATGCAAAATTGAAAGAAATACGTCAAGTTAATATTGACCAAATTTTGACCGTATCGCCCTTTAATACTAGTTTAGAGTGTTATGTTTATGTGTGCATAATTTTATTGTGATCTGTCTGTAGTTTTCAAGATACATTCGAAACAAGAAGAGCTACACTTGGGCGCGGTGATCGATAATCCTGGTCAGTCGCACAGATTGATCGGCAAAAGGCTTGGAATCCACCATTCCACCGTGTCCCGCATTGTAAAGATGTTCCGGAGACGACGACCATCGAGCGGCGCGCTGGAAGCGGCCGAAAACCGCAAACGGAATACCCAGAGAAGGCGCGGAAGATAAGGCAGTACTTTAAGAATTACCTGAACCTTTCCACCCGAGACGTGGCCAAAAATGTCAATTCGTCGAAGTGGTTCGTCCAGCAGACCATGAAGCGGGCTAGGCTACGTGTTTTTAGGCTCAAGAAGGCACCAAACCAGACTGACAAGCAAAACACTGTGGCCAAATTGCGGGCGCGGAAGTTGTACCGTGAGTGGCTGGTCAAGCCAAGCTGTCTCGTCATGGACGACGAGACATATATCAAGGCGGACACCAAACAAATCCCCGGCCTCCACTTTTTTGTCGGTACGTCCCGCAATGTTCCGGAAGAGAAAGATGGACATATTCGCGAAGAAGTACCTGTTGTGGCAGGCGATCTACGAGTGCAGATGGTACAGCAAGCCGTTCGTTACAACTGGCACCATAAACGGGCAAATTTATCGAGAGGAATGCTTGCAGAAGCGCTTGCTGCCCTTCCTCCGCTCTCACCGTGGTCCCACGCTGTTCTGGCCGGATCTCGCTTCGTGCCATTACGCTAAGCCTGTAATGGATTGGTACGAAGCGAAGGGCGTTAATGTGGTCCCGAAGGTGGCGAACCCGTCAAATACACCAGAAGAAGCCTGTAGAAGAAGAAGTTGAAGAAAAGCGGAAAAACATTCAAACCCGATGAAGCATTGGAGAAAAACGGGGAGAAATTGTGTAAGGAAGATGGACAAAGCCTCGTCCAAGATCTCATGAGCAGTGTTAAGAGAAATGCACGAGCATTCAGCTTGGGGGAATAAATTCAATAAATAAATTATGCCAAAACATAGCTAATATATAGTTATTTAATCCCTGAAAATTTGAGAAGTATCCGATTTAAATTGAATTTTTGGTGATCATTTTTGCGTGTCTCATTTTTTCCGAACCCAGTCTTTAGTCGAAGCAGCAAAATTCGCATCCCCGTTTGCAAGGATCGTGTTCCAGTTCACGCCGGCATGAAATCGTGCTTAGGTTAAAATCTCCCACGATGACGATGCTGGGTCCCATTTGTGACACGATCCAATCCAAAGAAAGAGCGTGCTTTTCGATAAAGCTTCTATCGCTAACATGATTTGGAGGAATAAAGACCACGCAAATAAACAGAGTCCCGGTTTAAGTGGATATCGCCACCCAAAGATGTTCAACCGTTGAGTCTTCTGGAGGCTTCAGAAGTCGAGATTTAAATTTTGAGCGCACGGCAAGAAGCACTCCTCCACCAGATTTCTTATTGCTATTGAACGACGATCGATCTACCCGGTAGACATAATCCGTGTCGTCAAACAGCTGCTTAGATAGTGTGTTGATGTTAAGCCAGGTTTCCGTGAAGGCGTAAACATCGTAGCATGCGACACTGCATGCCAAGGGGTCAATAAGGAGGCAGAGGATTCGGCAGGCAGCGATCTGAAAGATGAGGCAGCATCAGCCCGAGCAACGTCATTAGGTGAAGGATACTTGCCATAGATGGCAGCTTGGAGAGCCCTGTCCCCAGCACTAGACCCAGGGCCGGGACGACTTTGACGGCTGGAGCTAGCAATTAGAACATCGTTGAGACCGGCATTGGGCATAGCTGCGCTAGGAGGGTCCAGGGTTTCCATACTGCTTTGTGACGAGCGTCCCAAACCGGTTGGATTTACGGTCGACGTATGTTGATGATGAGCTTGGGTGAGATGAAAGGTATGCAGCGGGCTAGTAGGCGTTGATAACGGTGGTCTAGTGGACGCATCCGCAGGAGAAAGAACGCTGGAATCGGAAGATTCATCGGGAAGAGTACGTTCTACAAATTGCGGGTACTTGCCTGAATTCACAGTTTGGAGAACCTCTTCGTCAGAAGCAACACCAGGACCGCGACGACTTCGATAAACGACGACAGCAAAAGGCGAGACTGTGTCGAACTGAGAAGAGGTCTCCATGGTACTGATTACTGCGCGTTGCGGTTCAGTTATGCCTCCTCCATGGCACCATCTTCCGACGCCGACTGAACAGTTCGGGACGTACGATTTCCAAGTGATGCAAGAGTCGGAGTTTGAGAAGGTTTCCAAAAATTGTCTGTCCTTAAATTCCCGGAAACAGATGCCTTTCGGCCACGTTGATTATGAGAGATTTTTCCTTCCGATCTGCACTCAGTCCAATTTTGAAGAAGATAGTGCATCCCGTCTTCTGCCGCCGAAAGTTGTTCGAAGTGCTCAAACCAACGTTTCAACTGGTCAGTGGGGTCGGTATGTAACTGCCCAGTCACATCGTTCACAAGAGCCTTCGGATTCATCCTTGCTCCAATCAGGCGTCGTGAGTTATCGTAAAGGAGGTGGATATCTCTAGTCTCTCGTCGACCAGGGAGTTCACCTTGTCTCGTCCTCAGCAGCGTTTGACTTCCTTCTTTAAAGCCGGGTACCAAATACATTTTGGGTACTTTCGTAACTTGTCCGGGATGAGATTCTAGCCTCAAAACAACAATCATTTTAGTTTGGAGTTCTTTTCAAAATCTCTTCGCCCACCATATTCATCGATTTCGCGAAAAGCAAACGAATGATCCCAGTTAAAATTCCCATCAAAACCTAAACACTATTATTTATCAATCCACCTCAGCGAGCCCCCGTGGGTGTAAATTTCACCTGTCGCTTGGCGTCGTCGTCGTCGTCCGCTCGGACAGAAAGTGTTTCCACCCAATCAGCCAGTTGGAAGACTTTCCTCCTTCGAATGTTCGAGTAGATTAGCACCGACCGGCCAGGTGTTACTTTGCCGCGATCGCGACGATGCGATAAGTAATTTGCACTTTGAGGTTTCTGCTGGGGCCGCTGCGTGTGGAAAAACCGGCCGAATGAGGAAAAATAATTTTTACATGGCAATTGCTCATGTTACACAGCAATCGGAATCGGACCCACTGCTGTAACTATGGCGGCGGGACGGGCAGGGGGAACAAAACAGAAATAACTGAAAACAAGTAAAGTGCAAGCAAAGTTGGCTTTGCGTTTTAAATATCTCCAAAGTGGCCGGTTCAAACGAAGAGGCAAAAACACGATTCGAGGGAGCCGAGTGATGGAAATCAGCCGTCGTCGCAACCGCTTGGATGTGTGCGCTGGGCTTTAGAAGAAAACTACTTTCACTTGTAATTGAGAAAGTTTCGTAACATTTCCATCAATAAACATAAACTTTGCGCTCGTTTGTTTGTGCCGCACACTTGGAACAGGGCTGCCGGTTGCCGAGCGCGCATCACAGCGGCACAGGCCGCGGCCAGCTTGGATTTCGGTGCAGGTGACCGATGCAGTTGTTTGTCGGTAGGAATGTTTTGATGTTGCTGCGATCGGCCAGAAGCGTGAGAGTTGGTTGGGAAAAACTATACCGGTAACTTGTGCAACGTCACGCCATGCCATGGCCGCTGGTGAAAACCAGTCACACTTCTTGTTGGATTTTTTTTTATTGCTTCTGTGATGGACGTTTCATCGCATTTCGGCGATCGGGATGCAATTCCACGGCGATTAATTGAGAGCTTTCAGTGGTTCCTCGTGGTTAGTCTTCAAAATAGTTCAATCATACTAAATAGGTATAGGCATAGGATGTCGAGAATTTATTCCTTTACGAAAAAGTCGATCCCTGGTCTAGGTCGAACCCGGAAGACCTGCTTTCGGCTTTATAGCTATGCCTTCCCCAACTGAACTTAGGGTGGTCGTATTTGGCATGGAATGCCAAATCGGGTAGAAGTATTATGCAGGGTGAGTGGAGATTCCTGTCAGTGAGGTCATAAAAATGAGAAACTTGTATGAATTTTGATTTTTAATGTATATCCTGTATGGTATGTCTTAATTTAGTGCAGTTCATATATATATATATATATATATATATATATATATATATATATATATATATATATATATATATATATATATATATATATATATATATATATATATATATATATATATATATATATATATATATATATATATATATATATATATATATATATATATATATATATATATATATACGTTATGAAACAGCGGACACCACCACCACATTAATCGAGAAGCAGGATAACCACACCGAATCCAAATCAACATAGCAACAGCCAGGGAAACTACCAACGGCAATACCACATCGATCAACGCACCGCAGAACATGATGACCCAGGGAATCCAGCACAGCAACAAGCGAAGCGACGTGGACGACCGACGTGGACGAGCAACGTGGACGAGCAGCACATCGGACGATATTGATCGATTTTGCTGAATAGGGACCTTTACATAATAAAAGGGCTAGAGATAGGAAATTAAGATTCAGTTTTTGATGTAACTTTGTAGTGAATGGTAATTAAAGTTGTTTTTAGTGAAATAAATTTTTTTTATAAGTTCGAGATAAATCACGACCTAACTGGCGCAGTCGAGTAGTTCAAGTAGTGAAACAAAGTGAAAGTGTTGTTGGAGCGAATATCTAATATCACAATCATCGAGTTTGCAAAGGCGAGCGGCTCTAAGTCCCAGACGACACCGATAATCCAGCAGCAGCTATTCTGGAGCGGATATCCAGGATTTGAGATTATTTGGAGGACCAATCCCGCTACTTGGAACCCACCCCAGCCATCTCTACGTGCATCATTACCAAAAACTCCCTGATGAAAGGAATCATCTTGTAAGTACCAAAGTTTTTACTACCTATAAAAGTGAAACTAAATGAAACCAAGTGCAAACGAGTGCTACAGTGTAGTTCAACTCAAGTGTAGGAATCTGAAACGTGTTATTAGATCTCTATTGTGAGGGCATATCACTGGCGGTCATAACTCTTATTACGATTCTTGCTACCACATTAATTTCCCTGTCCAACAGGCGAGTAGCGACATAATATAGGGAAAAAGTTAACATTTTGAATAAAATCTAACATGGCAAAACCAGCTATGAGCGCAGAAGCTCTGCTAGAACAAGTGAGAACACTCACCGAAAATCAAACACAGCTTATTGAAACGATCAATGCTTTGAAAGATAAAGCTAACGATCCATTCTTAAATTTCACAACACCTGATCCGATCAGGAATATCCCCATCTTCAATGGGAATAGAAAAGAAGCGGCAGCCTGGGTGCAGGACGCTGAACAAACTCTTAATCTGTTCGACCAATATAAAAACGACATTTGCTATGGACAAATTATTCGTAGTATAAAGAACAAAGTGGTCGGTGAGGCTAGAGAAATATTGATAGCCTCCGGAAATCCCACAACCTGGGATGAAATCAAAGAAATTTTACTAACTGCATACGGTGACCGTAGGGATTTAACGAGTCACATTCAATAGTTATTTTACATTCGACAAGGCAAAAAAATCTGTCGGAATATTACAATAAAATTAGAACAATTGACACAGCTATAAAATCATCTGCTGCTAATATGGACGATTATAAATCGCACACAAGGGTTATTAACTCTTTCGTCAATTTACTTACGTTGACCCGGTTCGTAGATGGGTTAAATGAGGAAATTTCTATGCACGTAAGGTTGTCGACCAGAGACACTTGAGCATGCTTACGAAATCACACAACAGTATTCGAATGCCGCGTACCGACACAAGTTGGATCGGAAAACGAATAACCCGACACCTTTCGCTAGACAGCAGAACGGCGAGCAAGGCAAAGCTAAACCAAATAACTCTAATGCTAATGCACGGTACGGTGATAGGACACCATCAGGCAAATTAAAAAACCGACTTCAAACTGACGACGATGTGTCAATGAAGACACATGTTTCAAGAATGCAGGTTAATAACCATGCACAAAAGGAAAGTGAATTTGAAGCTGACTCGGACAATGAACCTGAATACAATTCTCCAGAAGGAATCAGTAGAAAATTCCAGACTCGATTCAGACGATGATGAATACCTTATCTCGGATGAAATAAATTTTCATCTGATCCACGGAAAAAATCCAAAGACGTGATGAAGAAAACTAGTTTCATACCTTACATTTCGATTCAGACAACAAAAGGTGAACTCAAGTTTTTAGTCGACACAGGTGCGAATAAAAACTATATTTCCCTATACATGTCAACGTCGAAAGTTGTAAAGATGAACCGATATCTACGGTAACAAATATGGCAGGGCAACATACAATCAATAAATCGGCTTCAATTGACATTTTTCGAATTAAAAAGAAATTGAAATTTTTTATATTTAAATTCCATAAATATTTTGATGGTCTCATTGGCTACGAGTCACTCCGAGATCTGAAAGCAATCCTTAATACCGCAAGTAATACTTTAAAAATAGGAAGAAAGGTCATTACTATGAAAAAGATGTTCCCAGAAGAACACAAGCTAAATCTCACAGAACACAAATTTCAGTTTATTCATGTGCCTGTGAAGAAGAACGGACCTTTCATGATGGACAAAGAATTTCATACAAATCACTTCACAATTTTGCCCGGACTATACAAAGGGACCAATGGAAAAGCCATAGTCGCAATACGCAAAAACACTAAGGAAACATCTGTTGAAATCAATGTAAATGAACTAGAGTTGGGACAAGACTATTATGAAATTGAGAAGATCCCGGAAAAACGTAAGTCAATCAAGTTCGATATAAGGGACAACCATTTGAATGATAGAGAAAAAACAGCACTAAAAGAGGTTATTGATAATAATAAAGAAGTTTTATACTGCGAAGAAGACAATCTTACCTTCACGCATAAGATTAAACATAAAATCAGAACAACGGACAACATTCCGATCCATACGAAATCCTATAAATATCCCAAGATTTACGAGGACGTAGTCCGACAGCAAGTAGATAAACTACTCAAAGACGGTATCGTGAGGGAATCCATCTCTCCTATACGTCTCCCGTATGGGTAGTGCCTAAGAAGCCAGACGCTTCAGGCCAGAAAAAATTTAGACTGGTTATAGATTACCGTAAGCTCAACGAGAAAACCATTAGCGACAGGTATCCTATACCAGAAATTTCCGACATCCTAGACAAACTAGGAAGAACAAATTATTTTTCAACCATTGACCTGGTCTCAGGCTTTCACCAAATTCAGCTTGATGACGAAGATATCGAAAAGACGGCATTCTCGGTGAACTCAGGGAAATACGAGTTTACACGCATGCCATTTGGGCTGAAAAATGCGCCCGCAACTTTTCAACGGGTCATGGACTGCGTGTTAAGAGAAGAATTAGGAATATGTTGTCTCGTATACATGGATGACATAATCATATTTTCACCATCTCTCGAACAGCACAAAATCGACTTAGATAAAGTCCTAAACAGGTTAAGAGAAGCGAATCTGAAAATTCAACTCGACAAATGTGAGTTTTTCAGAAAAGAAGTACAATTTTTGGGACACACAGTCTCTGAAGACGGTGTAAGACCCAATCAAGACAAAATAGAAACGATAAAAAATTGGCCAGTGCCGACAACAGAAAAACAAGTAAGGCAATTTCTGGGAATCCTAGGATACTACTAGGATTTCTGGGAATCCTAGGGAATCCTAGGATACTGATTTCGCCATAGGGGCCGTTCTTTCCCAAGGACCCATTGGAAAAGATCGTCCAATCGCCTACGCTTCTAGAACGTTGAACAGGACCGAAGAGAACTATTCAACGACAGAAAAAGAGTTTTTGGCAATGTATTGGGCAGTCAAACATTTCGAGCACTATCTGTGGGGTAGAAGATTTAAACTACTAACGGATCATCAGCCTCTCACTTACTCTCTTTCAAATACAAATAAGCGAATATTCCGAGGAAAATTGGAGCTTGAAGGGTACGACTACGAGTTAATCTACAAACCCGGTAGAAACAACGTTGTGGCAGACGCCCTATCAAGGATCAAAACGGAGGAAATAAATGTCAACTCCCAAGACAATTCAAATGATGAAGAAACTGAAAGTGATTTAGCTACGGTGCACTCCGCTGACTCAAGCGATAATTATTTCATTTGGTGTACGGAAAAAGCCATAAATACATTCAAAACACAAATCATTTTCAAAGTTTCGAAGATACATTCAGATGTATCGGAGGAAATATTCCCGAAACGACATCGGACAACTATTCTCAGACCAGCATACACAGAAATCGATATTGTAAACATATTTAAAAATACCTGAACCCCAGAGGGATAAATTGCCTTAGAGTACCAATAGAACTGAGGCAACTGATACAAGAAACGTATAAGAAACATTTTGAGGCTAATAAGTTGTACAAGATTTTCATTCAGGTTGGATTCGGAACAAGACAAACTGGTAAAAGCAACACATGATTATGCGCATAGAGGTATAAAAGAAAATAAAGCGCAAATTCTCCAAAAATACTATTTCCCACAACTCGAACGAAAGGTTAAAATTCATATAGATAGTTGTGATACATGCAAAAAAAGTAAATACGATAGAAAACCACCACAACTAATTCAGAAAAGTATTTTCGGCGAAAAACCTTTCGATCGAGTGCACATAGATGTGTTTTTCATGAAGGGAATGAAATGGTTGACAATAGTGGATTCCTTTTCCAAATTTGCTAACATAATTCCATTAGACTCAAGAACAATAATTGATATGAAGCAAGCAATTAGCGAACATATCAGAATATTTGGAAGACCACAAACTATTGTCAGCGATCAAGAGCCCTCTCTCACATCTATAGATTTCACAGGCTTTTTGAATGACCTTGGCATTTCACTTCACCATGCCAGTAATTCACAATCTAATGGGATCGTAGAAAGGTTTCACTCAACCTTAATCGAACTCTACAGAACCCTCAAGACAAAATATCCCAACAAACCGATACGAGAGACGATGAACTTATTGACGGACATCTACAATAACACAATACACTCCGTAACTAAAAGGAAACCTAGAGACATTATTTTCAACTCCTCAAATTGTACTGATGTAGAGGAAATACAGAAGGCAGCTGAAAATCTCCAATCAGCAGTTAGAACACAACTTCAAAAAAATAAGCGAATGTTTGAAGAAAAACACGCAAATAAACAGACACCACACGACTTAACCCCACAAGACATAAAATACGTTAAAATTACGCAAAGACAGACAAAAGACAAAGACCCCTACAAGACTGTCCATGTAAAAGCTAACGATACACTGACCTTCGAAGACACTAATAATGTCAAAATCCACAAGAATCGACTCAAGCAATAACCGAAAAAACTCCCTTATTTCTTTCAGACTTTTCTTAATCCACTACACAACCCAGACAACATACAAAGATGTAGGTAACGATAATGGGATGATAGCTTTCAAGATAGAAAACGTTAGAATAAAACTAGGCTATGAAAGAATAATTAAGAAACTCAGTTTAGGAAGTATAGAAATCAATCTCAACCACATAGAGAAAATAGCCTCATCCCTAAAGATAAAGGATCATTTGCATGAAACATTACTAAGGAAAATCATTATTGCTAGAGAAAAATTAAAAAGCTTACAACCTCATAGACAAAAAAGAGGACTTATAAACGCTTTAGGTACAGTAGTAAAATACATTGCAGGAAATCCAGATCAGGAAGATTTACAAATAATACAACAAAGTATAGGAGCTTTGCAAACTCGAGATAATGAGCTAACCAACAACCAGATGAAACAAATCAAAATCAATGACAATTTTCAAAACAGGATCAATAACGTTACAAATACCCTAAGAAAGATTAGTTCTCAAATATCATTGATCAATAACACATTAAGACAAGATAACATTGTAGAACATATGAACCTAATATTTAGTACGGATTCTTTAATTCATGCCTTAGAAGACATTGAAGAACAAGTCGAATTTTCAAGACAAAATGTACTAAGCAAGAATATACTTTCGTTAGAGGAAAAAATATATATCTTTCAAAAGTTAATGCAGCAAGATTTAAAGTTAGAATTTATAGACGAAATTTTCTTATTCAGCTCAGGAAGCATAACGATCAGCAAAGACAATGTCGTCATCTTAGTGAAGATCCCGATACTGGACGACAACCTCTACGAATTACTGGAACTCCAAACCGTCAACATAAACCAAACAAAAATCAACACAGATATTCAGTGGGTAGCCAAACACCAAAATAGAATAATCCCACAACGTAAGAAATGTAAGATTTGCGATGACTCACAGACATTAAAAGACGAGTGCATCTACAAATTCCTGACGCATCAGAAACCAAAATGTTCAATGATTAAAACAGAACAACTAACTCGTGTAAAGGAAATCATGAGAGGTATTATATTCATCGATACAAAAGCCAAGCTAGAAATTTTTAGCTCTTGTGGCGACTCAGGGTAGTATCAGAACCTACTGTAATTGAAGCAGAGAACTGTACTATAAATGTCCTGAACTATACATTCCATAGTGAGGATCAATTTAAGCCCAAACAAGAGTACCTTGTGCCAACTTACAACAAGCAACCGGAAACAATTAACAACGTATTGGATGGACCTGAAGAACTCAAAATCGATAATCTGAAGTTCCTGAAGGAAATACAATTATACCAGAGGACGACGTTGGTTGGAGGTACAACCATAATCTTAACAATAACCATTATAAGTTTTCTCTTCCTAGTGATCATCATTAGAAGGAAGAAAGCCAAACAGGCCAAGGACATTACCAAGAAACCTCTAGATGATGCCAGAAACGAGGAAGAAACGATAGCCGAAGGACAACCAAGGGGTACGAAATTCATCAAGCTTCCTGTACTCAGCTCTCTAAGAAGTCAACCGAGGACGGTCAACAATCTTGGAGGGAAGAGTTATGAAACAGCGGACACCACCACCACATTAATCGAGAAGCAGGATAACCACACCGAATCCAAATCAACATAGCAACAGCCAGGGAAACTACCAACGGCAATACCACATCGATCAACGCACCGCAGACATGATGACCCAGGGAATCCAGCACAGCAACAAGCGAAGCGACGTGGACGACCGACGTGGACGAGCAACGTGGACGAGCAGCACATCGGACGATATTGATCGATTTTGCTGAATAGGGACCTTTACATAATAAAAGGGCTAGAGATAGGAAATTAAGATTCAGTTTTTGATGTAACTTTGTAGTGAATGGTAATTAAAGTTGTTTTTAGTGAAATAAATATTTTTTTTATAAGTTCGAGATAAATCACGACCTAA